>CAUYUJ010014606.1:62628-164035 GCA_963575745.1 Prorocentrum cordatum
TCGATGATCGTCAAGACGCAACAGTTAGGTTGATCCGTGGCGTTGGAATCCCGAGAACAATCTTTTGGCAGACTTCCGGGTCTTCAAGCGGTTGTCTTCCAACGAGGCAGATCCCTCAATGGAAATGAACCGTTGTAGGGGCCTATGAACAGGGAGCTTGGAGGGAAGGTGTATTCCAACATCGCTGATAGCTCTTGGGTTTACACTGGTCCTTCTCCTCCTCCTCCTCCTCCTCAATCATTCTGGTACAGGTTTCCCGTGATCGTGGACGCTAACTTCAGAGGGGAGGTGCGTCAACGTCAACGGGCGTTTGGTTCGGGCCGACATAGACTCCTGCATGGCACTTTATCGTGGAGCCCTGGAGGCCTTGCAGGCACTGCACACCAAAGTACATGTTCACAAGTGGACTGGGAATACTGGTCTCGCAAACGCTCGAGAAATAAGAATAGCAGTGCTACGAATAAGATGCTAGCCAGCGAGACGACGACGACGACGACGACGACGAGACGAGACGAGACGAGACGAGACGAGACGAGACGTGGCGGGATCGCCGTTCCCACACCGACGTGCGGCTCTCTGAAGAGCAGGCGAGACGGGCCGTAGCCCCGCGAGGTTTGGAGCCGCTTGCACACGATGCTGCTTTTTTCAGCGAGTAGCATGCTCAACCCGGGCAATACGACATTCCACAAGCCATGGTTCGCCGTCACATCACCACATTGACGATACTGTTTGCGTGGGCCAGAAAAACAATGATTTGCTCATCGGGTCGCCGGTACCGCTGCGAATCGTCTCACACATCGTTCTCCAACAGCGACCTGTGCAAATATCAAGATAATTTGTCGAACTCGATTCATATAATTTTCGTTCGTGATGTCCACGCACTTGGGCAACCTTGCAATTACTTTTCGTATACCTATACGACCGCCCTGCGGGCGATAAGGAGGTTGGGGGGGATTGAGATCAAATGCCCCACCCTGACTGACCTCCAGCCTGTCACCTTGATTTCATCTCTCTCTTTCTCTCTGTCTCTCTCTCTCTCTGTCTCTCTCTCTCTCTCTCTCGCCTTCTCTCTCTCTCTCCCTCTCTATCAGAGTCTCTCTCCACCACAATGATGATCGCGATGACGATGAGATCCCACTACCTACCTATCCGTCGACCGACCTGTCGGTGAATCTCACTGTCGATCTCACTATCGACCTCAAAAGCAAAATGAGAAAGCCCGCCGCAAGCGCCGAAAAACGATTTGTTGTCGGACAACCACAAGACAACCATCGGCACAACCACCAGACAACCATCAGGACAATCACAAGACAACCACGAGACAACCATCGCATACTAGGTAAATCCGCCGATCCGGCGTGTGAGTTTCAAGGAGTCTCAGCTACAGCCTCGAGGCTGAGCCTCAACCTCTGGGGGGGTTGCCGGGGTGGCTCTGCCGGGGAAGGGGGGATGGGGGGGTGGTGCGAGTTTCCGGCGGATGCGGGGTGTTTGGCGATTTTGCAGAGGGGCCCTCTGTAGATGCGCTCAAGGGGCAACGCAATTCAGGCCCCCGCGGGATTGGAGTTTTTACAGAGGGGCCCTCTGTAGATGCGCTCAATGGGGGGCGCGGGATTTGCGATTTGACAGAGGGGCCCTCTGTAGATGCGCTCAAGGAGGGGCGGGGAAATTGCGATTTTACAGAGGGCCCCTCTGTAGACCTGCCGGCAGACGCATAGAACCATTGGATTTCCGCGGCTTCGAACGCACCCCCCACCAACCCCATCACACGCGACGCCGAAGCAAATTCAGGTGTGCGCTTCTGTGCGAGTGTCTGTGTGTGATGCGTGTCTGCACATGTCTGTGCGTGCTAGTGTCTGGCGTGCGCCTAGTGTGTCTCTGTATGTGTGCCCGCCGTACGTGCATTTGCGTTTCCTAACTGGGCCCATAATGTCTGCGTCTGGAGAATAACCCCGAGCGACCCGGATCGGCGGCACTGGCCACAGGCCACTACAATCTCTGTCTCTCTCTCTCTCTCGCTCTCTCTCTCTCTCTCTCTATCAGTCTCCCCCTCCACCACAATGATGGCAATGACGATGGGAGATGGGTGCGGCGGTGCTGACAGCAGCGTTAGCGCCGGGACGCCCGGGACACCCGGCACACCCGGGACACCGCCTGGCCCAACTGGGATACCTCCCGGCCACCGGCGGACGGGAAACGGACTCTCGCTCCTACTGACACCCGCGACACCCGGGACACCGCCCGGCCTAAGTGGGACACCTCCCGGCCACCAGCGGACGGGAAACGGACTTTCGCTTCTACTTCGGCCAAGCTACAGGAGGATCACGCGCAGCTTCGCCTCGCCAGCACGCGAGACACGAACACGAAACCGAAACCGATTTCCCGGTGGGGGGTCTCCGTTTCACTGCGATCTCACCCCCCAACCTCCGACCATCAGCGCTGCCTCGTCGAAGCCGTGTACGTGGATCTCTTGTGGGGAGAGCCGCCTTCGTTCTCCAATCATTCTCGCAGTTTCCATTGCGTTCCCTGCGGTTGCCGATGTGTCACGAAGCTGTTTTTACATGTTTGCTAAAAGGAGAGACGCATCCACAAACCCATTTTGAAAAGCTCGTATCAATACCAGTAGCATCCCAAATCACATCCTGTTTGGCGATGTCCTGCACTCCGTTGTCGGCCAGAGATTCCAGACGAGCTTCACTGTAAAAAGATCCGCCTGACTTGCCCGACGTTGTTCTGCGATCTCACCAACAAATCGCTGAACACTTCGTCAACAACTGGCGCCACTGGAAGCTCCGTCCGTGCACACCGATATACGTTCAAGTCATTCGATTCGATCCAAAACACTGCGTGCATGCCTTGCCGTTGTGTGCGGCCCTGTTTCTCGAGAGCGCACTTGCCCATTATCTTTCCAAGCCTTCTCAATCACTGAGTCCAGGCGGATATGAAACTGGAAAGGGGCATTACGTTAAATTGGTTGTGAGGTTGTCACATCTTCAATATCCCACTGTGAACACACCACTACTTGATTAACATTGCCAAACTGAAGTGACAAACATGAAATCTTGACACGAACCGTTCAACATGTCATCGGAATTATCCTTTCGATGCAATGTTTTATCCTTGAAGACCCCGAGTCACCAGACATAGTTTCTGTCATGTTGCGGCTGCATCACCGGCGCTGTGTATCAGACTGAAAGTACGATTGTGGGTCCTTCCACGTCTGTATTCCAACGTACAGTCAGTATGGGCTGACTTGCTTACTTATTTGAGTTCGGATATTCTGTTCCGAATGTACCTGGCCTGCGTGGACCCCAGCGGTGTGTTTCTAGCAGCGTACGCTGTGCAATGGACGTGGAACAAACGACGCGGTGTGAGATACGTTGTGTAATGTTTGGTGCTTTCTTTGGGGAAAAGAATTGGCCCGTTCCACGCTCGTGCAAACATAGCATCATGGCTTACAACATCCATACGGCGGCGACTGCGATGAGTGTTCGGCGCTGGTTGGTGCATCTTTGCGGCCGCGTCAACCCGCGCACGCACGCGCGCGCAACGACCAAGTAGTTTGGCGCGACCGACGCGGCCGCAGAGGCGCTGACCGCTGGGCACATCCCACCGGGCACTTCGGTGCAAGTCGGCGATTTGGGCGGGCGCGGTATCACGGCACCGTCGGCAACGGCAGACACCCGATGATGATAGTAGCGATGTTGGTGACGATGTTGACAACGACGACGGCACGGCCAGTGACGGCGCCGATGCTGATCACGCCGACGACGATGACGGGCTCCCCATTTCGGCGATAAAAGTTTTGGAATAAATTCGACATGCGCGCGCGGCCAAAGCGCGAGCGGCACCATGGTACTATGTGGCACGGATCGTGCCCCCCCAGCACACGAGCAAGGGCGTTCGACTGATTCCGGCATGCGGAGCGAGACCCGTTTGGCAAAAGTCCATGAACATGCGGAAAAATGGTTTCTCAAGAATATGCAAGAGCGCGAGCGCAAGTTTGTTTGAAAACTGGTGTTGCGAAACCATATGTTTCTGTTTTCGGGACACTCGGTTTTGAAATCCTTGCGAAACCAAGAAACTGTATGAAAGAATTCGGCACGCGCGCGCGACAACGCGCGCACACGCACGTCGCCCCATTTGTTGCAAGACGCCGTTCGAACGATTTCGACACACGCGCGCGCTAGGCTTGTTCGGTAAGACTGTACGCAAGGATTGAAACCGATGGTTGTCTTCAGAATTTGCCAGAACGCGAAAACGTTGCTTCTGAATTTCGCGTTGCGACACCATGCTTCTTCAACAAAACAATGTGCTTGGAATCTGGATTCGAATCCTCACAAAACGCACAGTTTCTGAGGGATGCGGCATGCGCGCGCGACGGCGCGCGCGTGTGCACGTCGTTCTATATGTTGCGCGGGATTTCTGCAAACTGCTGATTGTTTTGATAAGCCGGTGCGCGCTCATTTTGTTTTTCCCATGAGCTGACGCGGGGTCGATACCGGTCTGCCCGGGATGGTACGATTTCAACTATGATGGGCGATGGGGCAGAATCATATGCAAATTGGGCACGGATGGTCATGGGGGGTGAATCTAGTTCTTCCTAAGAAACAAGAATTTACCCATGCCCGCAGTGAGTTGTCAACTCTACTGCTTGCGCAATCACCCCGCCCACGCACCCACCTGCCACTTAGTTTGCAAAATCCATGCGACGGCGATGGCGACGAGTGCTCGGCGTTCGCCGGCGCATCTCTGCGGCCGCGTTGGCCCGCGCACGTTCGCGAGCGCGCGGCGATCAGCTAGTGCGGCGCGACCGACGCGGCCGCGGCGGCGCTGACCGCTGGGCACTTCCAGCGGGCACTTCAGTGCGAGTCGGCGACTTGGGCGGGCGCGGCATCATGGAGACGCCGACAGCGGTCGACGCGACGATGATAATAGCGATGATGGCGACGACGGCGGCGATGACGACCGCAAGGCCAACAGCGGCGCTGACGTCGATCACGCCCGCCGACGACGATGCCGATGCCCTCGCGTCGGCGGTGGAAATTGGACGGGAAAACGACGCGCGCGCGGCCGACGAGCGCGAGTGGCCCGACGCGCATTATTCGACACGGATCGCGCCCCCGAGCACGCGCTCAAGGGCGCTCGGGTAAATTTGACACGCGGCGCGAGCAGCCCCTTTGGCAGAAGTCGATGACAGCTTTGTAGGAAAGAAGGAAGCCATAGCTTCCTTTAGAAGCCGCAGAAGCGCGAGCGCAAACATGGCTTGGACATCACCACTGCTAAACTACGTGTCTTGCATATGTGCTCGGGGTACTCGATTTTGGAATCGCCGCGAACCCTAGGGCTGTTTGAAAGAATTCAGCACGCGCGCACGAAGACGCGCGCGCATGCACTGCGCCCCACGTTGGTCAAGGATTATTGCGGCAACACGCGTGCAAGGGCGTTCGAACGACTTCGACATGCGCGCTAAGAGGCCCGCCTGGTAGAATGTTATGAACATGCTGAAAACCACAGGTTGTCTTCAGGATCTGCAAGCGCGCGAGTGCAGTTTGTTTAAACAATCCGCGCTGCGGAACCACGTTTTCCGGTGTTCGCGACGCTCGGCTTTTAAGTCCTTACGAAAACTCGGGTTGTGAAAGGTTTCGGCATGCGCGCGCGACGATGCGCGCGTGTGCACTCCGTCCCATTGTTCGCGATTGATCTTGGAAACTTATGATTCTTTGATCAACGAATGTGCAAGAGATAAAGGGGGAAGCGTTGCCGGCCTGCCTGGGATGGTACGCGCGCATATTTACATTGGACGATGGGGCAGAATCATCCGCAGATTGCATTACGAAAAAGGGCTGTTGAATCTGGGGGGCGGTCCTAATGTTCTTTTAGAAGGGAGGATATATTTTGAACAATATGTTGCGCAACGTATGGCGCGCAAAATCTGTGGGGAAATATACGCGGTGCTAACAACGAGGTACAATCGATGTAGTTCAACATATGTTGAGCAACCTGCGTAGCGTAGAATGCACTGTTCAATCTGAGCCGCGCAAGATATGCGGCGCGCAACGCCGTGCAATTGATTCCCAAAAGAACGGACACAACCCGCACTCTTGCAAACATCCCACCCGCTCGCAACTTGGCTTGCAAAACCCACGCTGTGGCAATGGCGATGCGCGCTCGGCGTTGGCCGGTGTATCTCTGCGGCCGCGCCGACCCACGCGCGCGCCAAAACGACCAGCTAACTTCGGCGCGAACGACGCGGCCGCGGCGGCGCTGACCGCTGGGCGCGCCACAGCTGGCACATCACTGCGAGTAAGTGATTTGGGCGGGCGCGGCATCATGGCACCGTCGACATCGGTAGACACGACGATGATAATAGCGACGCTGGCGACGATGTTGACAACGACGAAGGCGCGGCCAGTGCGGGCGCCGCTGCTGGTCGCGCCGGCGGCGATGGCGGCGCCCTCTCGTCGGCGATGAAGGTCTCGGAAAAAGTTCGACATGCGCGCGCGGCCAACGCGCCAGGGCGGCCCGCGCGTTATGATTTGAAGCGGATTGCGCCCCCCAGCACGCGCGCATGGGCGCGCGAATGATGCCGGCATGCGGCGCGATGGGGCCCCTTTGGCAGCATTCCATGGATATGCTGAAAAAACCTTGGTTTTCAAATGAAGAATTCGCAAGAGCGCGAGCGCGACCGCGCGCTTGTTTGAAAATTGGCGTTACGAAACCATGTGTTGATGCGTGCTTGTTAGACGTTCAATTTTGAAATCGCTGCGAAACCGAACGTTTCTGACGGACGTCGGCGCGCGCGCGACGACGCGGGCGCCTGCGCCTCGCTTCGTTTTCTGCAAAGGATTCTCGCGACGACGCGCGCGCAAGGGCCTCAACGATTTCGACACGCGGTAGCATGTTTTGAACATCTCGACAAGCCGAGGGCTGCCACAAGAATTCGCAAGAGCGCGCACGCAAGCATTTTTTGAAACACCGCGTTGCGAAACCACGTGTTTCACACGTTCTGTGGGCACTCGATGTTTTGAAACTTGCGAAACCGAAAGTTTTGAAAGATTGCGGCATGCGCGCGCGACGACGCGCGCGCACTGCGTTCCATTTGTTACAATGGACCCTTGAAAACTCATGACTTTTGATGAACGAGGGCGCGCGCATTGCATGCGCGCGCAGAAGATGGCGGGGGGCGGCGATGCCAGCTCGGCCGGGGCGGTGCGAATGCATTCCGGATGGGCGACGGGGCAGAATCGCATCCAAATTGAGATACGAAAAGGGAGATGGATAATCCCAGGGGGGGAAGAGGGTAGAGTCTACTCTCTCGTAGGAAAGGCGAATTGGCGTGGCTTGATCTACGCTGCGCGATGCGACGCGCAATCTACGCGGTGCAATGTGGCGCCGTTAAGAAACGAGTTGGCACGTCCTACGCTCACGAAAGCATCCCACCCACCCACCCACCCGCAACTTGGTTTTCAAAAGCCACGCGGCGGCAATGGCGGGGCATGCTCGGCGGCGGCCGGTGCATCTCCGCGGCCGCGCCGACCCAGGCAAGCGCGCAGCGGCCAGCTAGATTGGCGCGACCGACGCGGCCGCGGCGGCGCTGACCGCCGGGCACACCCCAGCGGGCACTTCACTGCGAGTCGGCGACTTGGGCGGGCGCGGCACCATGGCAACGTCGACATCGGTAGACACGACAGTGATGATAGCGATGCTGGCGACGATGTTGACAACGACGATGGCGCGGCCAGCACGGGCGCCGATGCCGATCGCGCCGACGACGGTGATGGCGCCCTCGCATCGGCGATGAAGGTTTTGGAAAGAGTTCGACATGCGCGCGCGGCCAACGCGCGAAGGTGGTCCGCGCGGTATTATTTGACACGGATTGTGCCCCCAACACGCGCGCCAGGGCGCGCGAATGATTTCGGCATGCGGCGCGAGAGGCCCGCTTGGCAAAATTCTATGAACACGCCAACGAGCAATGGCTTTCTCAAGCATTCAGAAAAGCGCGAGTGCACGCTTTTTAAAACCAGAAATGATGCTGCGAAACCATGCGGTTTTGCATGCTGATTTGGACACTCGGTTTTGAAATCGCCACGGAAGCTAAATGTTTTGGCGACGTCTTTCGGCGCGCGCGCGACAACGCGCCCGCGCGCGCGCACTTCGCCATAGATTGTCCGCAAAGGGTTCTCGCGACGGCGCGCGCGCGCAAGGGCGCTCAAACGATTTCGACATGCGCGCGGGAGGCCTGTTCGGTCGCACTTTCCGAACGTTTTGAGAAACAGATGGCTTTCAGACGAATGCGCAGAGCGCGCGAACTAGCTTTTGAGATCCGCGTTGAAACCACGCGCCTCGGTTTTTGACACTCGAGTATGAAACCCGGACAAAACCGAGCGTTTTGAAGGACGTCGGCATGCGCGCGGGACGACGCGCGCGCTTGTCGTCTCAGGTTCTGCAAGGTACGATTGCGAACTTCTGATGTGCGCTAAACGCTCGCGCCCATCTCATTTTTGCGCGGGGAATGGCGGAGGGGGGCGATGCCTGTTCCCCTGCGATGGTACGAATTCAAAGTTAGGGTGGAGGATGGGGCATAATTGCATGTAAATGGAGAAAGGAGAATCCACCCGGCGCATCTGGTGACATTCATGTTGCGCAATGTAGGCGGCGACCACGCAGCCGCCAGACTGCCGCGCAGGCCCAGCCGACGGCCAGCGACGAAGCGGCGACGGGGCGGCGACGGAGACAGCGGGGCCGGCAGCCGACAGCGGCATCCAAAAGCGCCCGCTGATGCCCATGTCGGTAGGCATGCGGATCCTTCAAAGACAGAGCGGAGCTCCCAGAAAGGCCCTGGGGCGGTCAAACAGGGCGTGGAGGGCCACGCCAGAGCCATCGTTGGGCTGCAGCGAACTCCAAAACGGACTCGACTGGCACATGTCCAATTCCGTTGGGCGGCGTCGGAAGAGAAAACGCGCCTTGCTTTTTCGGGGGCCACTCGGGGCCCCCAAACGGCTGGAAAAAACGCCGGGGATGCTTTCAACGAGCGCCTAGGCACCGGCATGGGCCCAGCGACCATTTAGCAACCCTCAGCCTGACCGAACGTCACGCGATAACGTGCAGATCCAACTTAAAGGCCGCCCAAAACGCCTGAGACGGCCTCTGAAGGCCTAGCGATGACCCGAGCAGCCTTGCGAGAAGGCCCAAGGAGGGGCCGCGGTGGCTCCTACTGCGTCCGACAGTTCGCACCGGCCACTTGCAATGGTCTTTTGGGGGCTGTCCAAAGCCTTCGCTGGAAGATCCAAGCCGCGATCAGGACGCACATGCAGTGGCCCTCCTACTCCTCCTCGCCCCCCACCCCGAACCTGCTCCTGCGTTCCTCCACCATTCCCCCTCGCGCGTCCCAGCGGCGCGGCTCTTCTCTTGGCCCGAAGACACCTCCGACGGCACCGCCGCGCGCTTCCGACGAAAGGTGCAGCGAAAATTCGAAACGACCCAAAAACACCGCTCGAGCGGGAGCAACATCTCTGGACGAAGAAAAATCGCCGCGATTATCGGCCCATGCCCCGGGGGGGCGGATCCGCCGCGGCAGCGAAAAAAAACTCTTGGCGTGGCAGGCGACCCTCCCCCCCCCCCCAGAAAAAATACCCTGGCGAAGGACCCAACCATATGCAGTTGTGAGTATCGCAATTGTGAGTATCTTCTTCGGTGGCGCTCCCTATGGGGCCACGAACCGCATGAGGGGTGTGCCGAAATGTGGCGGGGTACACAACGCAAAGGAATACGATAGATCTGATTACGAGAGAAAGAACGCGGGTGAGTCAGAGCGCGAGGGAATCTGAGTATGAATGGGTCTGCGCGCGAGTGAATATATTTGCATGAATGCGATCATGGAACCGCCTAGTGTAAGTGTCGAGCATGCCTGTCCGAACACACGTGACACTGGGCGTGGCCGCCGCAGGCAGCTTCCGCGGGAACCCCGACGGCAGCGTCCGCACGTCGCGACGCCCATGTCGGCACGCCTCTTGCGAGGATCGCGCCCGCTTTCGGCTCTTCTTTTCCTTCCTCTTTGCCCGCGCACTCCAAAATCCAAGGCTGCGGGCGCAGCGCAGCGCGGAGTCCCCGCGACGCGCGCTGGTCGCCCCGGGCGGGGTCCCAGCGACGCGCGCGGGTCGTCCGCTGCGCGAAGCAGAGAGAGCTGACTAGCTAACTGGCTGGCTGATAGCGGGCAAGTCTCTGACCGCTGGGCAGAGCGACGACGGGCGAACGAGGCGCCGGGCCCCCCGCAGCACGGAGTTCCCGCGACGCGCGCTGGTCGCCCCGAGAGGGTCCCAGCGACGCGCGCGGGTCGTCCGCGGCGCGAGGCCAAACAATTAGTCGGGCAGTCGAGAGAAGGCGCGGCTCGGGGGAGACGCTCCTCAGGTCAGGCCTCGCGGATGAACTCGGTGAAGCCGAGCTCCCTGGCGAGGGCCGTCGCTTCCCTCCTGCACCGCTTCGTGCGCGCCGCAAACTGCTCCAGCTGCTTCCGCAAGCCCTGCGGCGGCCCTGCCAGGAAGAACTCGACGCGCGGCGCCCGCATGAGCAGGAGGTCCTCGTGGCGCGTGGCGCGCGAGAGCAGCACGTAGAGCTCCAGCCACCAGTCGTCGTCCTCCTTCTTGCCGTTCCCTACCTCGTGGCGGCCGCAATCCAGGATCACGCCTGGGCGACGTCGACCGAGGGAGCAGCGCGCCGGGCAGCCGACGGCCCAGGGCGAGAGTCCACAGGACCGAGAGATGGTCTGGCCGCGGACTGCTCGCGCCCCGGAGGTCTGGCCGCCCCCGGAGCGCCGTTCCCCCGCCCCGTCGCCTTCGCGCATGGTGCGCCCCTGGCACGCCACCGTGGTGATGACCCTGCCGTGCGAGAAATGCGGGGGGTGTGCCGAAATGGGTGGGGGTGACGCATGCGGGCGGCGGCACTGAGGCCTTCGGTGGAGCTCCCTATGGAGCCACGAAACGTGTGAGGGGTGTGCCGAAATGGGTGTGGGGGACGCATGCGGCCGCGGGCACTGGGGCCTTCGGTGGAGCTCCCTATGGAGCCACGAAACGTGTGAGGGGTGTGCCGAAATGGGTGTGGGGGACGCATGCGGCCGCGGGCACTGGGGCCTTCGGTGGAGCTCCCTATGGAGCCACGAAACGTGTGAGGGGTGTGCCGAAATGGGTGTGGGGGACGCATGCGGCCGCGGGCACTGGGGCCTTCGGTGGAGCTCCCTATGGAGCCACGAAACGTGTGAGGGGTGTGCCGAAATGGGTGTGGGGGACGCATGCGGCCGCGGGCACTGGGGCCTTCGGTGGAGCTCCCTATGGAGCCACGAAACGTGTGAGGGGTGTGCCGAAATGGGTGTGGGGGACGCATGCGGCCGCGGGCACTGGGGCCTTCGGTGGAGCTCCCTATGGAGCCACGAAACGTGTGAGGGGTGTGCCGAAATGGGTGTGGGGGACGCATGCGGCCGCGGGCACTGGGGCCTTCGGTGGAGCTCCCTATGGAGCCACGAAACGTGTGAGGGGTGTGCCGAAATGGGTGTGGGTGACGCATGCGGCCGCGGGCACTGGGGCCTTCGGTGGAGCTCCCTATGGAGCCACGAAACGTGTGAGGGGTGTGCCGAAATGGGTGTGGGGGACGCATGCGGCCGCGGGCACTGGGGCCTTCGGTGGAGCTCCCTATGGAGCCACGAAACGTGTGAGGGGTGTGCCGAAATGGGTGTGGGGGACGCATGCGGCCGCGGGCACTGGGGCCTTCGGTGGAGCTCCCTATGGAGCCACGAAACGTGTGAGGGGTGTGCCGAAATGGGTGTGGGGGACGCATGCGGCCGCGGGCACTGGGGCCTTCGGTGGAGCTCCCTATGGAGCCGAAACGTGTGAGGGGTGTGCCGAAATCGTGTGACTGGGGCCTTCGGTGGAGCTCCCTATGGAGCCACGAAACGTGTGAGGGGTGTGGAAATGGGTGTGGGGACGCATGCGGCCGCGGGCACTGGGGCCTTCGGTGGAGCTCCCTATGGAGCCACGAAACGTGTGAGGGGTGTGCCGAAATGGGTGTGGGGGACGCATGCGGCCGCGGGCACTGGGGCCTTCGGTGGAGCTCCCTATGGAGCCACGAAACGTGTGAGGGGTGTGCCGAAATGGGTGTTGATGATGATGATGATGGGACGGGGCACTGGGGCCTTCGGTGGAGCTCCCTATGGAGCCACGAAACGTGTGAGGGGTGTGCCGAAATGGGTGTTGATGATGATGATGATGGGAGGGGGGAGGAGGCAGCGGGAGGAAGGAAGGAAGGAAGGAAGGAGAACGCGGGGCACCGTCTCTTCAAAACGAGGACCCAACACCACAGGATGGTTGGGAAAAAACGCTGGCGATTGTCGACCGAAAAAGCGCACCAACAAGCGCCAAAACGGAACGAAAACAAAGCCGCGCCCGCTCGCGGCGAGTCCAGGAGGAGGCGGCCAAACAAGGGGCGGGCAACGAGGCTCCGCCGCCCCCGAATCAGGCTCCCACAACCAAGCCCTGTATGTCCGTTTGTTGTGGTCGGAAACAACCTGTGATGCCCATCCCTTCCTGCGGTGTTGAAGCGTTGAAGTTTGTGTGTGGCCCGCAGCTCCGTCTCCCCGCGCGCGCTCGTCATCCGCCGGTTCCTGTCGCCTTTTTCGGGGTGCCCAGAATCATTCGCAACATCTATCGCGCTGCCCGGCGCAACCCGTTTTTCCAATTCAGCGGTTGAAGCCCAAGAATTATCCTGGCGAAGGACCCAACCATATGCAGTTGTGAGTATCGCAATTGTGAGTATATTCTTCGGTGGCGCTCCCTATGGGGCCACGAACCGCATGAGGGGCGCGCCGAAATGTGGCGGGGTACACAACGCAAAAGAATACTATAGATCTGATTACGAGAGAAAGAACGCGGGTGAGTCAGAGCGCGAGGGAATCTGAGTATGAATGGGTCTGCGCGCGAGTGAATATATTTGCATGAATGCGATCATGGAACCGCCTAGTGTAAGTGTCGAGCATGCCTGTCCGAACACACGTGACACTGGGCGTGGCCGCCGCAGGCAGCTTCCGCGGGAACCCCGACGGCAGCGTCCGCACGTCGCGACGCCCATGTCGGCACGCCTCTTGCGAGGATCGCGCCCGCTTTCGGCTCTTCTTTTCCTTCCTCTTTGCCCGCGCACTCCAAAATCCAAGGCTGCGGGCGCAGCGCAGCGCGGAGTCCCCGCGACGCGCGCTGGTCGCCCCGGGCGGGGTCCCAGCGACGCGCGCGGGTCGTCCGCTGCGCGAAGCAGAGAGAGCTGACTAGCTAACTGGCTGGCTGATAGCGGGCAAGTCTCTGACCGCTGGGCAGAGCGACGACGGGCGAACGAGGCGCCGGGCCCCCCGCAGCACGGAGTTCCCGCGACGCGCGCTGGTCGCCCCGAGAGGGTCCCAGCGACGCGCGCGGGTCGTCCGCGGCGCGAGGCCAAACAATTAGTCGGGCAGTCGAGAGAAGGCGCGGCTCGGGGGAGACGCTCCTCAGGTCAGGCCTCGCGGATGAACTCGGTGAAGCCGAGCTCCCTGGCGAGGGCCGTCGCTTCCCTCCTGCGCCGCTTCGCGCGCGCCGCAAACTGCTCCAGCTGCTTCCGCAAGCCCTGCGGCGGCCCTGAGAACTCGACGCGCGGCGCCCGCATGAGCAGGGGGTCCTCGTGGCGCGTGGCGCGTGAGAGCAGCGCGTAGAGCTCCAGCCACCAGTTGTCGTCCTCCTTCTTGCCGTTCCCTACCTCGTGGCGGCCGCTATCCAAGATCACGCCTGGGCGACGTCGACCGAGGGAGCAGCGCGCCGGGCAGCCGACGGCCCAGGGCGAGAGTCCACAGGACCGAGAGATGGTCTGGCCGCGGACTGCTCGCGCCCCGGAGGTCTGGCCGCCCCCGGAGCGCCGTTCCCCCGCCCCGTCGCCTTCGCGCAAGGTGCGCCCCTGGCACGCCACCGTGGTGATGACCCTGCCGTGCGAGAAATGCGGGGGGTGTGCCGAAATGGGTGGGGGTGACGCATGCGGGCGGCGGCACTGAGGCCTTCGGTGGAGCTCCCTATGGAGCCACGAAACGTGTGAGGGGTGTGCCGAAATGGGTGTGGGGACGCATGCGGCCGCGGGCACTGGGGCCTTCGGTGGAGCTCCCTATGGAGCCACGAAACGTGTGAGGGGTGTGCCGAAATGTGGGGGTGTGGGGGACGCATGCGGCCGCGGGCACTGGGGCCTTCGGTGGAGCTCCCTATGGAGCCACGAAACGTGTGAGGGGTGTGCCGAAATGGGTGTGGGGACGCATGCGGCCGCGGGCACTGGGGCCTTCGGTGGAGCTCCCTATGGAGCCACGAAACGTGTGAGGGGTGTGCCGAAATGGGTGTGGGGGACGCATGCGGCCGCGGGCACTGGGGCCTTCGGTGGAGCTCCCTATGGAGCCACGAAACGTGTGAGGGGTGTGCCGAAATGGGTGTGGGGGACGCATGCGGCCGCGGGCACTGGGGCCTTCGGTGGAGCTCCCTATGGAGCCACGAAACGTGTGAGGGGTGTGCCGAAATGGGTGTGGGGACGCATGCGGCCGCGGGCACTGGGGCCTTCGGTGGAGCTCCCTATGGAGCCACGAAACGTGTGAGGGGTGTGCCGAAATGGGTGTGGGGGACGCATGCGGCCGCGGGCACTGGGGCCTTCGGTGGAGCTCCCTATGGAGCCACGAAACGTGTGAGGGGTGTGCCGAAATGGGTGTGGGGGACGCATGCGGCCGCGGGCACTGGGGCCTTCGGTGGAGCTCCCTATGGAGCCACGAAACGTGTGAGGGGTGTGCCGAAATGGGTGTGGGGGACGCATGCGGCCGCGGGCACTGGGGCCTTCGGTGGAGCTCCCTATGGAGCCACGAAACGTGTGAGGGGTGTGCCGAAATGGGTGTGGGGGACGCATGCGGCCGCGGGCACTGGGGCCTTCGGTGGAGCTCCCTATGGAGCCACGAAACGTGTGAGGGGTGTGCCGAAATGGGTGTGGGGGACGCATGCGGCCGCGGGCACTGGGGCCGGTTCGGTGGAGCTCCCTATGGGGCCTTCGGTGGAGCTCCCTATGGAGCCACGAAGCGTGTGAGGGGTGTGCCGAAATGGGTGTTGATGATGATGATGATGGGAAGGGGGGAGGAGGCAGCGGGAGGAAGGAAGGAAGGAAGGAAGGAGAACGCGGGGCACCGTCTCTTCAAAACGAGGACCCAACACCACAGGATGGTTGGGAAAAACAGCCAAATAGGATTGTTGGAATAACTCTGCCGTTGGAAAATCGAAATTGGCCATGAAGTGAATGTGTACGTGTAGTCAGGTCGTGCTTCAAATAATGGAATTTGCGTCACCCCGCAGCGATGCGCCCGTCAACTTCACATGCGCGCTGGTCTTGGAAAGTGAACTTCCTGCCCAGGCACTGCTGTGCAAAGCAAACGCTAATATGTTCACCCGCATGGTGGGGTCGGAAATAGACTCTGGATGTGTACGGGGTCTTCGGCGACGCTGATTGTGCAAAATGTTGGTTCTACCTGAATACAATTCAAAACCTACTTTGCAAAGCATGCGCTGGACTTGTGTAAAAGATGTCCCGAAAAAGGAGGACGTCATCAGCGTATCAAAGATTCGTCAGGTCAGCGCCGGCAAAACTCAATCGGATGCCACTTTTTCGTCTCGACCATGTCGGTTGCAATCTCCGGGAAACGCTCTCCAACAACGAGTTGAACAATGTGGACTTCAACGGGTCACCCTGTTTGGTACCGCGCTGTATTTGAAATGACCTGCTCTGCTTTTCAGCCGAAACGGTCGCCGTCTGATGGGTGTACACAAGTCGCAGATTTGCGATGCAATGCTCTGAAACCCCTGGTCCTTCAAAGCTTTCCAGAATTCGCGATGTGACACTGTGTCAAACGCCTTCTTGAAATCTAGCGTTGATGTCCATGCAGGAGGCTGTCATCATTGAGTCTTCTTTTGTACCATGGTCAACGTAAGCAGATGGTCACCAGTGGCAGAATGATGCCAGAATCCTGCTTGATCACGAGGTTGTTGCAGATCAAGTTGATGTGCAAGTCGACTGTGAAATAATCTGCTGATTAACTTATCTAAGAAAATAATAATTGCAATTGGGCGGTAATTCTGCGGCTGGGATGGGTCACCTGCCTTGTACACCACCGCGATGTTCGTTCGGCGCCATTGCTCGGGTGCCTCCGAATTCGGTTTCAGCACGTCGTTGTACAACTTAAGCAACGTCTGCTCGGGCGCTGGTCCACCAATCTTCAGCATCTCTGCCAACATGCCTGACTTGTCTGGAGCTTTTCCGTTCTTCAGCTGCTTGAGCGCTGCCTTGAGTTCCGGTAGCGAAGAACCTGGATCTGAAGGCCGAGCTCCAACCTCAATCGCACTTGGCGGCAGTCCGTCTGGAACGCAAGATCAGGCTGGACGGCCAGCAAGCTGGACTGGTCCACTCGAAGCCGAACACTGGACCCCTCCTGGAGTCCATAACATAGCAAGTTACGCCAGGGATCGATGTCTGGCAGTCCTGGGGCCCGCAAACGACCTCCAGACGACGAAAACCACGAGCAAACTCGACTTCCTCAAGGAGGAACGTCAGGGGGGGACCGTCTGAGGGGGTGGGGGGGAAACATTGAGCTGGAATCGGCGATGCCTCGCCGATAGACCGGCGTCAGGCCCCGAATAAAGAATCCCACACATTCCTGGGCGGCGTGCGCCATCGGGCCCCTATCGGCGATGAATGGCCGATTGGAGGTCAATGCGTGCCCCCACTGAGCCGATCCCCCCTAACTCGCCATCGTTCGGACGTCCGTTCACTGTGCACGTGTCGGTTTCGTGCATGATTTTTGCTGGCCCGATGGTCGAGGATGATCCTCGAAGGTCCTCGCCCAGAAAAAAATGCACACGTCCGAGTGATGCCGAGCTAACGTTGCCCCTGACCGGGGAGGACGACGGACGAAGTCGACGCCGACGCAGACGCCGACGCCGACGCCGCCGACAACGGCGACGACGGCGACGACGAAGCTCGACGCCGACGCCGACGCCGACGCCGACGCCTCCGCCGCGGCCGCCGACGCCGACACCGACCCCGGGAGAACCGGCGATGCTCCTCGAGCTGCCCAAGGAGCCGCCGCGGGTGGGGAGAGCCGTCCAGGTCCCCCGCGAGCCGCTCGAGCTCGGGGAGCAGGTCCTGGCAGGCCTCGGGCGAGGCCAGGGATCGGGAGATCGAGGGGTCGAGGGCGACTGCAGTCGGGGCGTGGGTCTAAGGAACCCCTAAATCAGGAACGAGGCCCCCTTTCTCCCATGAAGTCAAACTTCGACTTCCCATGGAAAGCCTCAGGAAAACCAGAGGCAAACTGTGAGACAATCAAGGAGCACCGAGCCCCTCCACAATAAAAAGGCTTCCTTCTTCAGCGCCCCGACGGTACCTACCAGACCACCCCAACGCAACCCGAAGCCCCGAATTTCAGGTTGGGGGGATTCGGTTTCCGTATGTGTTTTTGCAAGTCGTTCCCAGAGCCCCACCCCCCCACTAGGAATGGAGGGCGGATTGGGGCCTGCGGGTTGGGCTGGGGTGGTTTGGTGGGTGGTGAGAGGGGTCGAGGAGAAGGAGGACAAGGAGGCCGTCGCCGTCGTCGTCGAACGTGAGCTCGGGGAATGACCCCGTGCTCCTGAGACGCCACAGACTCTCGTCGGCGGTGGAGAAACCTCCCTTTAGCAAACCTCCATTGAGTCAAAACGGCCTAGGACCGAAACCGACGGACCCGGACCCGCAAAAAAGAGACGGCCGCGACGCGCTCTCGCGAACCGCAAACGGCCAATTCGCTAATCGACGTGTCAGGGTAGGTCCACCAACCTCCGATCTCAGAGGAGAGAGGCCAGGGACCAAGAGGCGAGGGGGGGGGCCTGCCCACACGAGCCAGGCTCGGAGATCGGCGACCGCGGCTGCCTCCCGAGCCTCCGTGGCCCCCCCTCTCGGAGGCCGGAGGAGGCAGGAGGGGATGCGGAGGCGGGCGAGGAGGAGGCAGCTCCCGTGCCTGCTCCTCCCTCCTGCTCGTCCTCCGTCCTCTTTCTCCGCCCCAGCACTGTCCCCCTCCATGAGCACACCATATGAATTATATATATATATATATATCACAACAAAAAATACTACTCTCCTCTCTCCCCTGAGGACGTCCGGAAGATGTTCAGCACCCCCCTCCGCGCACTGTTATTTTTACACGCCGGACCCCTGCTTCGCTCGGGCTTCTGTCTCAAAACGCTGCTCACACCCAGACGCTGGCCCCATTCTGCGCCTCGGGTTGTTCCAAACCGTGCTCCCGCTGCAGCGTGGGCGCGTTCGGTCCTTCCGAATAGGGCCCCCAAAAATGTAGAAAACTGCCCCCCAACAAAAAAAACATCGGAAGGAATTACACAATTCGTGTCGATTCGTTGATGCCTGGGCCGCAGAAGCCCCTCCACTTTGGGGCGTCGTGAGTTTCTGAAAATATCAAGCGGAAGCCCCATTTCTGCTTTGAGGAAGCATTGCTGGAAGCAGGGCCAGCGGGTGCTCTCCATCAGCCCCGCCTGTTGTGGAGCTTTTCGGGGAGCGCAAGGATCCAGACATGGAGCCACGACTCCAGACCAGCCCAGATCTCTTGAAGACAATCCATCTACCCTCCAAGGAACCTGTCGTGCTCTTCCACGCCATGCCATGCCGTGCTCTAGCATGCATCGCGTATCCTCTGAGATCATTGCCCTGCTCGTCATCCGACTGTGCGAATAGAGAGGACATCTACGCCATGGTCAGGGATGGGAGGGAGGGGTAGGACGTCAGATATGACGCGAGCGCACCTAGCTTGTCCTGCTCCATGACTCCCCGTTCCCTCATCCTCCCACTCCACGCCCCCGCCTCCTCCTTCTCCTACCCCTCACCCAGCATCCTTCATGTTGAAGCAAAGCGAACTACCCTCGTTGCTTGCGGCCGTGAAAAAATGCTAAGAGGGATGTGCGCGCTGCCAGGGCGATGCCCACATTGTGAGAAAGCGTACCACCTCCCTCCCATCCCTGTGACTGCTGGAAAACGTGTCAGACGAATGTGTGCAGCGCCAAGGCGAGAGCCACAATCTGAAAACCACCCGCCTTCCTTTTGAAAAACTGTTGGTAATATGGGGTTTCGGGAACGTTTCGGGACTAGAACGGGAAGCGCCGCTCCTCTGAGCTTGCGTGCGCACGCGCGCATGGATGTGCAACTAACGCGCATGCGTGCACATGGATGCAGTCGATGGGCTCCCCTAAATGCCCAGATGGTCGCCGTTGGTAGCTCGTATTTGGTGGTTGCCTGCGGTTGCTTTGGTCAGGTGTCGCGCGTGGCCTATGCTTGTGTGCGTATCTGCATGTGCATGTGTGCACATGTGTGTGTGTGCCTGTGTGCGCCTGTGTGTGCGGCTGAGTGTGTGCGTGTGTGCGCGGGCGTGTACAGGGTCTGTGCCAGGGGGGCGGGGGGAAAGGGTGCACGGTGTGCGTACGGTGCGCGTGCCTGGCGGGCGGGCGGGGGGGGGGTACGGTGCGCGTACGGGGTGTGCCTGGCGGGCGGGCGGGAGGGGCGCAGGGTGTGCGTACGCTTTGTGTTTAGTTTACGTGGGATATTGTTTACGTGGTGTATGCTCTATATGGGCACTCATGCGCTGGGAGCGTGTTGTGCTCCTCCTCCTCCTCCTCCAACTCCCTCACCAACTCCTCCTCCAACTCCTCCTCCTCCTCCTCCTCCTCCTCCTCCTCGTCCTCGTTTGTTCGAGGATGTCTCGAGCGAGAGCCTCATGTTGAACGAAAGGCGTCTCAAACATACGATTTCAACCTCTCAATGTTTCGGGGATGTCTCAGGCGAAACGGCCATATTCGTGCGCCCCGACGTCTCACGGCGGGCTTGCGAGCGCAAAGCCCCACGCGTGGTCATGCGTGGGCATGCGCGCCGTGCTAGCCTGCTAGCTTCGGGGATCTTCTGACCCGGGTCAATCCAGACCCGGGTCAGCAGGAAACCAAAAACTGCAATGCAGGAAAAAAAACTGCAACGCAGGTCTTCGCAAACCCGGGTCAGCCAATATGTGCGGCCGCCTCGCGGCCACGAGCGGCTCCCAAACCCGGGTCAGCCAGAGGGAATCTTGGCAGGATCCTGCAGGATCTGGCGCCCTGGCTGACCCCCGTCTGGATTGACCCCCGTCTCAAGGCTCCCGATAGCTGCTAGCGGCGTAGACAGAAGGGGTCGGAGGCGCATCTCGCGGAGAGGCGCCCCCTCCCCCAGCTGTGGGTGCCACTTGCGCCCCGACGCCTCGCGCTGGGTTTTCGAGCGCGTGTCCTCTCGCATAGAAATACGCGTCCTGCCAGCGGCACAGACAGAAGAGCCGACTACCTGTGCCGCCGGCAGCCCGACGTCCAGCGGCGGACTTGCGAGCGCGAGTCCGTGATCACAAAAAGGGGGCCAGAAAGAAGGAGGGAGGAAGAGAAGGAGAGCTCTCACTGCCAGGCAGAAAGAGGGAGGAATATGACAATGATGATGGTGATGATGATGATGATGATGATGATGATGATAATGATGATGATGACGATGATGATGATACTAATGATAAGGAAGCTGATGAAGGTTGGAGCGCCCTTGAACAATATTGGAGCTCTCGTGGGCCCCTCTTGGACACTCTCGATTCACAAGATCCATGGATACCTTCGTTGTTCGAGAACTCCTCGAGCGAGAGCCCCATTCTTGAACAGAAGACGTCTTGAAGCCGCTCGTCCATCATACCATGTTTGTCGAGGATGTCTCGAGCGAGAGCCTCATGTTTGAGATTTCGACGAATTCGCAATATCCCCGGAGATCTCATTTGTCTGAGGATGTCTCGAACGGGAGCCGAATGTTTTAACATTAAGCGTCTTAAATCACATCCTTGAAGATCTCACTTGTTCAAGAAAGTCTCGAGCGAAACGGCCTTGTTGGGGGGAACCTGACCAGACAAGAACGGGAAGCGTCGCTCTTGTCCACTAGGTATGTTAAATATGCTGTTTTGTTGGTCTGCCGCGCAGATGTGTCGTGGCGTGCGTGCGTCTGCGCGAGCGCGTGCGTGCATGGAAAATGTGCGTATGTGTCCGTGCGTGGTGGCCTGCGGTACTGCTGTGTTATGCCGTGTTGTTCTGCCGCGCTCCTGCGGTCTGCGTGAACGTGTATTGCCTCTCTGTGTGTGTGCGTGTGTGCGTGTGTGTATGTGTCTGTGTGAGCGTGTGCGTGTGCGTGTGCCTGTGTGCGTGAACCTATGTGCGTGTGCCAATGGGTGCAGTTCTGTGAATACATGTTATGTGTGTTCTGCCGTGCTCCTGCATGTTCTGCCGTGCTCCGTTGTGTTCTGCCGTGCTCTTATGTAGTATGCCATGGTCCTGCTCTGCCGTGCTCCTATGTATTCTGCAATGTTCCTGTGTGTTCTGCCGTGCTCCTGTGTGTTCTGCCGTGTTGCTGCTTGTTCTGCCGCGTTTCCATGTGTCTTGTGTGATCCGACGCGCTCCTAGGTGTTCTGCTATGCTCCTGTGTGCTCTGCCATGATCCTATGTATTATGTCTGTTCTGCCGTGCCCCTCGTGATCCTGAAGGTTCTGTCGCGGTCCCATGTGTTATAGTTATAGTTATAGCCGGGGCCTTAAAGGCGACAAGAAAACGGGGACAGGGCCAGGCGGGACCAAAGCTCCCGAGAGACGCCGGGCCCCAAACCAGCAAGCCTCGCGCGCCTACTCACACAGGAGCAACAGACGCGGGCAGACAGCGGGAGGGTCTTCAATCACTCCCAGACGACTGCGAGCCGCGGCGCGCCAAGCGGCGGCAGACCCTACGGCCCACCAGTCCGTCACTGGGCGCTGGCTCCGCGGCCGCGGGCTCCCCTACGTCGGCGCCGCCTGCGCCATGGGGCCCAGCGCTCGGCCCTGGCCGCTGCTGGGGCAGGCGGCCGCTGCCGACTCAACTACATCCCGCCCTGCCGCTGGAGCCGCTGGGCCGCTGCCCGAGCTGCTGGCCGCGGTGGAGGCTCCGCCAGTCGGCTCCGCCTCCATGCCGACCCACTCTAGGCACCGCTCCTGGGCGTGACCTGGCACTGGTCCTTGCGAGCGCAAGGCAGGGATGCCCTCTGCTCTCGCCCTCTGCCTGTCCTCCCGCGGCCTGCCACCTGGGCGGGGCCCTCGTTCCCACAGGCTGCGCTGGTCTCTCGACTTGTTCGTCCGGTTGCTGGGCCCTGGGCACTGCATCTTCTGGCGAGACCTGCCTCCTGCGCGTCCGCCCAGCATCTTGTAGGCGCCGCACTTGGTGCACGCCGCGATCTCCTGGGCATCCTCTCCTTCGCCCACGCAGGCGTAGCTGAGCACGTGCCCCAGGGCGCTGAACGCGACGGCGGTGGCCGAGAGGCCTTCCGCGCTGCCCCCCGCCCAGCGGCTGTCTTCCAGGCGGGCCCGCGCAGCTGGAGCGCCGCCGCCGCGGACCTCCCCAGCCCGCAGGGCCTCCGAAGTCGCCGCATACGTCACCAGGTAGTTCTCCTCAGCAGGCAGGAGCCCTCCGCTGCTCGCGGCCCAGCCAAAGACGTACTGCTCGCTGTCGCGTTCGCCGTCACCTCCACCTCGCGCTCGCCACTGCGTCGCGTTCTCCTCGACTCCTGGCCACGGCCGCGGCTCAAGGAACATGGTGTTGGACGTGCCGCCGAGGTCCATGACCGTGTACCTCTCCGACTCGAGGTGCCCGTTGCCGATCCACTTGGCCTGCACCTCGTCGCGGACGGCCGAGGTATGGCTCACGCCCGTGGCAGCTTCCCCGCCGCTGGCAGCCGCCCCTTCACGTCTCTGCGCTCGCGCCCTGAGTGGCGGCACGGCAGGCAGCTGTGGACTCGCACTCCTGGCCATCGCCTCGGGGGGTCCAGGCACCCCTGCTCTGCCCGCGGGCTCGATCCACTCGCTAGCGCCGAACTCGATGCCCCCAACTACGTTCTCTCCAGTGCTCAGGAGGATGCGGACACCGCTGGGCCCTGCAGCGCGCTCCT
Source organism: Prorocentrum cordatum (assembly GCA_963575745.1). Classification (NCBI taxonomy): domain Eukaryota; class Dinophyceae; order Prorocentrales; family Prorocentraceae; genus Prorocentrum; species Prorocentrum cordatum. Next base: position 85,693 of record CAUYUJ010014606.1, read on the forward strand.
GGCCCCAGGGCGGGACGAGGACGCCCATGCCGCGGGGCCCCGCCCAGCCGTTGACGACCTCGGCGCCGTTCCCATGCAGGCACAGGACCGCCGCACAGGCCTCGCTATGCACTCGCTGGCCCTGGCTGTGCTCATCCGAGGCGGTCCCCAGCGGCCTTGCCAGCAGGATGGGCACCCAGGGGGGCCAGGTCCGCTGCCTCTGCCGCCAGCTCTCGCTTGCACGACTGGGCCACCGTGGGCCACTCGCCCAGCGCCTTGCCGCACCGCTCGGCTCGGCCTCGCTCCGCTGCTGGCTGGGGCTGCCAGGCGCCGCCGCAGTCTGCGAGGCCGCCCACGTTGCCACTGATCTCCTCCATGGGGCAGGACTCGGCCCACGGCGCGTGCTTGGAGGCCAGCGGTGACCCCTCGAGCTGCGCCCGCACTGCCTCCATCTGGGCGCGAAGAGCCGCCCGGGCCGCCTCGAAGTTGCTGGTGCTCCACGCCTCTGGCAACTTCTCCAGCTCCATGAGGAGTCCTGGTACCTGGCTGGCTCCTGTCCACTCGGCTGCGCGCTGGCGGCGCATCGCATCGGCTTCCTCGCGGGCTGCTTCCTCGAGCGCCTGGGGCGCCAGGCTCGCCTCCTCCACCTCCTCGTCGAGCTCCGCGAGCTTCTCCTGGGCCAGGTGGAGCTGGGCCTCGACGAGGTCGCGCGCCTCCTGCTTCTGCTCGAGGCCCATGCGGGCTGCCCGGAGCCGCTCCTCGCCCTTGCTGATGGCGTTCGCCCCCCTGTGGAGCCGCGTCGCCCGTGGCAGGGACGAGGCCTTCTGCTCCGCTGCAGCCTTTTGGGCCTTGACCAGCTCCGCACGCTTCGCCTCCAGCTGGCTGGCCACGACGTCGGTGAAGCACCCATCCACTCCGTCTGGGGGCTCCGCTTGCAGCGCCTCGAGCTGCTCGACGGCCGCCTGGAGCCTCTCGATCGCCGCGGCGCCTCCACCGCTGGGCGTCCCACTCGCTGCCGAGGCCGAGGTCTGCGACTTGGTGGATGCTGCCTGCGTGGCCGCTCCGCGGGCCTGCCTCTGGGCACGGCGCCCACGTGGCTGATCCACCCAGCCGTCCTTGTCAGCCTTGGGCCTCGCCTTGGGCGGGGGCGCCCCAGTCGCCCATGGCGGGGCCGCATGCCCGCAGCCCAGGCAAGAGGTGCGCCAGTCCAAATCCCACCAGCCTTTTGGGCGTGAGTGGTTTAGAGAGCCCGCTCTGTCCTCAACCCCCCGACCCCCCTTCTTCCCCTTCGGGGAGGGGTTTACCCTTCCCCCTACCCCCTCCCCCTGGACCTGGAGAGGGCGGGCCGAGCGTGGTCAGGGGGGTCTTTTTTTGACTCCTGGAAGGGCTAAAGAACGACGACCCTCACGAGGATTCTGGCCCCGACGGGGGGAACCACTTTGGCCCCTCTGCTCTTCTTGAAAGCCCAAATCATTGATTTTACTACGGTTTTGGCCTCATTTTGGCGCTCTGAGGGGGCCGCGCTCATCGTCCTTCATAGCAAAACCATTGCTTTTACGAAGGTTTTGGGCTCATTTTGTTCTTTTCAGGGGGCAGCTCTCATTGGCGCTTCCGAGGAGGTCGCAAGAGGCCCCAAGATGGCCTCCAGAGGCTCCCAGGAGGCTCCCAAGAGGCGTCCTAGAGGCCCCCCAGAGGCGCCCCAACGGTCCCAAGAGGCCGCCAAGAGGCCCCCAAGAGGCCCCCCAGAGGCCCCAAGAGGCCCCAAGAGGCCCCCCAGAGGCCCCCCAGAGGCCCCCAAGAGGCTCCCAAGAGGCCCCAAGAGGCTCCCAGAGTCCCCCAAGAGGCCCCACGAGGAGCCCGAACGACTCACACCAGGACGAGGGGCCCGAACGACTCACACCACGATTAGCCCAAACGACTGCTACTGCTACTGCTACTGGTACTGCTACTGCTAGAACGACTCACACCAGGACGAGGGGCCCGAACGACTCACACCACGATTATCCCGAACGACTGCTACTGCTACTACTACTGGTACTGCTACTGTCAGTGCTATTCCTCGTACTGCTTCTCCTACTACCGCTACCACTACTCGTACTACTACTGCTGCTACTGCTGCTACTGCTGCTACTGCTGTTACTGCTACTACTACTACTACTACTACTACTACTACTACTACTACGACTACGACTACGACTACGACTACGACTACGACTACGACTACGACTACGACTACGACTACGACTACGACTACGACTACGACTACGACTACGACTACGACTACGACTACGACTACGACTACGACTACGACTACGACTACTACTACTACTACTACTACTACTACTACTACTACTACTACTACTACTACGACTACGACTACGACTACTACTACGACTACTACTACTACTACTACTACTACTACTACTACTACTACTACTACTACTACTACTACTACTACTACTACTACTACTACTACTACTACTACTACTACTACTACTACTACTACTACTACTACTACTACTACTACTACTACTACTACTACTACTTGTACGTGTACTACTACTGGTATTGTTACTGGTACTACGACGATTTCCACTTCTACTATATCTGGAGCTACTACTACGACACCTCGACGTACTCATGTCACCACTCCATCTGCTACACCTATACCTGCTCCTACTACTATGACTACGACTATTACTACTACTACTCATACGGTGACTCCTCCTACTACCACACCAACTAATCCTACTACTACTAGAATCCCACCAGCCCTTTGGGCGTGAGTGGTTTAGAGAGCCCGCTCTGTCCTCAACCCCCCGCCCCCCCTTTTTCCCCTTCGGGGAGGGGTGTACCCCTCCCCCTACCCCCTCCCCCTGGGCCTGGACAGGGAGTCCCGGGTGTCCAAAAAACGACGACCCTCACGAGGATTCTGGCCCCGACGGGGGGGCCGAGTTTGGCCCCTCTGCTCGTGCTTGAACCCAAAATCATTGATTTTACAAAAAGTGTTTTGGGCCCATTTTGGGCTTCTGAGGGGGCAGCGCTCGTCGTCCTTCATAGCAAAATCATTGATTTTACGAAGGTTTTGGGCTCATTTTGTCCTTCTCAGGGGGCAGCGCTCATGGGCGCTTCTGAGGAGGTCGCAAGAGGCCCCAAGATGGCCCCAAGAGGCCCCCAGGAGGCCCCCAAGAGGCTTCCCAGAGGCTCCCCAGAAGCCTTCAAGCGGTCCCAAGAGGCCCCCAAGAGGCCCCCAAGAGGCCCCCAAGAGGCCCCAAGAGGCCCCCCAGAGGCCCTCAAGAGGCCCCCAAGAGGCCCCCAAGAGGCCCCCAAGAGGCTCCAAGAGGCCCCCAAGAGGCCCCACGAGGAGCCCGAACGACTCACACCAGGACGAGGGGCCCGAACGACTCACACCACGAAGAGCCCGAACGACTCACACCACAAGGAGGGGCCCGAACGACTCACACCAGGACGAGGCGCCCGAACGACTCACAACACGAGGAGCCCGAAAGACTCACACCACGACGCGGGCCCCGAACGACTCACACCACGAGGAGCCGGAACGAGTCACACCAGGAGGAGGGGCCCGAACGACTCACACCAGGACGAGGGGCCCGAACAACTCACACCACGAGAAGCCCGAACGACTCACACCAGGACGAAGAGCCCGAACGACTCACACCACGAAGAGCCCGAACGACTCACACCAGGAAGAAGGGCCCGAACGACTCACACCAGGACGAGAAACCCCAAACGACTCAAACACGAGGAGCGCTTTCTCTCCCTCCTCCTCCGCCTCGTCCTTCTCCCGCTCCCCCCACAAGGAGGATGTACAAGGAGGCGGGAGGAAGGAGGAACAGGGGAGATATGCGGGGCCAAGCGGACACACGCCTGAAAAACACGACTGTCGGCATGCTTCGCAAGAGTTGCTGCTGTGAGATGGGCTGGTGGGGATACGCGAAGCGTGAAGAATTCCACTTGCCACAGCTGCACATCCAGTAGGACTTGCTGCGCCTGCCGCTGCCGCCACTGCACGGGGACCTCGCCATGGCCACCGCCGCGCAGGCCGCTGGGCTGCGCCTCCGCGCGGTGAACGCTGGGAGCACACAAACGAATTGCACTGGCCCAAAGCGCGGAGATCCTCGCGCTCAGAGCGCCGCGAACGACTCGCGGTCGTCGGGTTATCCATGACCTTGAACCAAAATGGCTACGGACGGTCCCATGTGTTCTGCTCTGCTCCTGCGTGTTCTGCCGTCAATTCTGCCGTGCACCCGTGTGTTATGCCGTGCTCCTATGTGTACGGACGTGCTCCTGTGTTCTCTGTCGCGCTCCTGCTTGTTCTGCCATGCTCATCAATGCTCTGTGCGCTCTGCCGTACTCTTGTGTCAAAGTTAAAGACGGGGCCTTCAAGGCACGGTGGTGGGCCAAAAGGCCAAGGACACGCAAAACCGAGGGGGGCCGCCAAGGGCCTCCACTCGCGGGGGCCCCGCAGGGCCACCCACCCGAGAGGGGCCACCTTGGGCCGCCGCTCGGCCACGCAGCGGGGCCGCCTTGGGCCACCGCACAACGGGAACTGTACCGCAACAGAACACAGGAGCCCCAAACAGCAGAGCGTGCCTCGCGCGCCTACTCACACAAGGGCAACACACGAGAGCGAGAGATGCATATTCCCCCCTCACTCACCAAGGGACGGCGAGCCGCGGTGCGCCAGGCGGCGGCTGACCCTGTGGCTCACCTGCCCTCCGCTCGCCGTGCTGCTCGCGGCGGCAAGCCTCTCGGCGGCGCACCCTGCGGCCCTCCTGGGCTCCGCCTGCAGGGCCAGCCGCGTCGGCGAGCTCCTCATCGGCGACCCCGAACTCGCCGAGGCTCCCCGCTCTCACCGCAGCTGGGCGCCGCTTGGGCTGGCTGGCGGCGGCCGCAGCGACGGCGGCGTCGGGGGGTCTCCTCCTGGGCCCGCTGCCACTCGCGGCTCAGCAGTCACCGCTGGGCCCGCTGTGGCAGAGGGGTCTGCAGCTGGCTCCCTTGCCGTGCCAAGCCACTCCATGCACCGCTCCTGCGCGTGCTCTGGCACTGGACCTCGCGAGCGCAGCGTAGGGACGCCCTCACCTTTCACTCTGTGCCTGGCGGCTCGTGACCCCTCTTGCCTCTTGCCTCCAGGATGGAGTCCTCGCTGCCGCAGGCTGCGCTGGTTCCTGTCGCCCTTGTCGGTCTTGTCGTCTGGGCATCGCTCCTTGAGGCGAGGCTTAACCCCTGAGCGGCCGCCCAGCGCCATGTAGGCGCCGCACTTGGAGCACGCCACGAGCTCCTGGGTGCCCCCACCTTCTCCAGCGCAGGCGCAGGACAGGGCATGTCCCAGGATGCCGAAGGCTACGGCGCTGGCCGAAAGGGCTGCCGAGCTGTCGCCTGTCAAGCGGGCGCTCTCCAGGCGTGGCCGCTTGGCCGACGCCCCCTCGCCCGTGGCCTCCTCCGCCGCCTGAGACCTCTCGGCGTCAGCGAAATGCGCCTGGCGCCGCTCTGCAGCAGGAGGGGGCCCTCCGCCGCCCCTGGCTTCGACGCCTTGCCCGAGGATGACGGCGCTCCAGCTCCAGCGCCCGGGCTCTTGCGCGAAACCCGCCTGCGCCTAGTGCGCGCCAACGGTCCGCTCGTCCAGGTACCGCAAGCATGCCGTTGCGCTTATCATCGGATGGCCTGCGGACACAATGCACCCACATGGCGTCAGCGCGGCAACCCTGCGGTGGCCCAGGCGCGGGCAGCCAGCGGCCACTGCCATGCTGCTGGGCCTCGCGCCCAGGGCCGCCGTGCGGGTGGTGCCACAGGGTGCCTCTCTCTGATCTGTAGCAGCACGCCTGCCCCTGTGCCCGTGCATCGAGGAGCCTGGCCTGCGCCCAGTGCGGGTTGCAGATGCAGGCCCCCAGCATGCAGGTGTAGTGGCTGAGCTTCCGCGTCTCGCGACGAGAGGATGCACTTCGAGCGTCTAGGCCCGCCTCCAAGCTCAGCTCCTGAGGCCCGAGGTGCATGAGGTCGAGCTCATCGCCGAGGTCCGTGCCCATGCACCGCTCCGACTCGAAGCGCCAGCCGATCCGTGCACGGGTCAGCGTCTCCGCGTCAAGGGGGGAGGCGCAATGCTTCCTCAGCACGTCATCTCTTGCTTGCTTGGTCGCCGCCGCCTCCAGCCCCTGCTCCATCTTCATGGGCGGCCGCTCGCCTGACTGCAGCAGCCCCGCCATCATCAGGACTGCGCGGCCTGCCCTGAGGGCTGCTGGGTCCAGGTGACGCCTCCTCCAGAGCTCGGCACAGCGCATGCTCAGCCCTCGCTTTGCGCCCATGGGGAGCGCTCCTGCGCTGCGCCAGGCCGCCAGCCGCCAACATTGCAGCTTGCTGTCCGCGTTGCCCATGACCGAGCGCCCGCACACCCTGCCGGCCGCTGGCCCAGCTTTGTGGATCGGGCCCAGCCCGTGCGCTCGGCGGAGCGCTCCTGCAGCTCGGGCTCTGCCCCTGCGTGCCCCACACCTCGCGTTGGCGGGGTCCGAGCCGAGGTTCCTGGCCTGCAAGGTCTCGCAGAAGGCCCAGCCTTGCGACTTCCCGCGCGCCCCGCGTTGGTGTCCAAGGCTGGGGCTCGGAGCGAGGAAGGTCGCCTTGGCAGCGCTGAGGGGTGGGTGCTGACTACGGAGGCGGCGCGCCACTTCCAGCCCTGCCCTGCCGAGCCGCGCGGTTTCCAGCTGCTCCATGTCCACGGCCTGCAGCGCGATGTCGTCGACGACGCAGCGAGCTAAACCCAGCGGCCCGCCGTCCGCTGTGGCGGCGCGGAGGGCTGCCAGCCCAGACGACTTGGCTACAGTGAGGCCACTCGCACAACCCGCCAACCCTGCCCCGTTGGCGCTGAACGCCTCGGTGGCCAGGCCCACGACGGAAATTAACCGCGGTCTCTGGCAGAGCACCGCGCCGCGCCGCCAGTGGCCACTGTGGCTCCACACCGGTCCTGCCTCCAGCCTGCGACGCCGCCTGAGTTCGCCAGCTGGCCCTCCTTGTCCGTGGGCGCCGACGCGTGGAGGAACGCCGTAGAGCCCACGCGCCGCCGCGCTTCTCCTCTGGCCTCCCTCCCCCAGGCGGTGCGGAGCCAGGCGGGTCTCCTGGTGCCCAACACGGCGCGGCGGAGCCCCGCTGCGCGAGCCCGAAGCCTCGGCCCCCTCCAGGCTCCGCCTCCATGCGTTGCCGTTGACCCCGAACTCCTCCAGCCTGCAGCGGCCACCCTGAGCTGCCGTCCCAGCCTGGCCCGGCGCCGGTGGGGCCTGCGCACCCCCGAGGTCGAGGGGCCGCGTGCCTCCGTAGCAGGCCGCTTCAGCGCCGCCGCCCTCCTGCTGCCTATGCAGAGCGCCTCTGGCGAGGCTGCGCGCAAGACAGCTGCGGCCTCTCGCCTCCGCCGCGACCCCCAGCGGCGCGGCGAGCAGGGCGAGCAGCAAGAGGGGCCAGGTCCTCAACCTCGGCCGCCAGCTCCCGCTGCCGTGCTCTTGTGTTCTGCCGTGCTCCTGCGTGTTCTGCCATGCTCCTATGTGTTATACCGTGTTCATGTGTATTATATGCTGCCGTGCTCCTATGTATTACGTGTGGTCTGCCATGCTCCTCGTGCCCCTGCGTGGCCTGCCGTGCTCCTGTGTGTTCTGCCGCGCTGCTGCTTGTTCTGCCAAGCTCCCGCGTGTTATTTGGGTTATGTCGTGCTCCTGTGCGCCTACAGTTTAAAGTTTAAAGACGGGGCCTTGAAGGCGTTAGCCATGCACACCAAACTACGGGCAGGGCCAGACGGGACGGACTTCCCGAGAGACGCCGAGCCCCTGAGAGCACTGAGGGCAGCGCGAGCCCACTAACCAACGGAAGCAACAGGCGCGAGCCTCACTGGTGCAACTCTCACTCACTCACGGACTGCGGCCGCACCGCGCCCGACGGCGGCGCTCCCCGCGGCTCCCGAGCGCCCCGAGCGGCCCCACACCGCGCCGGCCGCAGGCCCAGCCTTGTGGACCAGGTCAACCTCCACACCCGCGGCACGGGGGCGGCCCTGCCCGCGCGCACTGCGCATGGCCCCAGGAGCTTGTCCCGCGAAGGCGGCGCTCATGCTGAGGTTCCTGGCCTGCAAGGTCTCGCAGAAAGTCCAGCCCTGCGCCACCCCGCCCCCTCCTGGCTGTCGCGCACCGTGGAGCCACGAAGCGCGGACGGCGGCCTGGGCGGAACTGAGGGGGAGGTCGCTGAACGCGGAGGAGGCGGCCCACTTCCAGCCCAGCGCCCCCTGCTGGGAGGTGAACGACTCGGTGGCCAGGCCCACGAAGCGGAGGACACGCTGCCTCTGGTAGAGCACGTGCAGACCTCAAAGTACCCGCAGGTCTGCGCCATGCTCGACTCCGCACCGCCACAGGAAGTCGTGACGCAGGTTCACGTAGAGCCTGGCGGTGTCCAAGCAGAGGCTGGCGGAGGCACCTCCCCGCTCCAGCGCAGGCGCGGCACATGCGCAGTGCAACCCGCCTGCCTTCACGTGCTCGCGGTCCACCTTGCCCCCGACGACGAGGCGGTCGTGCTCCGCCTCCCCCAGCGCGCCGATGGGCTGCCTCGGGCGGCCCCAGATGCGCATGAGCTGCGGGGCGTTCACGCTCGTTCGGACTCCTCCATCCGACCCGGGAACGAAGGTCAGCATGGCTGCACGGGCGCCCAGGGGCCGCGGCTGCGCCTCCTGCGCCGCCAGGGGGTCCAGGACGCCCTTCGGCGAGCATGTCAGCCGCGCCAAGCCTGATGCAATGTACACTGCGATCTCGATCATGCTAGGCTTGAGGTCGCTCGGGACCTGCCGAGCAACCCTCGCTGCCCGCGGGGCGCAGCGAACCGAAGACACGACGCTGCCTGCGCGAACCAGCGGGCCCTCCATGCTCGAGGGCGCGGACGAGCAGGGGAAGACCGTGCACCACCTTCTGCGCGCAGCTCCTCTGGCCTCCTCTGGGCGGCTCGGGGCGACGCTGGCCTCCAGAAGCCGCCCCTGGCTGGGCTTGCCTCCGTGCCGGCAGACGGAGGCCTCAGTCACCGCTAGGCTCCACCTCCTGGCGTCGCTGTATAACCCCAGACCCTCCTGCCCGCGGAGGAAGCCCCGAGCCGCCGCGGAGGCCTGGCCTGGTGTCGGCGTGAGCGGCTCGCTCCCGAGGACGTGGAGCCGCTTGCTGCCGCAGCAGGCCTCCTCGGCGCTGCTGCACGCGCACAGGCGTGGTCCCGCCGCACTGGCCCCGCTAGGCGCTCGTCCGCCCTGGCTGTGCCCCCTCATCGCTGCCCCCAGCTGCGTGGCCCGCAGGACGAGCAGCCAGAGGGGCCAGGTCTGCAGCCTCAGCAACCAGCTCCCGTTTGCAAGCCTGGGACACCTGCGGCCACTCGCCGAGCGCGCTGCCATGCCGCTCTGCTTGGCCACGTTCCACAGCGGGCTGCGGCTGCCGGGGCCCGCTGCTGCCTGCGAGCTCGCCGTCGTCGCTGCAAATCTCGTCCACGGGGCAGGACTCCGCCCACGGCGCCCGCTTGGGGGCCGACGGGGGCCCTGCGAGCTGCGCCCGCACCGCCTCGATCTGGGTGCGAATGGCCGCCCGTGCCACCTCGAAGTTGCTGGAGCCCCAGGCCTTTGGCAGCTTGTCCAGCTGCGTGAGGAGCCCTGGCACATGGCTGGCCCCAGACCACTCCGTTGCGCGCTGACGCTGCGACGCCTCTGCCTCCTCACGGGCTGCCTCTTCGAGGACCTGGAGCGCTCTGCTGGCCTCCTCCACCTCGCCGTCGAGCGCCGCGAGCTCCTCCTGGGTCTTCTGGAGCTGCACCTCCGCCAGGTCCCGCGCCGCCTGCTTCTGCTCAAGGGCTTGGCGGGCTGAGCGGAGCCGCTTCTCCGCCTTGCTGATGGCGTTCGCCTCCTTGCGCAGCAGTGTAGACCGCGGCATTGCGGAGGCCTTCTGCTCCGCTGCCTCCCGCTGGGCGCTGGCCAATTCTGCCCTCTTCGCCTCCAGCTGGCTGGCCGCGACGTCGGTGAAGCAGCAGTCGACGCCGTCGGGTGGCCCAGCCAGCAGCGCCTCGAACCGCACGACCGTTGCCCGCAGCCTCTCGATCGCCGTGGCTCCTCCTCCGCTGGGCGCCCCGCTCGCCGCTGAAGCCGAGGTCTGCGACTTGGCGGGCGCCGTCCGCTCTGCGGGCCCCCCGCTGGGCACGGCGCCCCCGAGGCCGCTCCACCCAGCCGCCTTTGTCGGCCTCAGGCTTCGCTTTGCCGCGGGTTGGCCCCAGCGCCCAGGGCGGCGCGGCATGGCCGCAGCTGAGACACGTGGAGCGCCAGTCCCAGTTCCAGCAACCGCAGCTGCACATCCAGTATGGCCTGCTGCTCTTGCCGCCGTTGCCGCCTCGCGAGGCGCGCGCCATGGCCCCGGCTGCACAGGCCGACGGCGCGCGCCCCCGCGCCGAGAACAAGGCAGGGAACACAAGACAGGACTGAACTGACCCAAAGCTCGGAGACCCTCGCGCTCAAAGCGCTGCGGACGACTCGCGGTCGTCGGGTTCTCCATGGCCTCGAGCCAAAATGGCTACGGATTGTGCTCCTGTGTGCTCTGCCGTGCTCCTGTGTGTTCTGTCGTGCTTTTGCTCGTTCTGCCGTGCCCCCGTATGTCCTGCCGTGCACCTGCGTGGTCTGCCGTGCTCTCCCGCGTTCTGCCGCGCGTCTGCGTGGTGGGCTTCCGTGGTCATGCCCGGTGTCTGAAAATGTCTTAGCCGAACGTGCAAAAACGGGTATCAATTTAGTTCACTACCCGCATGCATTCCGACGCGCCGCTGACCCGAACGTTCAACACATTACACCACATGGAGTTCACCACCCGCGCGAGATCAGACGTGGCGAGGAGGAGGAAAGGCAGGAGGTGAGGCGAGAACCGCGACGAAGAGGAGCAGGAACAGGACGAAGATGATGAGCCGGAGGAGGAGGAGGGAGAGGAAAAAGAGGAGGAAGAGGAGGTGGAGAACGTGAAATCGAAGAGCCTGGCAAGAACGTGCCCCAACATCCAGGTCGCACGTCGCGTAGGCGACATTCCTGAACGTCCACAGGGGGTACCAATTGGCGTTCAATACCCGCGGAAGTTTAGACGCGCCGCTCACCCCGAAAAGAGGGGGAGCCCGATGGCATCGAGGACCCGTCCGAAGGCAATGTTTGGAGGATGTCTCAAGCGAAACGCTCTGATCCTAACAGAAGTGTTGAAAACCCGTGGGTCTTTCAATAATTTCGCTTTCGAGGGCCCGCCCGACGGCAATTTTTGGAGGATGTCTCTAGCGACGCGTTCTGGGGGGGGGGGGGGGCACTGTCAAAACAATCCATGGGGTTTTCAAAGTGTTCGCCTTCGTCGGCCAGCTTGGACGTCGTCCGAAATCGATATGAAAACATGATCGGAATTACTCCGACGGTAGGACCCCACATGATAATATGTTCAGCTTGCCCTTTGCCCTTTCCTCCTCCTCCTGGTGGGCACCCTCTCCTCTCGCCCTCTGCACTGCCCTCTCTTCCTAATTCTATTCCTCTTCCTACGTGTCCTCGTCCTCCTCCTCTTCCTCTCGCGCCACCTCCTCCTCGTCGGCGCCCCCCCCCATGCCCCTTCCCTCCTCATCCTCCTGCTTCTTTTCCACGTGCACCTCCCGTTCCCCCTGGTCGTGGCAAGCAACTCGATTTTCCTCGGCGCCGTCGCCGCGTCGGCCAGCGCGCGCGCGTTCGCCGACGGCTAGATCGCGAAGCCGTCGGGGCAACCCTTCGGGTCAGGCCGTTGGGGCGACCTCGCAGGCCGCAGGGGCGCGGGGGCCAGCCGTCGGGACAACCCAGCGGGCTTCTAGGCGCGCGCCGCGGCGCGCAGGCGGGCGGCAGCGCGAAGCCCAGCTCTGCCGCGAGCTGCTCCGCCTCAGCCCTGGAATCCACCGCTCTCTTGTCGAGCTCCTGGAGCGCCTTCCGAAGCGACGCCGGCGGCCCGCGCTCCAGGAACTCTCGCGCGGGCGGCCGCAGGATCAGCATGTTCCGCACGCACGTGGCGCGGGATAACATGACGTAGAGGTGCAGCCGCCACATCTCGTCCGACATGCCCGTGCGGCCAGCGTCCTCATCCCTGGCGCAGTCGACGGTGACGCCCTTGCGCAGCGTCTGGCCCTGCGACAGCGTGGAGGTCAGGTAGGACGCATGCGCCAGGATGAACCCCGAGCGGCGCACAGCGTGCGCCCCCGAGCTTTGCCACGTGAACTCCTGCTCGCTGGGCCTGAATATGAGCAAGCTCCTCGCCCGCGCTTCGGCCTCGCCGTCGTCGGCAGCGCCATCGGCGCCCTGCAGCAGCACCTCGGCGACCTCCTTGTGGATCGGGGGCTCCTGGAAGCCGCGCACCTGCAGCCGGATCCCCTGCGGTAGGAAGCCGGGGCGGAAGAGCTGGCCCGGCGCGCACTCCTCGTAGTCCCGCTCGTCGTCTGCGTGAAACTCGAAGGACACGATGGTGGCCCGTTGCTCCTGCACGAGCCCCGACTTCTTCTTCTTCAGCTCCTCCAGCACGGCCGTGAACCGGACCTCCATGCCGACGTGTGCCGGTAAGACGCCGCGCATGTCTCCCGTCTTGTGCATGTTCGGGGCGTTCAGGAGGCGCCGGCCTGCGTCTGGGTCGCCTTGAATCGCGCCGCACTCGTCTACGGCCTGCAGGAAAACGAGGGGGGCGCCGAGGCGCCGCGCGTCGCGACGAGCGCGCGCGTTGATCCACCTCGCCAGCGTCTCCCAGTAGATGCCCATGCCGTAGCCGAGCCGGAAATTCTCGTGCTGGTGCCGTGGGTCCAGGACGCCGTGGGCCGTGGTTGTCCGGGGCCAACGTCTTCTCCCAGGCAGACCAGACCTCTGGTGGGAAGCGCTCGCCCTCGCGCATGCAGCCCAAGAACGCGATCAGAGGGTCCCCCGGCTCGAAGCGCTTTGTGCCCTTCAGCTCGAAGACGCAGGGGATCTGAGAGAAGACCCTGATGGCGTGCTGGATCTCCACCGTCGGCGGCTCCGCGTACTTGTACGACCCTTTTCCGTTGTCCAGGCGCTCGTTCACGTCCGTCAGGAGCCCGATGCTGCCGGTGGGCTTCAGCTGCAGGAAATCGCCGAGGTGCAGCACGATGGGGAAGCGTCCGAAGTGGTGGTGCGGCCGCTTGTAGGTGGACTCCTGCACGTCGTGCGTGTCGCTGCGACCGTGGCAGGCGCGAAGGTCCAGCGCGTTGTACAGAGCTGCCGCCACCATGCTGACCTCCTCGATGACCAGAACGCGGACGTGCTCCCACAGCCATTTCAACCTCTTCTGCATGCCCCCCGGTCTCATCTTCGCATTGATGTACTTCTGGACTCGCAGGGCACAGGCGTTATGCAGCGTTATAGCTTTCGCAATCAAGGTTCCGATGGCCCGCTCGGATTAATAGCATGATCTGCGGGTCCCATAGGGAGAGGGCCCCCGCCTGAGACTTCCTCGCAATTCACTCACAGACGAAGCTCCCGCCTGATACTTCCTGCATGCTCAAGCCTCAGGAGGCCCAAAAGTGACGACAGTTACAAGGTTCCGATGACCCGCTCGGATTAATAACATGATCTGCGGGCCCCATAGGGAGGGGGGCCCCGCCTGAGACTTCCTCGCAATTCACTCACAGACGAGGCCCCCGCTCGATACTTCCTTCATACTCAAGCCTCAAGAGCCCAAAAAAGAAAACAGTTACAAGGTTCCGATGACCCGCTCGGATTAATAACATGATCGGCGGGCCCCATAAGGAGGAGGGGGCTCTTGCCTGAGACTTCCTCCAATTCACTCAGAGACGAAGCTCCCGCCTGATACTTCCTCCATATTCAGGCCTCAAGAGCCCAAAAGTGACGACAGTTACAAGGTTCCGATGACCCGCTCGGATTAATAACATGATCTGCGGGCCCCATAGGGAGGGGGCTCCCGTGTGAGACTTCCTCGCAAATCACTCACAGACGAGGCTCCCGCCTGATACTTCCTGCATATTCAAGCCTCAGAGGCCCAAAAGTGACGACAGTCACAGGGTTCCGATGACCCGCTCGGATTAATAACATGATCTGCGGGCCCATAGGGAGGGGGCTCCCGCCCGAGACTTCCTCGCAATTCACTCAGAGGCTCCCGCCTGATGACGAAATCATGAGTGAGCGAATGACGATGATGAGTGTGTGATGAATGAGTGATGATGAGGATCATGATGATGATGAGGATCATGATGATGATGAGGATGATGATGATGATGGCGGCCACTGAGTGGGTGATCGAGAGATTATGATGGAGATGGTGACGATGATGTTGAGAGTGGCGGCGGTCCTACCGTCGGAGGACCACTGCCTCCGAAGCCTACTGAGGATGAGTGAGTAATTGAGTGAGTGGGTGATCGAGTGGTGATGACGGTGACGATGATGATGAGAATGATGATGATGACTAACGATGGTGGTTGATGGTGGTTGATGGTGATGATGATGGTAATGATGATAAGTGTGTGCGTGTGATGACGACGATGGTGGTTGATGGTGATGATGATGGCGATGATGGCGAGTGAGAGAGAGAGAGAGAGAGAGAGAGAGAGAGAGAGAGAGAGAGCAAAGGGGGCGTGTGAGATCCTGCGCGGCGTGTGCAGAGAAAACAAGAACCCCCCTTTGGATGTGGGGAATTCGCCTTTTTTTCACACATCCCAATTTTCGGGCAAGATTCGAAGCTTTGGCCGTCGATTCCAACATCCCCGTTTTCCGATAATTTCCCCGGCGAAACACTCGTGTTTGGCATAAGACGTCTTAAACGATAGCCTCCAACATCTCGGTGTTGTGAGGATGTCTCTGGCGAAATCGCCATTATGGGAAATCTGCCATGTTCGGATTTTTTGAATACCCCGAGCCCTTCCACTCCTGCATCTCGACAGTTGGAAAAGAATTCCCTCCGGGTCTAAACGAACGTCCATCGCGCGACCCTTCGAGTCTGAGCGCGTGTGTTTTTTGTCTTTTTTAAATTAAAAAAAACTACCGCAACCCCAACGAAGGTCTCGCGCGCTCCCACAATGCCCACCGAAGAGAGGCCCGCGCACGCGTGCGCACACGGACACATCACGCGAGGCGCCCGTCCCCTGATGGACCCGTCGCCTGACAGTCAGCACCCCCCTGGCCGCGCGACTGGCGGCAACGAACTGTCGGCGCAAAATCTAGCCGCGGTGGTCCCGACTAGCCAGGGAGAGACAACTATACATAGTAGCCGCACGGAAATAGAGACTGGCTGGCAAGCGAAACGAATCGAAAGGTCACCGAGGAAGAATACCTAACATCCGTTTCAAGTTCACTTCTTCTTTTCCATTTGCCTTTGTCTTTGGCTTGAACGCTAGCTCCACGACTTTTTTGGCGGCCTTGGAGCGCGGGGCATGGTCGCCGTCGGTCTGAACGCCCGGCAGCCGCTGCCACATCGACGCCACGCGGAGGCGCGAATGGATTCGACCAGCTCGCGGCGACGGTCGGCCGCCACGATCCAGCGGACCTTGCCCTCCTTCTCGCCGCCCCGACACTCCGCGACGAAGCGGCGCCTCGCCCGGAACGAGTGCTTCCGAGGGGCCTTCTCGCCAGCTGCCACCGCCGCCTTCGAGGCCAGGAGGACCTGCCGTTGGTCGCCCTCGGCCTTGTCCTCCGACAGGGCGACTTCTTGCTCGCGAAAGGCCAGATGTTGGTGGTGCAGAAACGCTCGGAACATGGCGTCGGGGCGCTTGCCCTGGGGATGCCCTTCGGGCACCTCGTCCGTCTCCGCGGCCGCCGCCTTTGCCGCCATGACCTCGGAGTCGTAGGAGTCCGCCGCTCGGCCCAGGCTCAAGGCGGCGGCGGGGGCCGCGGTGGGCCCCGCGAAACGGCGCGAGCATCAACAGCAACGGCAGCACGGCAACGACCCCGAACGCGTTTCTTGAGTGAAACAATGCTTGTGGACTGGGCCCCGCATTTGGCACCGCGGAGCGAGGGGGTCTGCGTCGGCGCCACCCCCACCATACGTTCATGGCGTAGGCGACCTAGGTGGATGTTGAGAGCACGGCTGTTCTGAAACTCTAGATTGCAGATGTGGCAGCGATGGTGTACCTCATCAGGACCCCCCCCATCATGCCCCCCCCCCCCCTCCTCCGCCACCTCCTCCACCCGCGGGCCCCAGGGGCCACCACGCGATAGCGTTTGCGTCGATCCCCAGCCGTCGAGCTGAAACTGCGGACCATAGCGAGGCGCGCCTTAGGGAGCTCTAGGAACCACCTAAAGAGCCCGGGGGACAGCGAACCCAGGAGAGCAGGTTCACATTGCATTCCTGGCGGAAGAGCAGCGCGCAGGCGCGCCAGATCAACAAGCAATTGCCGGCGGCGGTCGGTTGTTCCGCCCGCCCGTTCAAAAGATAAGGTACCCAGCAGGCGCGTTCTCACCGCGAGAGGGGCATCACCGGGGGCAGCCGCAGGCTTTCAGATGGGCAAGAGCATTCCCCTCCACCACAAGAGTCGTCGGCAGCGCAAGTCAGACTGGACAGCGTGCACCTTGAGACGGCGGCGTGCCTCCTCGTTCGTAGTCGCTGCCACGTGGGCTGGAAGCTTCGCCGCACTGCGGAGCTTCGCAGCTTGCCGCCGTTCCAGATGGGCCAGGGCCCCGTCGCTCGGGATGCGCCTTCAGACAGCGCAGGGCGACCGCGCGCACGGATGAGAGCCACAGTCGCGCACGGAGCTAAAGAGGGACGAATCCTTCACGAAAGACTGTGGGGGCAAGGCGAGGGCGAGCAACGCTCGCCTCGCGGACGCGGGCCTCCGCCGTCGCGCCACTCCGCCCAGTGGCTGAAATCTGAAGTCCCAAGCATCGCACTGCATCCTGTGGGCGGAGAGGGCGCCCGTCACACATCACCCCCGTCGAACGCGCAGCAATGTCCTTGCTAATCAGGCGTCGGGAGCCACGGCCAGTAGCCACTTGAGCACATTCACGCGAGAGTCACTGGCCCGCAGCGCTGACGCGATGGGGGCAATGAAATCGGCGACACCCGTCCAACACCCGGAGAGAGCAAGCGCGATTAGGTCGTCAACAAAGAACGCGCGGGACACATCGAGACACGCGGTGACATCCTCGAGGTCCAGGGTGGCAGTGATCGGTGGGATGGCGCGCTCCTCCTTGTCAAAGCGAAGCGCTGTGAGCACGACATTGTACGCTGCGATGAGAAGGAGCGGGCCTTCGACCGAACCCTGTCGGACCCCGAGTTGGACAGCTAGCTTCGCCACCACTCGACCTGACTTCGGGCCCTTACACAAGTAGCAGGCGCCACCGTGCAATTCGGAGCACATACGGGTGGACTCAGCTCGCTCGACCAGGCGGTGGACCTCGGACCAGATGGCATCCCTGGGCAGAAGGTCGAAAGCTTTCTCCTGGTCAACCAAGACGCCCACCCGAATATTATCCGTCTTGGAGTGTCTGACCCCTACCCGAAAACGGCGAAATGTGTCGTCTATCATCGCTATAGCATCTCGAGTGGCACGCTTTGCCGTGGCACCGAACTGGGCGGGCTCGATCTTGGCGGTAGCCTGTCCGATGAATGGTCGGATCAGGAACTTGGAGACGCCCTTGCCAAGGCGGTCAGGGATGTTGAGCGTCCTGTAGTAATCGCGGGCGTTGGTGCTATCGCCTTCGGGCTTGCGCAGCTGCGCCGTGGCCCCACCTTTGAACTGCGCGGGTATCTGAGCACAAGTTACAATGCCCTGGATCAGCGACTGCACCGCAGTAGTAACTGTCGAAACCGCCATCCCACAGAGCTCAGCCACCACTCCACGCGGCGTGGATGTCCACCTGGCGTAGCGTCGATCGGCGGGGCAGCCTTGCGGTTGGGCATGAGGTCGATGATGTGCTTAACGTCGCTGGCGGTGCAGCGCAGCAGGTGCTGGAGTGGTTGGGCCCCCGCAGTCGTCAGAGGTGGCGCTGCGAGCGGTGGGCGTTCGTTGAGGGGGATTTCAAGGCATTTGGAGATGTTCAGCAGCGCCTGCTTGCGAGCCTGGGTCTCCGTGGTCGCGCCCATGCAAGGCAGTCCGTCGGGCCCCGCCGCAGCAACTGAAGCTGGCGTCGGTTCGGGGGCTATCCGATTGATGGTATTGAAGCACTTCGTGGGGTCGTTCTGGCGAGCCGCAGGTGGGCCTCGTCTGCGAGGTCGGCGACTGCCTTGCGTCGTTCAGCGCGCGCAGCTCGTTTAGCGGCGAGTGAAAGGAGTCGAGCTCTGGTCTGCGCCGCGAGAAGCACGCCGGTAGGAACTCGTCGGTCGGCGAGCCAGGTGGCCCAACTGATGGCATCCTGCTTCTGCTTGAGCAGTCGGGCCGCGTAGGCAGAAAAGGCAAAGAACCGGCGCCCTGGCCTGGGCGCGAAGAAGTCGCTCGCGGCCGAAGCCACCGCCAGCTCCAAGGAGTCGTAAAAGTTGGTAGGGGTGGACTGCGCAAGTGCCTGGTCCACGGAGGCAATGGCGTGGCTTACGCGGTCCTGGAAGCGCAGCGCGTCGCTGATAGCGGTGGCCAGTGGGCCTCCACTGCCTGGAGCCTCCGCCTCGGCGGTGGACCATCGCTGCCGTGCCTGGAGAGAACTCAGGATATGTTGACGGTGCCACGTTGGCGTCGGTGCCCCAGGAGGTCGCATAGAAAATATCGACCCGATCGGACAGAGGCCTCGACGATCAACTGGTCTCTAGAGGGGCCCAAGGCCAGCGGGGCCTCACGAATGACCCGCGCGAAATCCTGGGAACCCGTGCTGCGCGACGTGGCGATGTAGTCGACCCGCGTCTCACCCTGACCGTCAGGGTTCCTCCATGTGGCACTGCGTCCTGCTGCTGGGCCGAAGGCGTTAAGGGCGAGCAGATTTTACTGGGAGAGGATGTCATGGAGGCGTCGCCCGTTGTCGGCCCACTGCGGTCGACGCCGTCGCCGTGAACTGGCATGCCCTACTTCAGATACTGACGGCGCCATGCTACCGTTGCCATCCAGGGCCAGGAATATAGCACGGCGAGCGGGGATACAGCCCAGCGCACGGTTCACATCGTCAAAGAACTCGTCCCTGTCGCGTCGGCAAGCCGCGCGGGCGGCCGCTGTGATGGGTCGTGCTTGGGGATTGTCAGCTGGAGCGCATCCACAGAGGGCGTAGAAGTCGATTTGGGGCTTGCGTTGGACCCGACTACCCACTAGCCTTCCCGCTTGCCACCTGTGTGTGACTGTAATATCCTCCCGTGAAGCAATCCGCTTGGATATAGCAATGGCAACCCCGTCTTTCAAGTGGCGAGCCGAGCGCGGGGAAGGCGTGATGATGTAGTCAGGGCTCTCCCACTGGTGTTCGATGGAGAGCATGGTGCCCTGCAGGGCAAGAACGTCGATTCGGGCAGCCGCCGCATGTCTAAGAACTTCGTCCACGCGGCCAGACATGAGCATTGTCTCGGCGCTGTACGACCACATCTTGACGTAGCCACGGCGTGGGATACCATGGGTCTGTGGGAAAAGTGACGGTGGGAGCGCCACGCCGCTGTGCGCCGCCAGTCGGCATAGCTTCTCCACTGCGTCCTGGCCTTCGTACAAGGCTCCCTTGAACCACAGTCGCCCTCTGGCGAGTACGGCTCGGCAGGCGAAGTGATAACTCCTTATGCTGTGCACTGGCTCGCTCCGACCCTCGACATCATTTGACGGCATAGAGCTCCACGGTGATCGTGCCGTCACCGAACGCCCGGCCCTCCAGCGTAAGTAACTTCGGCTAACGATGGCGCCAAGAAAAAGAGAAACGAAACATGTCTCGCCATCGACTGAGAATCATGCTGCGCGGGTGCTTGCGACCCCGCTGACACGATAAAAACGCCACAATCGCTCGATCCAGGGCCTTCTGAGCGCGTTTCCAGTCATCCGCCAGGGTCGACGAAAGGAGGTACCCCGAACCAATCCCCCCTAAGACTCCCTCCGATTGGTAATTTTTCCCTCCGGCTCTAAGCAAACGTCCATCGCGCGACCCTTTGCGTCTGAGCGCGCTCCCCGTCATCCGCTAAGCCTGTCTCCCGTGCATCGGGCCACCCTCCATATGAGTAAGAAACCAGTAGATATGTTGCAGATTCAGCCAGAACGTCCAACTCGCTTCTCGTACCTCGAAGACGTTCCCGTCATCCGCCAAGCGAACGATATGTTTCAACCAGGAACCCGTTCTCCCTCGCGTCTCTGATCTTTATCCGTAAGTAGTGAGCATGGTTTAATAAACTCCCACCACCTTCCCGTTCCGAGACAGCGCTCCCCGTCATCCACCGAGCAAAAAACCTTTACAATATCGAGCCAAGAATCTCTGGCGGCTTTGTTCTTCATGCGTTCCGTATTCAGCTTCCTCAAAGGCTCCCATCACCTTCTCGTTCCGAGAAGGCGCTTCCCGTCATCCGCCAACGTGCCGCGAGGCACCGAGTGGAGCGTCCTCAAGCCCTCAAGTTCAGAATGGAGGTCTCGCTTCGGACCTGATTCCGAATATAACGACGAGAAGGGCGAAAACGTGCAACAACTGCACAGGTGGAGGGCCGCTCCTGCCAAAGTAGGAACATCGACTGAGACGCCCTCACACGTGATGATCAGGAATTGGAACGCTGTTGAACTATGTGGAGCTAGAGCTCCGCACCCTGTACTCCAGATTTCGTAATCAAAGGGAGGGGGTCTGGACCCTCCAAGACAAGCCATTTCAGACATCCCCCGTGGGAGAACCCTCCAAAACGTCGTCCCCAGACCCCCCCAGGCCCTCCAAGATAGCCTGGAAGAGACCCCCCCGAAATGAGACCCCCCTCCCTTTATTACGAAATCTGGAGTAGCTATAGCTCCGCACCCTGTACGTTAGCAAGAAGGGTGCAGGGCAGCTCTTTCTCAAAGCGCGGCCCTCGCCTGAACAGCAGGCCTACAACAAGGTGCTCGTGTTTCCGGGGGGGGGGGCTCCGTGCAGCGAGGCGGAGAGCTTCTAGGAACTTCTGAGCAGGGGCCTCGGGGCGGGGTGCATGGCAGCATCGCTGCTGCGTCCTGGATTAGAGCTGGCCCTCGTCCTCCTCCTTCCCCCTTCCCCCACCCTCATCATCCTCCTCCCCGATCCTCCTCCCTTCCCTCCGTGGCAGGCCATCCTCCCTTCTTGCCTCCGTCCCTGCTCTCATCCTCTTCCAGCCCCCGGAATAACCTCTCTCACACCGACAGCAAATCAAAATTGGTCCCCAGTTCCCTTCCTATACCCCTCCTCCGTACCACCACCACCATCGTCAACACCACCACCACAATCATTGGGGTCGTCGTAGTCGTCAGCATCACTATTGGCACCACTTCAGATACTGACGGCGCCATGCTACCGTTGCCATCCAGGGCCAGGAATATAGCACGGCGAGCGGGGATACAGCCCAGCGCACGGTTCACATCGTCAAAGAACTCGTCCCTGTCGCGTCGGCAAGCCGCGCGGGCGGCCGCTGTGATGGGTCGTGCTTGGGGATTGTCAGCTGGAGCGCATCCACAGAGGGCGTAGAAGTCGATTTGGGGCTTGCGTTGGACCCGACTACCCACTAACCTTCCCGCTTGCCACCTGTGTGTGACTGTAATATCCTCCCGTGAAGCAATCCGCTTGGATATAGCAATGGCAACCCCGTCTTTCAAGTGGCGAGCCGAGCGCGGGGAAGGCGTGATGATGTAGTCAGGGCTCTCCCACTGGTGTTCGATGGAGAGCATGGTGCCCTGCAGGGCAAGAACGTCGATTCGGGCAGCCGCCGCATGTCTAAGAACTTCGTCCACGCGGCCAGACATGAGCATTGTCTCGGCGCTGTACGACCACATCTTGACGTAGCCACGGCGTGGGATACCATGGGTCTGTGGGAAAAGTGAAGGTGGGAGCGCCACGCCGCTGTGCGCCGCCAGTCGGCATAGCTTTTCCACTGCGTCCTGGCCTTCGTACAAGGCTCCCTTGAACCACAGTCGCCCTCTGGCGAGTACGGCTCGGCAGGCGAAGTGATAACTCCTTATGCTGTGCACTGGCTCGCTCCGACCCTCGACATCATTTGATGGCATAGAGCTCCACGGTGATCGTGCCGTCACCGAACGCCCGGCCCTCCAGCGTAAGTAACTTCGGCTAACGATGGCGCCAAGAAAAAGAGAAACGAAACATGTCTCGCCATCGACTGAGAATCATGCTGCGCGGGTGCTTGCGACCCCGCTGACACGATAAAAACGCCACAATCGCTCGATCCAGGGCCTTCTGAGCGCGCTTCCAGTCATCCGCCAGGGTCGACGAAAGGAGGTACCCCGAACCAATCCCCCCTAAGACTCCCTCCGATTGGTAATTTTTCCCTCCGGCTCTAAGCAAACGTCCATCGCGCGACCCTTTGCGTCTGAGCGCGCTCCCCGTCATCCGCTAAGCCTGTCTCCCGTGCATCGGGCCACCCTCCATATGAGTAAGAAACCAGTAGATATGTTGCAGATTCAGCCAGAACGTCCAGCTCGCTTCTCGTACCTCGAAGACGCTCCCGTCATCCGCCAAGCGAACGATATGTTTCAACCAGGAACCCGTTCTCCCTCGCGTCTCTGATCTTTATCCGTAAGTAGTGAGCATGGTTTAATAAACTCCCACCACCTTCCCGTTCCGAGACAGCGCTCCCCGTCATCCACCGAGCAAAAAACCTTTACAATATCGAGCCAAGAATCTCTGGCGGCTTTGTTCTTCATGCGTTCCGTATTCAGCTTCCTCAAAGGCTCCCATCACCTTCTCGTTCCGAGAAGGCGCTTCCCGTCATCCGCCAACGTGCCGCGAGGCACCGAGTGGAGCGTCCTCAAGCCCTCAAGTTCAGAATGGAGGTCTCGCTTCGGACCTGATTCCGAATATAACGACGAGAAGGGCGAAAACGTGCAACAACTGCACAGGTGGAGGGCCGCTCCTGCCAAAGTAGGAACATCGACTGAGACGCCCTCACACGTGATGATCAGGAATTGGAACGCTGTTGAACTATGTGGAGCTAGAGCTCCGCACCCTGTACTCCAGATTTCGTAATCAAAGGGAGGGGGTCTGGACCCTCCAAGACAAGCCATTTCAGACATCCCCCGTGGGAGAACCCTCCAAAACGTCGTCCCCAGACCCCCCCAGGCCCTCCAAGATAGCCTGGAAGAGACCCCCCCGAAATGAGACCCCCCTCCCTTTATTACGAAATCTGGAGTAGCTATAGCTCCGCACCCTGTACGTTAGCAAGAAGGGTGCAGGGCAGCTCTTTCTCAAAGCGCGGCCCTCGCCTGAACAGCAGGCCTACAACAAGGTGCTCGTGTTTCCGGGGGGGGGGGCTCCGTGCAGCGAGGCGGAGAGCTTCTAGGAACTTCTGAGCAGGGGCCTCGGGGCGGGGTGCATGGCAGCATCGCTGCTGCGTCCTGGATTAGAGCTGGCCCTCGTCCTCCTCCTTCCCCCTTCCCCCACCCTCATCATCCTCCTCCCCGATCCTCCTCCCTTCCCTCCGTGGCAGGCCATCCTCCCTTCTTGCCTCCGTCCCTGCTCTCATCCTCTTCCAGCCCCCGGAATAACCTCTCTCACACCGACAGCAAATCAAAATTGGTCCCCAGTTCCCTTCCTATACCCCTCCTCCGTACCACCACCACCATCGTCAACACCACCACCACAATCATTGGGGTCGTCGTAGTCGTCAGCATCACTATTGGCACCACCACCACCACCACCACTATCATCATCATCAGCAGCAGCATCATCAGCATCATCAGCATCACTATCAACAACATAATCAGCATCAGCATCAGCATCATCAGCATCAGCATCATCATCAGCATCGTCATCATCATCATCATCATCATCATCATCATCATCATCATCATCATCATCATCATCATCATCATCGTCAACAGCATCATCATCAGCACCACCAGTATCAATATCACCATGAGCATCAGCATAAGCATCAGCACTATCAGCATCAGCATCATCAGAAACATCAGCATCAGCAGCATCGTGATCGGCATCATCATAAACATCGTCATTGTCGTTGTCGTCGACATTGTCATTATCATCAACAACAGCAGCAGCCTAATCCGCAACCTCATCATCGTCATCAACAGCAGCAGTATCATCATTATCATCAGCAGCATCAGCATCATGATAATCGTCAGCAATATCATCATCGTCGGCAGCAGTATCATCATTATCGTCAGCTCATCATCGTCAGCAACCTCATCATCGTCAGCAGTATGATCGTCACCATCACCATCACCACCATCACATCAGCATCATCATCATGATCATCAGCAGCACCAGCATCATCATCAGAATCATCAACATCATCGTCATCACCAGCATCATCATAGTCATCCTCATCGTCGGCATTATCATCAGCAGCAGCAGCATCATCAGCATCAGCATCATCATCAGCAGCATCAGTATCGTCATCACCATCATCATCAGCATCGTCGTCGCCATCGTCGTCATCCTCATCAGCAGCAGCAGCAACATCATCGTCATCATCATCACAATGGTCATCGCCGTCTTCGTCATCAGCATTGCATCATATGTTCTATCCCCATGCCCTCAGTATCATCACCATCTTCATCATCACAATTTCATCACCATCATCAACCTCCTCGTCCTCATCGTCAACGTCGCCATCACCGTCGTCGTCGGTGTCATCGTCATTGTGATAGCCGTCGCCGTCATCAGCACCAACATAGTCGACATAATCAGCATAAGTTTGAACAGCATCAGCAACATCAGCGGCAGCATCAGCATCAGCACCATCAGCCTCATCATTAGCAGCATCAGCATCATCGTCATCGCCAGTATCGTCATCATCACCATCATCATCAGCATCGTCGTCATCAGCAGCAGCATCACCATTATCACCATCATCAGCATCATCATCAGCATCAGCATCACCATCGTCAGAATGGTCATCAGCAGAGGCAACAACATCATCATCATCATCATCATCATCATCATCATCATCATCATCATCATCATCATCATCATCATCATCATCATCATCCTCGTGCGCCCCCACCCCTCCTGGTCGGGCGAGGATATCTATGCACAAGCATCGCCTCTGGCCGGGCCCACCCTTGGCCCAGGTGCACGCGTGCCTCCACGGCCAAGCCCGGAGGGTGCACACGCCGATCCTGGGCCCAGGATGGGCCTGGCCACTTTCGGAGGGCCAAGCGGAGTTCTTGGATCTTCGCTGGAGGCGCCGCCGGGAGGGCAGAGCGCCGACACCATGAGCGCGGACTTCCCAAAAGCTCTGTCTGTGGCGATTCGGAATCGCCATCCTTCTGCCAATGTCCGGGTGTCGGCGCCCGACGTGGGGGGGGAGAGAAGAAGGACGAGAAGGAGGAGGCAGGAGGGAGGGAGGGAGGGGGAAGGAGGCCGGCAGGAGGGTGGCGGAAGGGATGGAGAGATGGAGGGAGAAGAGCCACCCAGCGCTTCGATCTTCTTGAGACAAGGGCCCCCGACCTCTCGACCAACTCCCCAGGACTGGCTCTTCGTCCCGAGCTGTCTGCCGACGGCACCGAGGCCGGGGGAGGCCCCCGTGAGGCCGAAGACGAGGACGACGACGACGACGACGACGATCGACGACGACGACGTCGACGACGCCAGGCCGAACCCCCCTCCCGCGGCGGCCTTGATCCCCTCCGCGTCCGCGCCCTCGCCCCGCGCCCCCGCGCGGCGCAGCTCCGCGAGGCGGCAGCGCGCCGCGCCGGCCGCGCGCATGAACTCGCAGGGCTCGCGGCCTCCGAGAGGGGGCGCCCGCCGCCGCCGCCGTCGCCGCGCTGCTGCGCACTCGGCGACGGACGGGCAGCACACGCAGCAACGCCCAGCACCGACCCTCGAGGCTCGAAGCTCCAAGCTCGGGCCCAGGATATGGAGATGTGACGGCCCCCGGGGGCCCGAGTAGGTCCATAGCCACCGCCCGCCGAGGTGACCCTCCGGGCGGTGGTCATGTATCAATGAGGGGCAACGACAGGATCGACCTGGAATCGGCGACGCATCGCCGATAGATCGGCGATGGGCCTCCGATCGCGGATCCGCACCTTCCTGGATCGTTGCCCCTGAAGCGAGCTTGTCAAGGACGGTTTGGGAACGGCCTCAAAAAACGGGCTCTGGATGAAATCCAGCGGCTTCTGGGCGAACTCAGGAAGTATGGTCGGGGGTCTACTGACCCCGGCCGATCCGACCCCGGTCAGTAGGAAACCAAACAACCGCGATGCAGGAAAGAAAACTGCAGCGCAGGGCTTCGCAAACCCAAGTCAGCCAACCTGCGCGGCCGCCTCGCGGCCACGGGCGGCTCGCTAACCCGGGTCAGCCGGAGGGGGTCTTCGCAGGACCCTGCAGGATCCAGTGCCCTGGCCGACCCCCGCTTGCATTGACACCCGTCTCTTAAGCTGTGGTTCGAATGATGATGCGGACACCAGTCTTCGAATTCATCCAAAGATCGCTGCGCGGTGGGCCGTCCCGGTCTCGCGGTGGAGTTCCCACGGCCTCGGCGGGGCTCGAAGGCCTTCGCGCGTGCTCGGCGGTGGTGGGCCCTCGGAGGCTTTCGGCGGGCGTCAAAGGCTCCAGGAGGATGACGGCGGTCGGGAGGGTCGTCGTCAGCGTCGCTCCGCCGTCGCCGTCGCCGTCGCCGACGACGGAGATGAAGGACAGAGGACAGAGGATGCTACGGATGCCATACTTAGGAGGCAAATAAACCTACCTCGCTTTTGAGCACCCTCGCTTCCAAGAGATTCAGAGATACCAAGCGATGCCAAACTACGGCCTGTACTGGTCAGGCCGCTTGACGAGGAGGCGCGTGGTATGACTTGGTTTTGCCTGGAAGCGAAAGCGGGGTAGGTAATTCACGCTCTGAATACTGAGGTGTGGGGATCACATTCGGGGGGGTCTGAGTGGAGCCGTCTTGGAGGGCTCGAGGGGGTCTGGGCAAAAAAGGCCGCCCTTGCATGGCTGGTCTGGTGGGGTCAGAACTGGCTCGTCCTCCCTTCCATGATGAAATCTGGAGTGGCGGATCGAGGTTCGAGGCAGGGCTGAACCTAAACGGTGTGTTTCGTTTTCGTTTTGTTTTCGTTTTCTATCGCTTTTGTCTCCAATCCGCCTTCACCGCAGAGCGAAGTCGAAACGAAAACGGCCCACGAAATCATCAGAAACACCGTTTGGGTACAGCCCTGGTTCGAGGATCAAAACTGTTCAGACGTTCCTGGACCTGGGCGGCCCCCATGGAAGCCTCCAGTGGGGCCTCCGAGGGAGATCCCAAGGAGACCTGTGGAGAGGCCCGGGATTCGGCCCCTGGAGTTAGGTCGGGCCTGTCCCCCTACAGGGGGATTTTGGGCGAAAAATTGAAAACACTCAAAGAATACTCCCAACATGCTCAAAAATAATCAAAAAATAGTCGCCATACTATTTTTTTTGTTATTTTTGAATCTCCCTCCTGTAGAGGGACGGGCCCGCCTTGACCCTGGAAGCCGAAAACCTGCCGAAGGATCGCTCTGCCCGGATGGTTGCCGGGGCCTGCGACCGTCGGGAATCCCGGGTGGCCTTCCACGACGAAGCCGGGACGAGGAGAGAGTTAAATCGGGCCTGTCCCTCTACAGGGGGGTTTTGGACGAAAAATAAAGAATACTGAAAACATGCCCCCAAAATGCTCAAAATAGTATTAAAAATTGGACAAAAAAACAAACACACAAAAAAAAATCAACCCGCATAGTAAGCATGCGCGATAAGGATGCAAGGGCCTTGGACGCCCATTTCGAAGCTTTCCGAGCGGGGCGCGGCCAACGAAAGTGGCCAAGGATGGGCCGAGGAGGCAAGGATGTAAGAGTACCCTTGGGAAGGTCGCCCATCCTGACTCTGCGGGTCGACTGTAGTTCCCATTATACTTGTTTGAATACGTTTGAGTATCCCTCCTGTAGAGGGACAGGCCCGACTGCATTAACCCTCGAGGCCGAACACCTGCCGACGGATCGCTCTGCCCGGATGTTTGCCGGGGCCTGCGACCGTCGGACATCCCGTGTGGCCTTCCGAGACGAAGCCGGGGCGAGGGGAGGGTCGGGCGAGGATGGATCCAAGAAGTCCACGCGGAGCTCCAGAAATCTATGCTAGACGAGCGCGTTCCACTACTCGCAGGGTGACTACCCGCAAATGGCCTGGGTCACCCGCGGAGGATCTACGATACATTACATCTAAGCAGGCATGTGTTTTTCGGACGTTTGCGTATAGGCACTTTGCGAGTAGTGGAACGCGCGAGGTGACATGCGAGAGCAAGGGCAGAGATGAAATGCCGACGGCCTGCGTGCAGCCCTGTGGTGAGATGAAGCCAAAGAGAAGATCTAAAACAGGGCGAGGACAGATCGAGGATCTCTGAGATCTGGCAGCTCTGGAGTATGCCTCGGGAGCCACGGCCTTCTCAGAGCGTCCTGGAGCGCTCTGAGAGCGTTCCAGTTGGTTCGGGCACGGATCCATCCCCTAGGATAGAGGGCAGAAAATCCGCCCCCATAATAATCACCCCGACACGCGAAGCCGTTCGGTTTACGCACCCACAGGAGAAATTGAACAGGGCAGGGCTGTTTAGTAGACGCCCAGGGCCGTTTGGTACATGCCACTTATCGGGTCCTGGTGGTTTTCCCTCCCTTGATGGGAGGCCACATGCGAACCCTGCCCCACCACCCAACGATCCCGGAGGGGGGGAGGGGGGGTGCCCTTCGCTCGGAGTTCCCGAACGAAGCGAACCCCACCTCCCTCCTTAAAAAATCGCGGGGTGGTGGGGTAGGGTTCGCATGTGCAGAAGCAGAGAATCGCCATAAACATCAATTTTTGGCGCTCCGCGCGGATGTCTTGGATCTGCGCCGGACCCCCCTCCCTGGCGCGATCCGCGCGCCAGGGGCGGCGCCGGAGGCGCCGCCGGGGGCGCCCCGCGTGGATCCGCCACAGATTTTATGTTTACAGTCGGGCCGCTGAAAGAAGGAACGCTAAATGAGGAACGAAGCCCCTTCTTGGCCCTTGCTGAGCGCCTCCGTGCCCCAGGAGGGCAACAGGAACAGCACTAGAGGAACCCAAAGCACACCGGGCCCCCTCCGAACCCGGACTGTTCCTTCTTTCAGCGCCTTGGCCGTATTGCCTCTTCTCTTCTTCGCCATGTGCCCCGATTGCTCTGGCCCTCGCCGCCCGCGGCGGCCACGGGGCCCCCGTCCAGGCGGGCCAGCCGCCGGAACTCCCCGGTGCGGTCCATCGCGGGGCGGGCGCGCGCGCGCCGCGGCCCCGCCGCGCCCGGGGGGACTTCCCCGCGGCTGCCCCGGGGCCCCGCCAGCCCGGGCGGGGGCTCCCGCGGCGGCCCCCGGGGGCTTTGCGGCTGCTCCGGCCTGCGCTGCGGCGGCGGCTCGAGCCCGTCTCGGGTGAGGTCGGGCATGTCCCTCTACAGGAGGGAGACTCCAAGAATGGTCCAAGAGCAGTCTGAGGACGATTTCTCGAATGCCGTCTATTTCTGAACATCTGTTTTGCTATGCTTCATGTTTCATCCAACGTACGCCTGTAGGAAGGCGTGCCCGACCTGAGGAGCTCGAGACATCGGATGTCTGCGGCCGGGGAGGAAGGAGGAGTGGGGAAACAAAAACAATGGCACAACCAGAATACTCGGAGGTCCGCGCGGATTCCTCGGATCGTCTCTGGGGCCCCCCGGCGACGCCTCCGGCGCCGCCCCTGGCGCGCTCCGCGCGCCAGGGAGGGGGTCCAGCGCCAATCCAGGAAATCCGCGCGGACCTCCGATTTGTTACGGCAGCTTCGTGTCGTGTCGTGACGACCCTGGCGTTGGTTTCTGACACTGCGCCGATCGTTCCACCTTGAACGACCGGCGCCTTTCCGATCGCCCGATCGTTCAATGCAGGCCGATTCTGGGCCACTGGCGGCGTTCAACCTTGAACGCCCGCGGCGGGCTCACCGCTGGTCGACACGACGCGAACCTGCGGTGGGGGCATGGGATAAGGAACCCTTAGATGAGGAATCCTGGGTCTGGAAGCCAGTGGAACTCCAGTCGTGGATCGGCCATGGATAGCACCGCCGCCCTCATTGGATACTCCAGATTTCGTATAAAGGGAGGGGGGTCTCATTTCGGGGGGGGTCTCTTCCAGGCTATCTTGGAGGGCCTGGTGGGGTCTGGGGACGATGTTTTGGAGGGTTCTCCCACGGGGGGGGTCTGAAATGGCTCGTCTTGGAGGGTCCAGACCCCCTCCCTTTTATTACGACATCTGGAGTAAGGAATCCTCCAGGGTCTGGCGCCTCCTGGGAGGAGGAAGAGAAGGACACAGAGATGGCCGCGAATGACTCCGGACCCACCTCCGTGTCGTCTCGCGGGCTTCGGCGGCCATGGAGAAGGAAGCGGACGGACCCAGCTGAAAGCATTCGTGCAGATTCAGCGAGGAGCAGAACCACGGCGACATCACCACCACCATCAGCACCAAAAGATGAATCCGAATAACAACAATAACAATACGAATACTACGAATACGAATAAAAAGAATAAAGATAATAACCATGCGAATGACTACTGAATAAAATAAGCAGAACATAATGAGGCAAATCAAAGATAATAACCAAAACAGTAAGAAGAAACATAAGAAGAATAGTCACCACCATAGCAGCAGCACCACCATCAGTATCATCACCACCAGCAGCAGCATCTGCATCATCAGCAGCAGCATCATCAGCATCAACATAAACATCAGCATCAGCAGCAGCATCATCACTTTCATCATCGTTATCATCATCAACAACATCCCCATCATCAGCAGCAGCAACATCAGCATCATCATCGACAGCATCAGCATCATCAGCAGCATCAGCATCAGCAGCATCAGCATCAGCATCAGCATCAGCAACATCATCAGCAGCATCATCAGCAGCAGCATCAAAATCAGCGTCAGCATCAGCACAATCAGCATCATCAGCAACAGCATCGACATCAACATCAGCACCAACATCATCAATCATCACCGTCACTGTCGTCATCATCATCAGCAGCAGCATCATCATCGTCGTCATCATCATCATCAACATCATCACCATCATCATCATCATCATCATCATCATCATCATTATCATCATCGTCATCGTCATCATCATCCTCATCACCACCACCACAATCATCATCACCAATCATGGTCGTCGTCACACTTGTCATCAGTACCGTCCAGTATCGTCGTTTTCTTCGTCACCACCATCATCATCGACATCCAGGTCGTCCTCATAATCGTCTCCCTCCCTCCCTGCTTCCCTGCCTGTCTCCCTTCCCTCGCCCATTTTCCCTCTTCCTCGTCCTCTTCCTCAGCGATCATCATCATACCCCTCCCCTCCTCCCTCCCTCCCTCCCTCCCATCTCCTCTTCCCCCCTTCATCTCACCATCATCACCTCCCCCTTCCTCCTCCTCCCTCACTCACTCCCTTCCTCCCTCCCATCTCCCTTCCCCCCCCATCTTCTTCCTCAGGGAGCATCATCCCCCCCTTCTCCCCCTCCCTTACTCCCTCCCTCCATCCATCCGTCCCTTGCATTCCCTCTACGAAAGGGCCCTGGGACACGCAAATAAATACACACGAATAATAGGATTCCCCATATTTTTCCATATTGTCTGGTTTTTGTCTTCCCCCCAAACTTCCCACAGTTTCAAATGTGTTTTTCCCCCCCTGACTCTAGCTGGAGGATCGGAGCTCCCCGCCTGCATGGCGCGCCCCATGGGGCAGTCGTCTTTCACGGGGGCGCCTCGCGCGGCGAACCAACAAAAACCGCTTGTCGGGGCCTGCGAGGAGGAACACTTTGAGACGGGACTGTGCGCTGCAGCGCAGTTGGCACGTCCTGGGCTCACTCTGGTCCTCCTCCTGCTCATCCTTCCCCCCCCCCCCTGCCCTGCCCCCATCCCCTCCCGCCCCTTCTGGAGGCGGCCAGCGAAAACGCCTGACCACGGACGCCCGAGGATATATAAATATATATATATATATATACATACACATACATATACATATATAATTTGTGTGATTACCGTCCGGCTCAAGGATAGAGGTGTAAATTATGATCACTCCTGGAACCTCCATGGGCCGTCTTTCGCTCTCTCCCCACCGAGATTCGACGTCCTGCTTCTTTCAGCACGGGGGCCCAGAAGTTCTGACCCGATCCCCGGCACCGGCTGTTCATCCCGAGTCTTTTATTGACGGCCCCCCAGGGCCGGTAAGGAGGCCCTAGATGGACCGAAAACGGCGGAACAAAGGCCCGTCCTTTTCCTCCTCCTCCTCCTCCTCCTCCTCATCATCATCATCATCCTCCTCATCCTCCTCCTCGTCCTCCGCTCCTTGTCCTTAATAATCATGTCTCCCTCTTTCACCCCGAGGCACGTTTTAGGGCGGGCCGGACGTTTCCTTGAGACTTCCTCACCAAACTCTGATGCTTCAAATTTGACAACAGTTTCACAAGTGGAAGGCGGGTCGTTTTCAAAATGTGGCTCTCGCCTTCGCGCCGCGCACATTTATTTTAAACATTTGCAAGAGTTTCACGGATTGAGGGCAGATCGTTTACGGCGCTGCGCACGTTCGGTTTAAAGTTGCAAGAGCTTCACGGATTGAGAGTGGGTCGTTTTCGAAACGTGGCTCTCACCTTAGCGCCACGCACATTCGTTATAACAATGTGCAAGAGTTTCACGGAGTGAGGGCGGCTCCATTTCAAAATGTGACTCTCGCCTCAGCGCCGCGCACATTCCTGCTTACAATTGCAAGCGTTTCACGGATTCCAATGGTCAGCGTACCAGAGATGATTTTTTGGAACGACTCAGGACTACAAGGGTGTAACCTCTACGTTTATTCGCGGTGTTGAAATCCCAGAAATGGCTTTCTCGCACGAATCAGGATCGTCAAGACGCAGCAGTCGGGTTGATCCGTGGCGTTGGAGCCCCGAGAATAATGTCTTTGCATGCTTCAGTTTCTTCAAACGGTTGTCTTCCAAGGAGGTAGTTCCCTCAGTGGAAGTGGGCCCTTGTAGGGGTCTGTGAAGAGGTAGCTTGGAGGGAGGGTCTATTCCAGCGTCGTTGATGGCTCTTGGGCTTACACTGGCCCTCCTCCTCCTCCTCCTCGTCCTCCTCCTCCTCCTCCAAATCCCTCCTCTTCCTCCTCCTCCTCCATCTCCTCCTCCTCCTCCTCCTCCTCCTCCTCCTCCTCCTCTTCCTTCTCGCCCTCCTCGTCTTCCTCGCCCTCCTTGCTCCTCGTCCTCGTCCGTGTCGTCCTCGCCCTCGTCCTTCTCGTCCTTGCAGTGGTCCTCCTCCTCCTCCTCCTGCTCCTCCTCCTCCCGGGGCCGCCCCCCCGCCGCCGCGGGAGGCGCGACCGCGGGCACGCCGCCCAGCGTCGCCACCGAGAGCAGCGAGAGCGCCGCGGCACCGAGCCCCGAGAAGTGCGCCTCCGCGGCGGCCAGGTACCTCCCCCTTCCAAGGCGGGGAGCGCCCCCGAGGGGGGGGGCTCGAGATCTGGTCGCGGAGGAGAGCGGCAGCGCATAGAAAGGAGAGCGGCGGCGCATACAGTCGGGGCCTTGACCAAAAGAACCCTGAATAAGGAACGAAGCCCCCTATGTTCCGTAAGTTGAACCTCGATGTCCGATCGAAGACCTAAAGAAAATCCAAGGCAAACTGCGAAACAATTAGGGAACACGGAGCCCCTCCCCAACGAACAGGGTTCCTTCCTCAGGGCCCCGATTGTAGGAAGGGGGATGTGACGAAGGGGGTGATGCTGGTGGTGGTGGTGGTGGTGGTGGTGGTGGTGGTGATGGTGGCGGCGAAGGTGGTGGTGGTGACGTGGAGGGTGACGATGATGATCATGGTGGTGGTGATGGTGATGGTCGTGGTGATGATGAGAATGAAGATTGAGATGACGATGAACGTGAAGATGCAGATGCAGATGATGATGTGGATGACGATGCAGATGGAGATGACGGTGAAGATGAAGGTCAAGATGAAGATGAATATAAAGAAAAATATCAAGATGGTGATGCCGATAAACCTTGGTGGAGATGGAGCTGAAGATGGGTATGTATAATCTCATAAGGATGAATGTGATGATGAAGATGAGCATGAAGGTGACAATGAAGATGGTAATCAAAAATATGATACCTATAAAGATACAGGTGGCGGTGAACATGAACATGTAGATGGAGATAGAGATAAAGATGACGACGACAATGAATATGGATATAAATATGCAGAAGAATGTGCAGATGAATACGATTATGAAGATGAAGAGGGAGATGAATATGGAAATGAAGATAAGTATGAAGACGAATGATGAGTTAGAGATAATGATGAAGATGAATATGAATATTAACATGGTGATGAAATTGTACACGAATATGGAGATGACGATCAATATTACGATGAAAAACAAAATGAAGATGGATGTAAATATGAAGTCGAAGATGAAGACGGAGATGAAGAGGAAGCTGACGGTGTAGACAAAGATGAAGATTACGATTTAGTGAAGATACAAAATGGAGGTGAAGACGAAGATGAATATGGAAATGATGATGATAATGATGATGGTGATGGTGATGATGGTGATGATGATGGTTATGGTGCTGGTGATGGTGGCGGTGATGAGAATGATGATGATGGTGATGGTGTTGGTTATGATGATGATGATGATGATGATGATGATGATGATGATGATGATGATGATGATGATGAACCTGTCCACCATTATATCAGGTGGTCCTGCTATCGGTGGCGAACTCATCTGCTGCGTCTGAATGGAGACGTCGGGCAACATTCCGATCCTAGGGAGCGACGCCCGCAAGGGCGCAGAACGTTCAAAAATCGTCAATCGTCGTGCGCCCGTCTGCGCAGAAGATGCCTCCGCTCAGAAGCCGGGCTTGCTCCAACAGCGCTTCGGCTGCACGGAATTCAGCATGCAATACAGTCGGCCCAGTGAGAAAAGTGCCCCCTCGTCGAAGACAGCGCCATTCTTGCCGGTGGGTGTCGTAGCAGTCGATATTCCAGCCAGCGCTCGCCAGATTACCTTTGCGACGAAAGAGCTGGCGAAATCCTTGAAGACGTCCTTCCCGTTCGACATTATTAGGCCATCCCGTTGGCAGTCACAATCCCCTCACAGGGATTGTGTCTGAACCATGGCGCTCCAGTCTCGCCCGGCCGCGTGGCGTCGCACTTCCACGTGATGTGCAGGACGGACTGGGAGATCCTCACCCTGGCTGCGCAGTACGGAGCACGCGCCGCCACGGAGCCATTGATCCAGCCTATGACGGCGGCGTTGTCCCCCAAACAATCGACGATTACACCAGAGACAAACCCCAAGCAGTGGATGGTTTTCGCGGAGGGGATCGACCGGGAACCCGGGAGCCCGGGAACCCAAAACCTACCGACTTCGGCCTGGAACCAATAACCTGGAACCCGGGAACCCAGAACCGGGAACCCGGGAACCCAGCCTGCTACCAAAATCGGCGGGAAACTTTCGCCAAATCTTCCAACTTCCGCTAGGACCCCTTCAGTGCAAGCACTGATTGGGGAATGACTCTGGATCCCTGATGCTGCCGCCAGTGCACTGCTTCCTCGACGTAGACACGTGTTCGCGTCCTCTCAGCAGCAGCTGCCTCCGCCCGCCGCTCCTCGCCTTCGTGCGCTCGGCGAGAGGGAAGGCGCCGTCGAGTTCCACGCGTCCAGGAGCTGGCACACGTAGGACTCCTCGCTTGGCTTCACCGCGTGGCGCCGAGCGCCTTGATGAGGGGATCCTCCCACGTGGCTCTGCGCTTCCATCCGGGCCGGTGTCTCCTCTGCAGGCGGCTGCGCTTCGCGAACGTGAGCCCCCACTCCACGACTTTACCAAACGCTTGCGTGTCCTGCCACTCGGCCTCCGCGTGGGATTGAAGCGCTGCGCTAACCCAGCGCTGCGCCACACCACGGCTGCCGAGCGAGCTGGCGCACTCATGGTTGAACACATGCCCTGCGAGTCGATGTACATGTTCGAGCGTCAATTCCATAATCAACTTGAACACAAAGAACCAGTACACCTGTCTTGCAGACTTCGTGGCACTTTTCATGAAGGATTACCATGGCTCGGTTGGCCACGTGCCGTATCGACCCACACGACGTAGCATGCCGCCCTCAAACTCGTGGAGCCGCTTGAGAACGTCCTTGCTCAGAGCCCACCCGTCGGAAGCGTACAGAAAAACGCTGGAATGCTCTCGAAGTACCGCCGTGACGTTGATGCTGATGCTGGTGATGTTAATGATGATGACGATGATTATGATGATGATGGTGATGATGATGATAATCATGATGATGATCATGATCATGCTCATGACACTAGTGGTGGTGGTGATGGTAATGACGATGATGATCATGATGATAATGACGATGACGATGATGATGACAATGACGATGATGATGACGAGGATGATGGTTATCATGATGATGACACTGCTGCTGATGATGGTTCTGATGATGGCATTAATAAGAATACTGAAAACACCAATAATACATAATGACATTAATAATTATACGATTAAAGATAGTACTAAAAATGGTGATGTTGATTATTATTGTGATGATGGTGATGGTGATGGTGATGGTGATGGTGATGAAGATGAAGATGAAGATGATGATGATGATGATGATGATGCTGATGGTGATGATGATGGTGATGAGTATGAGTATGAGTATGAGTATGAGTATGAGTATGAGTATGAGTATGAGTATGAGTATGAGTATGATGATGATGATGATGCTGATGCTGATGCTGATGCTGATGCTGATGCTGATGCTGATGCTGATGATGATGATGATGATGATGATGATGATGATGATGATGATGATGGTGAAGTCGATCATCAAGAGTGGTGGTCCTCCAAGACCCACCACCAGTGCGTGGGCGAGGGCCTCTGGGCCAGCCAGGCGCCGCGGCAGTCCGCGCGGCATCCCACGCGGCAGTCCGCGCGGCGCACGTCGGGACTTCGGGCTCGGCGGCAGCGAACTCCGAGGCGGCGGTACGGGAGAGGCCAACGCGAGGCGATCGGTCACCGATAGCGCCCCGAGCCTCTCCTATAGGGAGGCACCGGGGCGGGAGTCGTGGCGGCGGGGCCCGTCTCCTGGCAGCTCGCCAGGGTCCCTTGGCGAGGGGGGGCGAGGACGGGGAAGAGTGTTGTCGGGGAGGACTCCTCCCGAGCAGGAGGACAAGGAGGAGGGCTCGGGAGGAGGGAGGGGGGGAGAAGAAGGTTTCTGGGCTGGGCGGTCCCCTGGCTCTCGGCGGGGAGGGGAGGGGCGAGGAGGGAGCAGGAAGGGAGGGACGAAGGGGGAGGAGGGAGGGGCGGGAGAAAAGGCAGGAGGGGGGGGGGCGGGAGAGAGGGAGGGAGAATGACGAGGAGGGTGGGAAGACGAGGAGGAGCGAGGACGGAGACAGCGAGAAGCACGGGGAACGAGAAGAATGACGTAGACAAGAGAGAAGCAGGACAGAGGGCGGGAATGGCAAGGGGGAGGGGGGCAGGCGCGCTAGGTGCTCAGACAACCAAAGAGGAGACGGAGGAGGACAACGCCAGGGCGGTGTATCTGGAGCCCTAGGGCGTCGGCGGTCGAGCTTCGCCTCCACGGTCGGCGGGGGCGGACACCGAAGGTTCCAAGAGAGCGGACATCGAGGGTGCGCACCCCCGGGACCGCGAGGGAGGCGAGGGGGTTAAGTAGGAGAAGGCGGGTGTGCAGAGCAGGACGACGGCGCAGACGACGACGACGACGACGACGACGACGACGACGACAGCAGCGAGGGCGAGGTCGCGAAGGAAGGGGGAAGAGGGACGAGGGAGCGGTGAAGGAGGGGGAAGGGGGGGAGAGTGATAGGAGAGGGGAACCTGGCACCGAAGAAGAGACTGCGCACGAGGAGGGAACGGAGAGAGGCGAGACGGGGAGAGAGAGAGAGAGAGAGAGAGAGAGAGAGAGAGCAAAAGAGGGGACGAGAGGGGCGAGGGACAAGCATATGGAATAGGAAGGAAGAGGAGGGGCTGGAGGAGGAAGCGGAGCAGCAGCGAGGAGACAAAGGACGAGACGAAGAGGGGGGGCAGCACGAAGGGGTCAGACTTTGGACGGCGCACTCGTCGCCGTACTCGGCGGTGGGCTCGATCAGCACGGCGCCCAGGACGGCGTAGACGTACAGCCAGCAGAGGAAGGCGGCGGCCTGGCTCGCAACCGCAGCAGCAAAAGCACTCCGAAGACTGCTGGCCGATGTCGGATACACGCAGACGCGCACAACGAGTACAGCGGAGGCCAGTCCACAAGGAACCTTCCACAAGAAACCCAACCCTGAGACCCAAGGACGTCCAGGGACTTTTGGTGTGGGAACGTCGCGAGCGCCCGCAGCAAACCCATCGGAACCAGAGAAACCCAAGGCACCCTGGAGGCAAGCGGGGTGTTTCTTGGCACGGGTCCCCTCTTGCGAGGCGGAGATTTATCCATATCCACCGCCTGGGAACCGACGTCCTGATGCCCCAGATGGCGGTGGCTATGGATAGATGGTCGAGGGTTTGGGCCCCCCCCCCCAATGCTAATGCCATCGCCCCCCCCCCCCGCGCGATGCGCTCCCCCCCCCTGTGGGCGCGGGCGTGGCGTGGTGGCTCCCCCCACCTGTGCATGTGGTCTGGGTGTGGTGTGTTGCCGTGGGTGTGTGAGGGGTGACGCCATGGTCCTCCTCCCCCCCGCTCCCTCCCCCCCTGTGGGTGCGGTGAGGGTGCGGCGTGTGGCTGGGATTGGCGTCATGTTGACAGCTCTGGTGCTCGACGTCGTCGCCGCCGCCGCTGGTGGTGCCGTCGACGTCGTCGTCGTTGTCGTCGTCGTCGTTGTCGTCGTCGTCGTCGTCGTTGTCGGTGTCGTCGTCGTCGTCGTCGATCGTCGTCGTCGTCGTCGTCCTCGTCGTCGTCGTCGTCGTCGTCATCGCTGTCGTCCTCCTCCTCCTCCTCCTCCTCCTCCTCCTCCTCCTCCTCCTCCTCCCCCTCCCCCTCCCCCTCCCCCTCCTCTTCCCCCTCCTCCTCCTCCTGCTCCTCCTCCTCCTCCGCCTCCTCCTCGACTTATTATTTTTAATTAGTATTATTAGTAGTAGTAGTATTATTAGTACTAGTATTATTAGTATTATCATTATTAGTATTATTATTATTGTTAATATTATCAGTATTATTATTCGTATTCGTATTATTATTATTATTATTATCAGTATGATTATTATTTTCATTTTTAGTATTATTACTATTATTATTACTACTATTAGTATTAATAGTACTACTAATAGTATTAATGTTAGTAGTATGATGGTTAATCTTATTAGTATTATTATTATTCCGCTTCTTCTTATCAGTGTTCGTCGTCTTCCTCCTCCTCCTCCTCCTCCTCCTCATCCTCCTCCTTCTCCTCCTCCTCCTCCCTCCTCCTCCCCCTCCCCTCCTCCCCTCCTCCTCCTCCTCCTCCTCCTCCTCCTCTCCTCTCTCCACCTCCTCCTCCTCCTCCTCTCCTCGTCCTCCTCCCCGCCTCCTCCTCCCCTCATCTTCTCCTCCTCCTCCTCCTCCTCCCCCATCCTCCTCCTCCTCTCCTCCTCCTCCTCCTCCTCCTCCTCCTCCCCTCTCCTCCCTCCTCTTCCTCCTCTTCCTCCTTCCTCCTCCTCCTCCTCCTCCTCCTCCTCCTCCCTCCGCCTCCTCCCCCTCCCCCTCCCCTCCCCTCCCCCTCCTCCTCCTCCTCCTCTCCTCCTCCCTCCTCCTCCTCCCTCCTCCTCCTCCTCCTCCTCCTCCTCCTCCTCCTCCTCCTCCTCTCCTCCTCCGCCTCCTCCCTCCTCCTCCTCCTCCTCCTCCTCCTCCTCCTCCTCCTCCTCCTCCTCCTCCTCCTCTCCTCCTCCTCCTCCTCCTCCTCCTCCTCCTCCTCTCCTCCTCCCTCCTCTCCTCCTCCTCTCCTCCTCCTCCTCCTCCTCCTCCTCCTCTCTCCTCCCTCCTCCTCCTCCTCCTCCTCCTCCTCCCTCCTCCTCCTCCTCCTCCTCCTCCTCCTCCTCCTCCTCCTCCTCCTCCTCCTCCTCCTCCTCCTCCTCCTCCTCCTCCTTCCTCCTCCCCTCCCCCCTCTCCTCCTCCTCCTCCTCCTCTCCTCCTCCTCCTCCTCCTCTCTCCTCCTCCTCCTCCTCCTCCTCCTCTCTCCTCCCCTCCTCCTCCTCCACCTCATCCTCCCCTCCCCCTCCCCTCCCCCTCCCCCTCCTCCTCTCTCCTCCTCCTCCTCCTCCTCCTCCTCCTCCTCCTCCTCCTCCCAATCCCATCTGGGGGGGGGGGCCCGAGGACCCTGGGACCCATGCCATCTGGGGGGGGGCCCGTGGGCCCGGAGCCCGTGATCATACATTTCGGCCCCTTGGGGCCAGAATATGCCTATCCACCGCCTGCCGAGTCTCCGAAAACTGACCCTCCCAGCGGTGGATATGGATAAATTCCCGGCTCGGATCTCTGTAGGGGATGCTCCTGGGACGAGACATCCAACTGGGGCACACCTCGCGCCTTCCGATACTCGATGTCTGCACGGGCACAAACAGCTGAATCCATGTGTAAGCACTTGCGAAGCACATACCGCTGTGCATGTACGTAGACACGTGCGTGTACCAGCGCTTGCCCCAAACAGTTACGTGCTCCACTCTGCATGTACAAGCTGTGCGGTGCAGGCTTCGTGCAAGCTGGGAAGTTCAAGCTATATGGTGCAGTGACTCGCAGGGGGCGTCTTCGATATTCACTGCGTCCTTGCAGCAAACTCTTGCGCAGGGACCAACCGTAGCAGCATTTTCTATAGGCCTACTACGGAAGCTCCACAAACCCAAAGAAACACGTTTGGAGCACAAATCTATGCACTGAATTGTTTTAGCCGATGTCGTAACGAACAAGGTTGACTCGGCCAGAGAGAGAGAGAGAGAGTACGAACCAGAGCAGAACACTCGCATGCCTTGGGGTGAATGTATAGGACGACCAGGACGCTTCGGCACTGCTCGAGTGTATGTTGGCTGCGCCCCCCCCCGGCCCCCCGCATCCCCGCGCGGCGCGCTCTCGCGCACGCCAGCCGGCGTGCCGTCAGCAGCGCGGGCACGACCGACCCGAGGAGGCCCTGCGTCACCAGCCACAGGCTCCGGCCTGGTTGGCCGCTCTCGCCGCTCCAGGCACGGCAGGCTCACAACGCGGTGACGCCTGCATCGGTTTCTGACACCGCGCGAGCTGCTGAGCCTTGCACAGTCGCGGCCGTCCGACTGCGCAGATCGTTCAACGTCGCCCGAGTCCAGGCCACGGGTGGCGTTCAGTCTTGCGCGCATCTCAGATCTGCTGTTGGCTGCCCCCAGGCCCGAAACGGGCCTCCAGGAACGGAAAACAGGAAGAGACTGCTCGAACACCTCCTGAGCCTGGTTTCCTGGCTCCTCGCGATGCCTCGAGCAGAGCTGGCCGCCCCCTCCGAGGGCGGCTCGGAGAGCCAAAAGGCGGGGCCACGAAGACGCGTGGCCACGAGAGCCAAAAACGCCAAAACAGCTCGATATTCCCGCCTCGAATGCTTCGAACGGGGCCTGGCCCCGCATCCGCGAGCGCACGGCAATCACTGCCACCACCGCCGAGGCCGCCGACGCTCTCGTCGTCGCCCTCCTTCTCCTGCTCCGCCTCCTCCTCCTGCTCCGCCTCCTCCTCCTCCTCCACCTTCTCCTCCTCCTCGCCCTTCTCGTCCTCCTCGTCCTCCCTCCTCCTCCTCCTCCTCCTCCTCCTCCTCCTCCTCCTCCTCCTCCGCCTCCTTCTCCTCCTCCTCCTCCTCCTACTCCTCCTCCTCCTCCTCCTCCTCCTCTTCCTCCTCCTCCGCCCGCCGCCGCCGCCGCCGCCGCCGCCTCCGCCTCCGCCTCCTCCTCCTCCTCCTCCTCCTCCGCCTCCTCCGCATCCTCCTCGCCCTTCTCGTCCTCCTCGTCCTTCTCGCCCT
Source organism: Prorocentrum cordatum (assembly GCA_963575745.1). Classification (NCBI taxonomy): domain Eukaryota; class Dinophyceae; order Prorocentrales; family Prorocentraceae; genus Prorocentrum; species Prorocentrum cordatum. The sequence continues at coordinate 127,687 of CAUYUJ010014606.1, forward strand.
TTTCGCTCATCGTCCTCGTCCTCCTCGTCCTCGTCCTACTCGTCCTTGTTGTGGTCCTCCTCCTCCTCCTCCTCCTCCTTCTCCTCCTCCTCCTCCTCCTCCTCCTCCTCCTATTCGTCGCCGCGCTCGTCCTCCAACAAGCGTCGAGCGACCGTGTCGTCCTCGTCCGGCCCCCCAGCGTCGAGTGGACCGCCGTCCTCGTTCTCGCCCTCATCGCCGTCCGCGTCCCCGTCCTCGTCCTCGTCCTCGTGCCGAATCAGATTTCGTCTCTGGGCCCTCCCTGGCCAGGTTTTCTCAGCGGCGCGCCCGAGGAAGGAAGTGAGACGGGGCGGGCCTTCTCAGAGGGCTCGGAAGGCCTCTGGCCGTCTGAAAAGGTTCCTAAGCCTCCCCCGAAGACACGAACCAAAAACTCTCAGAAGGCCGCAAGGTTTCTGAGAAGCCCCGTCGCCTCCTGAGAAGGCCTGCTCTCTTTCTCTCTCTCTCTCTCTCTCTCTCTCGCGTCCCCCCTGCGGCATGCCGCCGCGAGGAAGCTGCAGAGGCCGAGAAAGACGAACGAAGATGCTCGAGTGCCTTCTGTTTTTGGGACGTGGGTCAGAATCGGGCGACAACTCTCAGGCGGCAAGCAGGGACCGAACGAGGCCCGAAGAACACGAACGAGCGAGGGCCAGCAGGACGACACCGCGGCGGAGGGACAGCGACCGGGCGCAGAGCCGAGGCCCGAGAACCCAGCGGGACACGCCGGGCAGGGCTGCTCGAGGGCCTCGTCGACCCCGGCGTCCCGGAACCTCCCGAGGCTGCGAGCGGGGCCCGGCCACCCCCCCGAGCGCGGGCGCGGCACGCGCACTCGTCGTCGCCGTCCCGGTGTTCGCTCCTGGCGCCGCCCTCGCCCTCGTGGCCGTCGCCGTGGCCGTCGTCGCGGTCGCCGATCCACGTCGCACCGATCCCTATCCCTGAGCTCGGCAGGCCAGAGGCGACGAAAACATCTCAGGGGGGGGGGCCTCAGAAACGGACGGTGTCCTCAGGGTTGGCACAGAGGTGAGGCGGTGATGCGATGCCGAGCATAGGGATGGGGATGTGTGTCAAACGGATAGTTACGTCGTCGCCGCGATCGCCGTCTCCCCCCCAAAATGGACACGTGCAGGGGTAAGTTCCGATCCGACCTCCAGGGCGGATCCAGCCGTGGTCACGCCCAGGAAGCCCTCAGGACGGCCGAGCACTTCCCAAATCTTGGCGGCGCGCACATGGGGGTGGGGGGCGTGGGGAAGGCTTCTTACAAGGAGGCTCAGACTCATAAAGCGCTGGGCATCTACAGACAAGGGCCGCGCCTTCTAAGAAGCAGAGATGGTTCTAAGAAGCCTTCTCCCCTCCCCCGTACCCCCCTTTGCGCGTGGCTGGAAACCGCTCTCGCCGTCCTCGTCGCCCTCGTCGTCGTCCTGCTCTCGGCGGCTTCGAGCGGGCACGGCCGCCCCCCCCCGAGCCCGCGGCTCTCGCCGACGTCGTCGCTGGCGTCGTCGTCCTCGCGCCCTCGCCCTCGCCCTCGTCATCGTCGTCGTCGTCGTCGTCGGCGTCGTCGTCGCCGTCGCCGTCGTCGTCGTCATCGTCGTCCTCGGCGTCGTCGGCGTCGTCGGCGTCAGCGTCGACGTCGACGTCGCCTTCGTCGTCGGCGTCGTCGGGGTCGTCGGCGTCGTCGGCGTCTTCGTCGTCGTCGTCGGAGTCGTCGGCGTCGTCGCCGATGACGCCAGTGCTTCGAGCGGGGCCCGCGCCGCGCCCTCCGAGCGCCCGGCACTCGCAGGCGCCGCCCGCGCCCAGGCGGCCCGCGGCGCGGAGCAGGCGGAGCAGACGAGCGACCGGGAGGTCGCCGAGCAGGGCGGGGGCGCCGACGGCGTTCCTCCTCCCCCGGCGGCCCTCCTCCTCCTCCTCCTCCTCATCCTCCTCCTCCTCCTCCTCCTCCTCCTCCTCCTCCTCCGCCTCCGCCTCATCCTCCGCCTCCTCCGCCTTTTCCGCCTCCTTCGCCTCCTCCGCCTCTTTCGCCTCCTCCGCCTCTTCCGCCTCCTCAGCCTCCTCCGCCTCCTCCGCCTCCTCCGCCTCCTCCGCCTCCTCCACCTCCGCCTCCTCCGCCTCGTCCGCCTCTTCCTCCGCCTCCGCCGCCTCCGCCTCCTCCGCCTCTTCCTCCTCCTCCGCCTCCTCCGCCTCTTCCGCCGCTTCAGCCTCTTCCGCCTCTTCCGCCGCTTCAGCCTCTTCCGCCTCTTCCGCCGCTTCCGCCGCTTCCGCCGCTTCCGCCTCTTCCGCCTCTTCCGCCTCCGCCTCCTCCTCCTCCTCCTCCACCTCCTCCTCCTCCTCCTCCTCCTCCTCTTCCCTCCTCCTGGATCGCTAGGGCCAGGTTGTGCTGTCCCCTGCCAGGGCCGCTCTCGCGCTCGCGCGGGGGCCGCCGAGCGCCCGAACCAGCGCGCAGATGGCGAGCACACCGCTGGCCCCCACGGGGGGGGGGCTCCCCCAACCAGGGGCGGGCGCATGGCACCGAGAGGGCCCCTGGCACACGGTGGCGGCTCGAGAATCGATCGAGGACGACGAGGATCCAGGATCGACGAGGATCGATCGAGGATCTAAGATCGATCAAGGATCGAGCTAGCATCGAGGATCAAGGATCGGTCGACGACGAGGATCTAGAGTCGATCGAGGATCGTGAGGGCGGGCGTCTGCCACCGAAATGCCCGGCGCCAAGATCACAAATGAGGGCGGGCGCCTGACACGGAAAAGGCGCCTGACACCCTGGTCGCCGCGCGCCCCAGGACCATCACAAAGCGGCTCGGGATACAAAGCTGATCCCCAGGAAGAGGTCCAGACCTCTGGGGAGCCACGCCGCGAAAAAAATCGCAGGCCCAACGGGCCAGGGCGGCCAGAGGCGTGCTAAGATCTCCAATAACTGGTTCACAATTCTTCTAGTTCGGGCGCACGGGGCGGCCCCTGGGGGTCCCCCGGCGACAAGTACCCCAACCGCAGCCCGGGAAGGTCCCGGGAAGGTCACAGGAAGGTCTACTCAGAGATGGTTTTCCTCCTGGGTACGGCCTCTCAGGCCCCCCAGAGCGCGCCAAGAGGGCCCCAAGAGGCCCCCAAGACTGCCCAAGAGGCCCCCGAGACGCCCAAAGGACGCTCCAAGACGCCGAAGATGATCTCAAGACGGCCCAAGTGGCCTCCAAGTGGCCTCCAAGTGGCCTCCAAGTGGCGTCCAAGAGGCTTCACAAGAGCGCCCCGAGAGGCCACAATCATCAATGTTACAATGGTTTTGGAAGGATTTTGGCCTTGCCGCATTTTCGGCGTTCCCATGCTCCAAGACGGCCCAAGAGGCCCCCAAGAGCGCACGAAGACGGCTAAAGAGGCCCCCAAGAAGGCCCCCAGAGAGCCCAAACGGGCCCCGAGACGGCCCAAGAGACGCTCAAGACGGCCCAAAAGAGCCCCAAGACGGCCCCAAGAGGGGCCCAAGATGGGGACCACGAACCGAAACCTCAAGACTTCCGCCCCTAGAGGGCCCCAGGAGGCCCCGAGAGGCCCCCAAGATGGCCCAAGATGCCGCCAAGAGGCCCCCAAGAGACCCCATGAGGCTCCCAGGAGGCTCAAAAGAGGCCCTAGAAGGCTTCAAAATGTCTCCCAGGCGCCCCCGAACGGCCTCTCAACAGACCCCCGGGCCTCCCAAAGAAACATCTGGACGACGGCCCTGTTTGGCCCCAAGAGCGCCGCAAGATGCCATCGAGAGGTTTCCTCCTCCGCCCTTTTCTCTTCCTCCTCCTCCTCCTCCTCCTCCTCCTCCTCCTCCTCCTCCTCATCATCATATTTATCTTCATCCTCCTCCGTTCCTTCTCATCCTCTTCTCCTCCTCCCCTCCCCCTCCCCATCCTCATCTTCCTCCTTTCGGCGGCGCCGAAATGGCCCCGAGCCCGCGCCGAAGCAGTAGCGATCATGTAATACGGGCCGGCGGAGTGAGCGAAACGATTGAATAACGACGTCGCATGTCTGGGATCGAGGATCCATAGGCTGACGAGGATCGAGGACCGAGGATATAAAGATCGAGGAGGATCGACCGATCGATCCGTCGACCGAGGACGACGGGGATGATCGAGGATCGATCGAGAACGACGAGGATCCTTGCCACCCCCTGCGGGGGGGAGGATAACGATCCAGACCCGACCAAAGAAAAATTATCCCGGCAAAGCAACCTAACAGCCATGTGTAGGAGCATATCTGGCAGCATTCCCTCAGCCTGCATCAGCCTCAGCCTCAGCACGAAGCGACCTAGCTAGAAGGACAAAGCGCTGAATGTACACCGATGTGTTCGACGACTGCGTATGTAATGATGTGACGATATAGAGACTGAGCCCTTCGTGAATGTCTACATGTTTTTCTGACGCCTACAAACGGCGCTGACGTGTGTGAGAAAATTGTCCGCGCAGCAAAAGCCGGCGAAGCGTGCGGGAGCTCGCATGCTGAGACAGACTACGTCTGCAGACCGCCAGCTGCAAAAGCTTGCGAGCGGCTCTTGGAAAATGTTTACGGAACGGAGCTACGGAGCTCACCGCAGGAACTCGCATACTGAAAAGGAACGCATCGAAACCGCACGCTGCGAACCCTGCAGGCTGAGAAGCACCGCAGGATGTCGCATGCTGAAAAGCACTTGTACTGCAGAGCGCTAGCATTCCATCTCGGGCTCGGACCCCCCCGTCCTGATCCAGAACGTGTCCGCGACACGTGCAGGCTCACCGCGCACAGCTGCACACGAGCGCAGGCTGAGAAGCACCACGCGCATGCAGGCTGAGAAGCACCACGCGAATGCAGACGGACAGACTGAACAGGACCGCCACAACGCAACCTGCATCTCATGACTCCTCAAGCTCGCGCAGGCCATCCCAGTTGCTGTCGGGCCTTCGCGCAAGCGATCTTCGTCGCGGCAATCTTGTCCGTGAAGAGCTCGGCAAAGGCCTTGGCGATCTGCTCCGGGGGGCCGGATTCGATGATGTTCCGGTCAGGCAAGCCGTGGCTCAAGAGTTGGTTGAAGCTTCTGGGGCGCGACAGGCTGACGTAGTAGGCAAGCCAAATGGACTCCTTCTTGAGTCCAGGCGGAAACGTCCAGTGCACGATGAAGCCTGGGTCCGTCGTCTTGCCCTGGACGCCATGCAGAGTCCCCTGCTTTTTGGGCAGCACGGTCAACTGCGTCCTGGACACCGCGATGGCCGGGCCACCTGTCTTCGCTTTGAACTTCCAGGGGCGCGCCTGCGGGGTGATCGCGAGCACTCCGCGCAGGTCGGGGCCGGCAGGCTGAGAAGCACTGCCAGCTGTCACCGGCGCGGCCTTCAAGAAAAGTTCATCGCTGTCATCGATCTTGACATAGACGGCCTTTGGCATGTAGTAGAGTACGACCACGCCGTCCGAGACAATGGACGGGCGGCCCTCCACCGGAGGCTCCAGAGCGTGCAGCTCTATGCCTACCACTTTGCCTGGCGCGCCACGGACATACTTCGGCGGCAAGACGGATTCTGTCAGGATGACCTCCATGCCAACGAAGAGCGGCAGCAGCCCCGGCATTTTTGCGGTAGCGCCGATGTTGGGCTCCGCGCGCATCTCGTCGTAATCAGGCTTCGCGAGGCGCGCAGCTGGTCTGTCGATTGCTGGGACGTAAAAGAGCAGCTGGCCAGCATCGTGCGCATCAAGCTTGGCCTGTGCATGCATGGCGTAAGAGACGATGCGCCACTCATAGGCCGACTCGTACCAGCCTCGTGCTGCACGCAACCGAGGGTCCCACTGAGGTGGCTGAGCGGCTTGGCTGCTGCTGGCAGCAGGCTGAGCAGCACCGCTAGAGCTAACGACCTCTGTTTTGACGATCGCCTGCCAGCTCTCGTCAGAGATCTTTTTTCCGCCTGGAGTTCTCATGGCGTGGAGAACCTCGAGTTGCAACGGGTCTGTAAAGCGCTGCATCTGCACGAAATCGATGACGTACTCGATGTCGGCGAGCAACTTCCTACCCTGTTGGTGTTCGTAGGATTGGCCCGCGTGAGGCGCCAGCAGGGAAGCGGTGGCGGGGACTGGCGGCAACTGGTAGAAGTCTCCGCACAAGATCTTCACAGGCATGCGTCCCCACGTCTCCTGCGGGCGCATGTACTTCGTGGGGCCCAGGTTGTAGCGCAACGCCCTGCCGTAGGTCGTGCGCAGTGCATCTGCATGCAGCAAAGGCCCCGGCACAGCACCCAGCTCATCGATCACGTCGACGCCGAGTGTGCCTGTGAGGCGATCCAGCTTTTTCTGCGTCTGTGGCGTCAAGCGCAGCCTGGCTGTCTGCATGGAATCCGACATGAGCAGGCCATTGGAGGAATGCATGGTCCTGCCGCGCGGGCCGAGGTTGTGTGCGGCGTGGTTGGACTGCGCTTTGCCGAGGTACCCCTGCTCGCCGAAGTAAGTGATGGCCATCGGCTCCACCACTTTGGAGAGGGTGCGCGTCTTGCCGACACCGCCTCCACCGAGCCAGATCGCTCTGTGGTTGCCTGTCGCGGACGCCACGGGGAGGAGATGCGTTGTCTTGTCTGGTCTGCCGTCAAAACGTTTCTGCAGAGACAACGCAAACAACGCCACCGCGTCAATCTGCTCCTCCGTGCAGTGGGCATCAGTGACGAGCTTCCACGCAACAGCCGCCGGGCCCTGCATGGCCAAGAGCTGCGGAACGAGTTCTGGTTGGGCGTCCTCGGCAGCAGGCTGAGGAGCACCGCTGGGGAGCCAGTCGTCCGCAGCATCGGGCAAGATCTCTCCATCCGGGCTCGCTTGCTTCTTTTGGAGCGCAATGCTTTGCCGCTGTAGGGCGAGCATGTCAGAAAAGGTCTCGTCCAGCCGCGTGCCCTGATGTTCCCGCGCGCCGCTGCTGGCTGGCAGTGCAAAGCTTGGCTGCAGCATGCCGCTGTACGCTCTGTCGAGGTTCTTCAACTGCTTATCGGCGTAGCTGAGGCGGCCCTTCTGGTCCAAGCGCTGCAGTTGGTCTTGCTGTAGGGCCAGCTCGGTTGCTCTGACGTGGTCCCGCAGCGGAAACCGGGAGATCTCGGTAATCTCGGCGTCCTCCACGTCCTCCTCTACGTCGCTGCCGCCGCCTCCACCCACGTCAACGAGCTCCAGCGGGACTCGCCCCTTGAGCCCTTCGGCATCGCTCGCGGAGTCTTCATCCGCCTCGAGGTGTGCAGTCGTTGCTGGCCGAGGCTTAACCCGCGCCTCCGCCGCGAGGTCCACGTGCGCCAGCACGTCTCGCGCCACGTGCGCGCAGAACTCCGCCAGGGTGCACTGTTCCTCGTGCCACCGGCAGTGGTGGTCACTGAAGGCGAGGATGCGCCGTGCCGCCTCCGCTGGCATGCGCCGCGCCAGCTGGGACCTTGCGAAGTGCGCTAGGCTGAGGAGCACCAGCTCGCCCTCCTCGAGGTTCGCCCGGGGCTCTTTCAGCTCGGAGAAGAGGGTCGTGTCCGCGAGCACGAGCCTCTTGCGGGCCAGGCGGCTCCTGGAGTCTGCGCGCGCTGCCAACACGTGGATCTCCGCGCACCGAAGCCGCCACGCCCGCTCGAACGAGTATGGGCGCACGGCGGGGCAGTCGCAGTTCCTCAGCATATGGCTGTACTGAGTAACGCAGCCACAAGAGAGGGGACACTCGCACGCCCAAGGCGTGAAGAGGAGGGCCTTGAAGAGCGAGTTCTGCTCGGGGTCCTGTGCCCAGGTCGGGCACTGGAAGCCATCGATGGTGGGGACGGAACTCCGCGTCAAGTGGACCTCCTGCATGCACCGCGGAGCCAAGACGTAGTGGCTGTCGAAGGCGAAGAATCGCGGTCCAGAAGCTTTGACCCGGCTCGGCTTCAGGACTCGCCGGACGTACATCCTGTAGACGTAGTACGGCATGGTCTGCAGGCGAGGGCCTCTGTGGGCGTAGTCGTCGGCCGTGTTCGTGCTGGTGGTGCACGCGTGCATGTCCTCGCACTCCGCACCGCCACCTTGCTCATCACCAGCAGGAGTGTCTCCAGGAGGCTGAGGAGCACCGCTGGTGTCACCTGCTGCGTCCTCCTCCTCGTTGTCGGCGTCAGGGATCTGGATGCGGACTGCTTGTATTGGCACCTGATCATTATGCGTCTCCCCGCCCGAACCTTCATGGTTTAGCAAGCGTTTGCACTGCTGGCAGGCCCACTGTAGTTGTCTCGTGAAGAGCCGCACATTGTGGTGCGACTGGAGGCAGTCGCCGCCTGTGAGGATATGCACGGCCACCTCCGTCGTGGAGAGCCAGAAGCACCGGTTCGCCATCGACGCCAGGCGGATACAGACCCGCCGAGCGCGGCGAGCGAGATCCTCGCGCGTCCGGCCCCGTTTGGCCAGCGTCTGGTCCTCGCCATCAGCGCCGCCCTCACTGAGCACCTTCCGGGCTTCCTCCTCCTTCTCGTCCCTCTCCTGCTGCTCCAGACGCTGCATGCCGGTGAGCATGGACTGGAAGAGCGGCGTCATGGACTCCATCATCTTGCCCTGGTACTTCGTGATGTAGAAGTCCATTGAGAAAGCCTTCTGGAAAGCAGCTTGGAAGCTCTCCACGACAGATGCATCTGTCGGATGCAAGGAGCCACAACCGTAGAGCCACTTTTTGCGGCCGCCGAGTTGTTTGGATGAGCGCAATGCGATTGCCGACTCTGGGTTCTTCATGCTGGCCGTTTTCTTGGTAAGCCTTCTGCGCTTGGCCAGCTGAACTGGGGCGGCCGCAGGCAGCCCGTCCTGGGCAGGCTGAGGAGCACCACCAGGCTGAAGCACTTTTGCTGCCTCGGCAGACTCGTCAGGCGCGCACATCAAGAACTGGAAATCCACGTTGCACCGGCTGGTCACTTGAGAGACGTCGTTGCTGGAGCTCCTGAACGGCTGGTCGCGTTTGACCTGGCAGCGGCACCGCTGGTTGCGGTCATCAGAGAAGTCGATGAACGGAGTCCGGACCAAAGGCTTGCCGCGCCGACGCACTCGCTTGGTGCGGCCTGCTAGACATAGCTGCTGGATGCGAAAGAACCAGAAGCGGCACGACGGGGTTCTGTTCGAGCGCAGACTCTCTTTGGCCTCGAGCTTCTTCTTGACGTACTTGACGCACGTCTCGGTGCAGTCGTGCTCGTGGTTGGAGCAGATGTTGCAAAAGAAGTCATGGCTAAACGCTACCGCCCAAGCCTCCGCATCTGCGGTAATCTCCTCGACCGAAGCCGGCGAGCCATCGGGCTTGAGGACTTCCTGAATCGCTCCATCCTCGTTCGTCTGGAAGAGGCTAGCATGGCTGGCTGCCATGGCAGGCTGAGGAGCGCCACCTAGCTGCCCGAAGCTAGTTCGTTGGCGGTAGCTTGGAAACGTAGACTGAAAGGCTCCTGTGAGCGGGAGGCCCCGGTACGCTGCAGCGCCGATTGCAGGCATCCGGTTCTCTGCGGCTGCCCGCGCTCGCTCCTCCACCAGGTGCGGCTGCTCCACTGGCGGGCCGAGAGGCACCTCGTCGCGCAGGGTGCCGTCCTCCTCTTCCCCTCCGTCCATGCGGCTCTGTCGTTGCTGCCTGGCTGTGAAAGGCTCTGGCGCGACGTCAGGAAGCCCCAGCTGCCGTGCGGGCTCGTTGGCAGCTTCGTACTGCACGGTCTCCGCGGTGGAAAGAAGCGCAGTTCGCAGCTCCCGAGCGGCGGTGCGCAGGCCTCCGACCACTGCCGACCGCAGCCACGCCATCGTAGGCCCGATGACGCTGTGGCCTTTGCCGTGGCCGTGCGTGAAGCCCCGACCCTGTGCTTCGAAAGGCGCTTGCACATCAGTGGTGCCTGGGGCCACGCACGGCTGCAGAGACGCTGCCACGTCGTCCTCCGTTGCCACCGCCTGTCGGGCTAGCGTTGTGCGGCCAACAAACAGGCGCTCTAAGCCGATGATGTAGCGGTAGTGAAGCTCCGTCATCAACAGGAAGAACTTGGCCTGCGCCCGCGGGTCTGCTGCCACTATCTGGTGCATACGCTCCAGAGAAGGCATGGTCGGAGCTGGACTCCGCAGGTCAGGGCCAGCAGGCTGAGAAGCGCCGCCGGCTCTGGCCACCGCGCCAACCGCGCCCCCGCGAATGTCTAAGTGGCTCCGCTTTCCGGGCCCTTCGTGGAGTTGGAGGACCAACGGGCTGTACGTGTCTGCGAAGTTCGGTGTGACGAAGAAGCTGGCCGCGCCGAACTTGAGGTTGTTGCCGTGCCCGTCGAAGCGGAGTGCGGTTTTCCGCCCCTCCGTGCCAGGGACATCGGAAGTGCTAAGTAGCAACGTCCTGAGGGCAGTCTTGACCTTGGCAGGCATGCCCGGGCGTGAAATGGCGGAGCCGATGCAGTCGGCCGGCTTAGCGATGTTTAGCGCCTCCATGAAATCCTCCGCCGACGCCTCTGACAGGATCTGGAGGTCAGTGCCGAAGCCTTTCCTGCCAATCGCCGCCCGAGTGCCTTTCAAGAGCCGCAGCCGGCGGATCACGTCGCCGAAGACGGCAATCAGCTCTGGCGAGCTGAAGCGGCTCTGGCAAGCTGCCTCGTAGGGCTCCTCGTCGGTCGCGAGAGAGTACTCGAGCTCCTCCAGGTTGATGAGGCGCCGTGCGACCTCGAAGGACGAAGAAACGAGACACTGCTATGAAGACATGTAGGTCCAAACGCAACTTTGCGTTCAACGGATGTATGTCCAAACGAGACACTGCTATCAACACATGTAGGTCCAAACGAGACACTGCGATCAACGCATGTACGTCCAAACGGGGCACTGCTATCAACACATGTAGGTCCAAACGGAACAATGCTATCAATAGATATAGGTCCAAACGAGACACTGCTATCAACATGTGTAGGTCCAAACGAGACACTGCTATCGACACATGTAAGTCCAAACGAGACAGTGGTATCAGTGGGTGTAGATCCAAACGAGACACTGTTATCAACACATGTAGGTCCAAACGAGACACTGCTATCAACGCACGTAGGTACAAACAAGACACTGCGATCAATGGATGTAGGCCTCCACGAGACACTGCTATCAACACATGTAGGTCCAAACGACACACTGCTATCAATGGATCGACTCCACTATCAACACTGGTAGCATAAGTAGTATTCCTGGGGAAGACCTGTTCGAACAGCATGGGCCGCTCCCGCTCGAGGTTCGGCGCGCCGTCCCCGAACCAGAACTCTGTGTAGCACGCCGGCCAAGACCTGCTGTCGAAAGAACTCAAGGGTTTCTGCGTAGGCACCGATAAGGAGTGCGGGCCCACAGCTCTGCACGCGTCTGCTCCTGCTTGCGCTTTCTCCAGCACCACCTGCGCTCGCTCGTCGAACGAACGAGCAGCACTCTGTACATCGAGAACCATGCTGCGCATCGTATGCCTGCCGCCCTCGTCGGCAACAGGCTGAAGAGCACCGCTGCTGTCTGCCACTGTCGGTGTCACCTCGTTCTTGGCGATGCGTGCTGCCTGCTCCTGCAGCGCCACCAGCGTGCCTTGCAGCGCTTGCATCATTCGGACTGGAGCGATGTCATGCACTGGATCCACTGCAACTGTGACCTCTGCCACATTTTCATGCAGGTAGGCCATGTCAGGCTGTTCTGCTGCTTCTCCGTCTTTGTCTGTCTCTGTCTCCTCGTCAGACTCGTCTCCCGCCTCGTCGTCTCTGCCCACTTCCGGCGCCCTGGATGCTGGCCCCAACAGACGTACCGGGGCTTTGTCCACACCGTCCACTGGTTGCAGACAGGCTTCGATGTGGTCTGGCACGCCGTCCTCCGGCAACCGTGTCGGGGCAACATCCTCCCGGACGGATACCTCGGAAAAGGTTGCGCACTGCAGCTTGCGCTCCCTCACGATCTGCATATACTCGCCGCGCTTGACTGTTGCCCAGTACGCCTTGTGGAGTTTGTGCGCGGCGCCCGAGAAAACGATGTTCAGAGAGTCCACAAGCGCGCCCTGCTCCGGGGGCAGCTCCATGGTCGGGATTTGCGCCGTGGGCTGGGCGAAGAGGATAGTGTTGCCCGAGATGCCTTTCTGCTGGACATCCGGGGCGCCCTTGCCGAGGCGGACTTGCTTCCAACAGCATCGGCCAAGGGACGCCAGCATCTTAGTAGCTTTCGAAGCGTTGCGGACGAGCATGAGCTCCCGGCCGATCCAGTTGTCGTTGACCAGGGCGTTTAACGGCATCTTCGGTTTCTTGGCGCACAGGTCATTGAGGCAATCCCAACAAACCCACACCAACGCGTTGGCATCTCCCACCCCTGCGCACGGAGGCCTCTCGTCCGCAGGCTGAGAAGCTCCGCCGGACTTGTCGGCAGCAGGCTGAGAAGCACCGCAGGTTCCCGCCGTTGCTTCTGGTGGTGCAACCACAGGGACTCGGCGGGAGTGCAGCAGCCACCGCCACTCTGGGTGCTCCGGATGCTGAACGCTGGACGCGTGCAGCTGTTCACACGGGATCAGTGGCCACCGCTGCCTGTACCTGTCCACGTCCAGGAGCTTCTGCACGAGCTCCGGGGACTGCAAGTAGTACACCCCGCGGTGCTTCACCAGAGCACGCTTGGGTGGAGCATCTGCCTCGCCATCGGATAGGTCATCACGATCGCTTGCTGAGTCGGCGCAGTGCTCAAAGACACGCTCCTCCGGCACTGCCCCAAACAGGCTCAGTTTGTGGCGGTGCTCCAGGTAGTCTTTCTGCGCACAGACTACGCAGGCTGCCTCGCATCGGGGCACCGCCTCGCCGCCCGAGAAGCGGTTGCCCTTGCTGCCCGGGTGACAGAACTGCTGGAAGTGAGCAAAATTCTGCACCATGATCCTCTTCTCCTGGGCGGCTATCGGCCTGCAGCCGGCCTCTGTCATCAGGAACAGCACCCGTTTGCGGTATTCCGCCTCGCCCGCGTGGCCCTGCTGCTTGTGCCGCGCAAAGTCCTCCTCTGTAAGAAAGTCGCACTCGCAGAGCTGGCACACGAGCGGCCCCGTCATGACGGGGCGGGCGGAGAAGACGCGCAGCTGGCCCCCCTCCACCTCACCGCCGGGAACGTAGCAGGTCTTCCCCGCGGAAGCGGCCGACGCCCTGCGCACCCGCTCCGCGTACCGCTGTACGAATTCTTTGAGCTGCGCGGGCTGAGTAGCACCGCGGCTGGACACCAGCTCCTTGTAGACGGCAAGGCGCCGCAGGATTGCCTTGGTCCGGATGCCACTCTCCAGCATCAGCAGGTCCTGGTCGATCCTGTTCTGCGCCTCGTCAGCGAACCCTTCCATGGGGTTTGGGAGGGCCTCCGCCTCCGCGATGCGAGTCGCTGTTGTGTCATCGGTCTCCAACTGCTGGAGGGCCTGGAGCTCGGCCTCCTGCTCCGGGGAGAACTGCTTGGCCTTCCGTGCTTTCCGAACTAGCCAGCCTAGTTGCCGCTCTGCAACACTACGCCCGGCGGACTCCTTCGGAAAGCGGCCGAGGTCTCGCACCTGTTGCATGACCTCCTCGATCTTCGTCTGCTGCATGAGCCCGACGGGCTTCGTATCCGCCCGCTGCAGAGTTTGAAGCTCGGCCTCCTGCTCCGGTGAGAAATGTTTGGCCTTCCGTGTTTTTCGGATGTGCCAAGCCAACTGCCGCTCTGCAAGCGGGCGTTGAGCGCTCTCCTTCGGCCAGCTGCCGAATTCGCGCACCTGCTGCAGGAGCTCATCGGTCTTCTGCTTCCGCTTGAACTCCTCGGTTGCAGCACGCTGAGCAGCAGCGCTGACGGCGCGTGACTCCTCGAGGTCTTGCAATTCCAACATCACGTCACCAGGAATGCTCTCGCGGTGTTCAAGGAAACGTTTGGCCAAGTTGTTTTCGGCTCGTGCTTCCTCAGACGTTCCATGATTTCTGATCGGTATACGACCGAACTGCTTCACGTCCTCGACGAGCGTTTGCAGAGATCCGCTTAATGCAGAACGCTGAAGGGCAGCGCTGACAGCGGCTGACTCTGAAGGCGTGGCGCATTCGAGGGCTTGCAACTCTAACATAACGTCATTAGGAATGCTGTCGCGGTGGTCGGAGAAACGTTTGGCCAACTTGTTTTCAGCTCGTACTTCCTCGGACGTTCCTTTCTTTCGCATCGGTATACGACCGAACTGCTTCACCAGGTCAACAATCCTTTGGACAGTACCGTTCAACACAGCACGCTGAGGAGGGGCACTGCTCACTGCAGCAGGCTGAGGAGCACCGCTGTTGGGTGCAGAAACGTCAGGAGCATCAGAACGCTGAAGGGCAGCGCTGACAGCGGCTGACTCTGAAGGCGTGGCGCATTCGAGGGCTTGCAACTCTAACATAACGTCATTAGGAATGCTGTCGCGGTGGTCGGAGAAACGTTTGGCCAACTTGTTTTCAGCTCGTACTTCCTCGGACGTTCCTTTCTTTCGCCTCGGTATACGACCGAACTCCTTCACCAGGTCAACAATCCTTTGGACAGTACCGTTCAACACAGCACGCTGAGGAGGGGCACTGCTCACTGCAGCAGGCTGAGGAGCACCGCTGTTGGGTGCAGAAACGTCAGGAGCATGGCGCCCAGACCGAGAGCTACCAGCATGCCGCGGCATTACTGTGTACAGTGGGTGCTGGAAAGTTCCTTTGTAAGGATAGCTCGAGGCAACATGGCTAGGGAGAACTTGATCATGATGATGGTGATGAGGGAAATTCGTTGTGGAGGAACCTCTGATACCGACACTGCTACGCACATGGAAGGTGTCTTGAAATGAGGCACAGCCAGAGTTGATATACAATGAGGCGTTTGAAAACGAGACACTGCTATCAACGCTTTTATAACTCAACGACGTCTGATTTCGACACTGCTACGAACATGGGGGTTGTCTTGCAATGAAGCACGGCCATGACCTGATTTAGATTCCACAGAAACACATGCAGAATTGTTTTGTTTTTCAAACACCGAAATTCTCTGTAAACGAGACACTGTGAACGACTGCAGAACAGGCGCTTGTAGCAAAGGAAGTGCAGGCTGAGAAGCACCGCGGGCGAAGGTGAATGAATCCGTTGGGCAACGTGAGCACAGACCGAAACTCTGCGCAGGCACTCTCAAGGGAGCCAGGGCAGGCTGAGGAGGAATGCAGGCCGCAAACACTATTCGTGCACCAGACGCCACAACAATAAATAGTGCAGGCTGAGAAGCACCGCATAAACAACGAAACTACCAAACGATATGTTTGAGGCAAACCTAGTTGGCATCCCGCAAGGCGCAAGACAAAGATGCTTGCCATGTCCAGCAAGCTGAGAAGCATCGCTGACAAGACAGGAGAAAGCTCACCTCAAGCTTTCTCCTGAGGGGTGGCTTTCAAGAATGCGGCACTTCTTGGCGGATTCCGGCGTCGTGCTCCACTCATTCATCCGCTTATGCTCGCCTGATTGCTGAAGCTCTGTGCGCATCCCCAGTGTTCTCAATTTTTTAATGAAGTACTGCGCCTCAGACACGACGGAGTCGTCAATGTGGGTCACGCTGTGCACCGTCATGCCGTCTTTTGAACAGCCAGTAATGAGCAACAAGCAGACTCTGTGCTTCGCTCGGTTGGGCGGATCCATTTTGAACGAGAGCAAGTTGTCAACTGAGCAGTGTCCGTGAATCGTCACTGAGTGGGAAGACTCACCGTCAGAAGCGTCCGTGACACCTGGTGTGGACACGACGAAGCCAGCCGCAGTGGATACGCACCGAGACTTCTGCGTGGTACGAACGAGAACGACTGCCAAGTGGCAGTTCCGGGTAAGCTGAGAAGCGTCACCCCCTCCACCCGCTGGTGAGTACTGCACGCGCATGCCGTAGAAGGGGCAAGACCGTATCTCAGAGAGCTGTGCCGCGAGCATTGCATCCTGGCTCTCGCGGCACTGCTTCAGGATCTCCAAGACGACATTGTAAGACGTATTCGGGGCGTGCGATATCTGAAGCGGTGAAACGGCCACCACAGTCGTGTTGACGAAAGTCCGTTGAGGTGTGTCATCCTGTGCATTCGCAGCCACATTGCGCACGCGTCGTATGATGCGACAATTGCTCAGTGGAGGGAAGGAGATAGCTTTCTCGTCGTGAACTTTTTTGAATTCTTGCATGCTGTCAATGCCAGTCAAGGCGAAGGCTGCCGCTTGTGATACGCCGACTTTGCACGAGCCACTGAAATCACGAGCAGTAGTCGTAAAGAACACGCGCTCGCCTGTGTTCTCCACCACAGAGTCGGCTGGCTCCGGTTCCTCAAGCCTCATCCCATTGACCTGCAACAAGAGTGGCAAGTTTGCATTCGGATCATCCGACGCCATAGCCAAAAAGGCACAGCAGGAGAGGAGTGCTTCTCCGGTGAGAATCTGCGAAGCCTGGTCTGGATCCCAAGTACCCGCATGAGCGGTGGTCAGCTGCTCCCGGTCCATCGCGAAGTCTTGAGTGGCTGCTAAGTCGTGTAGTTGAGTCATTCTGGGACAAGAGCATGCGGAATCCACCACGCGATCTTGCGACAAGTTCAGCTCCAGTTTGCCGTCGAATTTGCCCGCCACGTTGAGAAACAGCAGCGGTTGTCCTTTGTGAGAGCGACAAAGCTCTATGTTGGTGGATCCCCAGACTGCAATCACAGCCTCCGCTGTCTTGGAGTTACTCGTCTGTGTGCCGTCGACCAGATGTACACTTGCCACTGGAGGGTGGCCAGCGGGAGTGCGGGTTTCTGAAACAGAATGAACCACAGCCATGACATCGAAGCAACGCTGCGATTTGATGTTCATCATGTCTGCCACTGTAGTCGCTGGAGCCGGCGCCGATGCCAAGGAGGTCTCCTCCGGAGAGCTTTTGAGCACTGGACTGCAGGTTGTGCGCTTGAGGTCGACCACGACACGAACAGACGTATGCACAAAAGCGTCCTGCTGCCGACTGTCCAGGCCGACGCTGGAGAGTTTCCACGCCGTCATCGGAGGGAACTTTTTCAGAGCAGCTTGGACTTCTGCTGGAGTTCCTTTGAGGATGGCCTCACAATAGTGCTCTGAGTCTGTGCCAAGCAGAATGCATGTGAATCGGTTTGCATGGACTAGCTGGCCATTGTTCCTGCTCTTGTACGAGTACTTGATCTCCCTGGGCTTGTATACTCGGACAAGGAAGTCTTGGGTTTTGGCGCTGCTCTTCGTGAGAAAACCCAGTGGAGACGTCGGCTGTTCTGCAGCAGCAGCCATGGTAGCTCACCCGGAGGATCACCGTGGAGCGCACAGTGACACAGGCTGAGAAGCACCGTGCACGGCACGGTGAGACTGGTTGAGCGGATGCGGACAAGGCTCGCTTTTGCCGCGAACTCCTGCAATCCAAGTTCTTTGAACCAGAACGGCAATGATTACAGAATTGCAAAGTTACAAGTGATGCCTCCACGAAGCACCCCCCCTGTGGAGTCGAGAAAGCGTGTTGCTGTATGTGTGCGTGACTCGATGGATGTGATGTGTGTGCTGTGTGGCCCCGCCCCAAGAAATGTTTCGCTTCTCAAGGCCCCCCCCGCTCCACGAATCCCATTGGGGGGTCGAGATCCCCGCTGTGGTGGGCGGAGACGCCAAAGGCTTCGAAAACCGCGAGGGAGGGAAGGATAAGGGAGAAGAAAAGGACGGAGAGGGAGGGCTCGGAGGCCCTTGGAGGGGGGGATGTGCCCATCCGAGGGAACGGTGCACCCCCCCCTCCCCGTCGTGAAATCGAGGCACCAGCCGTGGCAACGACCCCCCCCCTATCCCCCTCCGCGACCTGAGTAGACCACCCAGGCCAGCGGAGGACGTCATAGGGGGCGGGGGTTCTGACTTCGATGAAAGAAGAGAAGGAAAGAGGGGGGGAGGATCAGGCAGACGAAAGCCCTTTTAGGCTTTCCCCGGCGTGTGGAAATGCCCTCTTTGGCTTTTGCGGGGACTAACCCGCGCGGTCGCCCGCAGGCGACAGGGCGCCCAGGCCCTCTCCGCGCGCGCAGGCGCGTGGCAAACTACATGCGCACGATCGCCCGTGGAATCGAATGGAACCGTCCGCGGCGAGTCGTCCGCGGCGACTCAGGACCACGTCGCCCTGGAAGAAGAGGCGCTACAAGGATGCATTCTGCGACGCTGGACATCCTGATGCGACGAGGACGCTGCAGAGAAACATTCTGCGCGCGTACGCACGACCTGGAACGACAAGCACAATACTGGAACAAATTCGGTGACGCTGGACTCCCCGATGGGACGAAGAAGCAGCAGAGACACGTCTCAAGGCGCAGCAACACCGAAGTGACGCAAACGCACCCCGCGACACGACAAGGACGCTGCAAGAAGAAACTCGGCGACGCAGGAGTGCGTGGAAGCTACAAAGGCATGGAAAGGAAGCTACGAGGAAACTACAAAGTATTCAAAGCGTCTCGAGCTTAGGGAGCGCAGAGACACGTCTCAAGGCGCAGCAACACCGAAGTGACGCAAACGCACCCCGCGACACGACAAGGACGCTGCAAGAAGAAACTTGGCGACGCAGGAGTGCGTGGAAGCTACAAAGGCATGGAAAGGAAGCTACGAGGAAACTACAAAGTATTCAAAGCGTCTCGAGCTTAGGGAGCCTTCCTCAGAGCCCTTGTGCGCACGACTCGGGGCAGCCGGCCGCCCTCCCCTCCTGTTCGTCCTCCTCCTCCTCCTCCTGCTCGTCCTCGTCCTCCTCCTGCTCGTCTTCTTTCTCCTGCTCCTCCTCCTCCTCCTCCTCCTCCTCCTCCTCCTCCTCCCTGCTCCTCCTCCTCCTCCTCCTCCTCCTCCTCCTCTTCCTCTTGCTCGTCCTCGTTCTCGTCGTCCTCGTCTTGCTCGTCCTCCTCCTCCTGGTGCTCTCTCCTCCTCCTCCTCCTCCTCCTCCTCCTCCCTCCTCCTCCTCCTCCCTCGTTCTCCTCCTCCTGGTGCTCTCCCCCCCCCTCCTCCTCCTCGTCCTCCTCCTCCTCCTCCTCCTCGTCCTCCTCCTCCTCTTCCTCCTCCTCCTCCTCCTCCTCCTCCTCTCCTCCTCCTCCTCATCCTCCTCCTGGTAGTCCTCCCCCTCCCCTCCTCCTCCTCCTCCTCCTCTTCCTGGTCGCCCTCGTTCTCGTCCTCCTCGTCTTGCTCGTCCTCCTCCTCGTGATGTTCTCTCCCCCCTCCCTCCTCCTCCTCCTCCTCCTCCTCCTCCTCCTCCTCCTCCTCCTGGTGGTCCTCGTTCTCCTCCTCCTGGTGCTCTCCCCCCCCCTCCTCCTCCTCTCCTCCTCCTCCTCCTCTCCTCGTCCTCCTCCTCCTTCCTCCTCCTCCTCCCTCCTCCTCCTCCTCCTCCTCCTCCTCCTCCTCTCCTCCCCCTCCCCTCCTCCTCCTCCTCCTCCTCTTCCTGGTCGTCCTCCTCCTCCTGGTCGTCCTCCTCCTCCTGCTCGTCCTCCTCCTCCTCCTGCTCGTCCTTCTTCTCCTGCTTCTCCTGCTCCTCGTCCTGCTCCTGCTCGTCCTCGTCCTCCTGGTCTTGCTCGTCCTCCCCCTCGTCGTGCTCTTGCCCCTGCTGAAAATGTAGCCCAGGAATGGGAGTTTTGGGAAGTCGAAGAGCACGAAGTTGCCTACAGTTGGCTACGGGCATTCAAAATGTGGCCCGGGAATGGAGTTCTGGGAACTCGAAGAGCACGAAGTGGCCTACAGTTGGCTCCGGGCATTCAAAATGTGGCCCGGGAATGGAGTTCTGGGAACTCGAAGAGCACGAAGTGGCCTACAGTTGGCTCCGGGCATCAAAATGTGGCCCGGGAATGGAGTTCTGGGAAATCGAAGAGCACGAAGTGGCCTACAGTTGGCTCCGGGCATCCAAAATGTGGCCCGGGAATGGCGTTCTGGGAACTCGAAGAGCACTTTGTGTGTGACTGTTGCATCCGGCCCCCCAGAATGTGGCCTGGGAATGGAGTTCTGGGAAGGCGAAGAGCACGAAGTGTGTGACTGTTGGTGAAAAACGAGCCCGGCTCATGCCGCCCGGAAACGCCCCAACACCTGCCCGGACCCCCCTGTGGAGTGATCTGCTGCTCTCTTTTGATCCCACTAGAAACCTATCAGTCTTCGCTGTTAGGTAAAAATCCCGGCAAGCCGGAGCCCGGCAGACTTCCGCCGGCGGCGCCAGCTCGCCAGGGAGGCGCCGGAGCACCCCTCTCGGTACTTGCTGGGCGCGAGGGGGGGGGGCCTGCCACACACGGCGGCGCCCGAGGTTCGATCGAGGGCGAAGAGGATCGAGGGCCGATCGAGGGAGACGACCAGGATCGACCGACCGATCGGTCGATCTAGGATGGCGGGGAGGATCGGTGATCGATCCTGGGCGACAAAGGTCAAGCGCGGCGAGGAGGGTCAAGGATCGAGCGATCGAGGATAGAGGATCGAGGCTTTGGGAGGCTTTGCGCTCCTCTTGCGCCCCTGGAAGCCTTCTGGGACCTGCACTGAGAACCGACGAGGTCGACGCCGACGTCGACGAAAGGGGGCGAACGGGGGCGAGAAAGGGTGGCGCCAGCAGGAGACAAGCCCAGATTGATAAGAATGGGGACGGAGCAATGTGAACGTTTTCTTACTCGGCGTTTCGACGTTGGGCAGAAGTGTGGGGGGGAGGGTCTGGCTCCGGACCTCTGCTTAATGGGACTGTTTGCAGCAGTGCGTCAAATGGGGGAGGCTCCACCTGCCTGAGACAGGCGCCAAAAAAAGGCAAGATCTACTCCATGGAAAGGGGGGGAAGAGTGCGAGGGCCCGCGCCGATCGGCAGAACAATGAATAAAAAACGATCACAATTCGATCAGACTGTTTGGGGGTGGTTGGATGGGCGCGGTGGCGGCGTCATACCGCAGCTTTTGGGCTCCAGGGAGTCTGGAGGAGCGAGCATGGGCTCGCGGCCTCCGCACGCAACGGCGAGACTCTCGTGACCCCCCGCGCACACCCGTTCGGATGAGGCCAAGACAAGGCGTAAGTCGGGCTTGTCTCCCTACAGGGGGATTTCCGACGAAAAATAAAACTACTCAAAAAAACTCCAAAACGGTCAAACAAACAATACTCAAAAATCGTCCCCAGACTATTTTTTACTGTTTTTGAGTCTTCCTCCTGTAGAGGGACGGGCAAGACTTAAGACAAGGCACGATCAGCTGCACGCTATGAGCCAGGAGTGACCAGCAGAGAAAATGCTCGGCTACCGCTGGGAGGACGGCCAGCTCTGGCTCTTGTCTGGCCGACGGTGGGGCGACTGTGCCGCCCACCAGCGGGAGGGGTACGCAGGATAAAAGAACGAAAAACGAATTACATCTCAGCTTCAGGAGGTCCGCACGGATGAATTGGGTTGGCGCCAGAGGCGCCGCCAGGTCGGGGGTGCAGTTCCGACCCAGAAAATCCTCGCGCACCTCCCAGACTGTATGTTACATCAGTTTGTCTGATGCTCCTCGGTAGGGGGAACACAAGACAGCTTCCCGAGATCCGTTTCCCCAGATCCGTTTCGGCAGAACCGGTTCGTCGGGGACGCACTGACCCAGGTCAATGCAAACCCAGGTCGGTCAGGCCTTGCAGGATCCTGCACGCTCAACCGGGTCAGTGCAACCCTGGCCCTGCAGGATCCTGCAAGGTCCCGAGCTCTTGCGGACCCCCGTTTGCACTGACCCCCGTCTCAAAGCTCCCCGAGTTCCCCGCAAAACCCCTTCTCCGGGGACCTTGTCACGGGGGCGGCCAAGAGGGGGGCGTCCAAGAGGGGGTGGGGCGCAAATAATGGCCCGAGGCATGTGCGCGGCCCAGGGGGGGGGCCAGGGACGTAATGGAATAAGAAGAGGCGCCATGAAGTCTGAGGAGATGTCATAGCCCACGCCAGGATATCCCCCCCTAGTCATCACACCCCTCTTGGCCGCCCCCGAAAAACCGTTTCTCCAGGGACCTTTTGGAGTCACGAAACGGTGCGGTGACAGACCGTGCGGTGACCTCGAAACCCCCCAAGACCTCATTGCACGGTCCGTCACCCCACGGTGCTGGGACCTCGGAAGCCCAGTCGCCCGAGACGCCCTCGGAGAACGACCCGAGATCCAAAACCGCGCGGTGACCCCGGATCCCTGCCGACTCACCACACGGTGTGGTCACCACCCCGCTTGTCGGAGGGGGACAAACCTCCCTTTAGCAAACTCCCCTTAAGTGACAACGGCACAGGAGCGAAACAGACGGACGTTCGGGCCGGGCGAAAGGGGGGGATAGCAAAGGGGGGGTTGAGAATCAGCTCACGCAGCCGATTTTCCCGGCGCCTCCCGGCGCCGGAGGCGGCTACGTATCGAGGAATGGGTCCCTCGGTGGGGCCGAAACCAGCTACATGCAGCAGATTTCGTAACCCCCCCTTTCCCAATCCCCCCTTTCGCCCGACCCGAACAACGGCACAGGAGCGAAACAGACGGACGTGGACCCGCAAAAATGACGGCCGCGACGCCCTCTCGCGAACCGAGGTCCCCTGGACCGCACCTCGCACGCTGCGGCTCCGAGTCCTGACCCCGAGGGGCCTCCAGAGGCCGCCGGGGGCCTTCCCGGAGGCAGCCTCCGGAGGCCTCCGAGAGCCCTCGAGGGCCCCCCTCCCGAGGGATCCGACGTCGTGATAAGGGGCCACATGCGAACCCTCCCCCACCCTCCCCCTCAGAAATCGTGGAGGGTAGGGGTAGGGTTCGCATGTGGTCCCCTATTGGATTTGTTTTCATGCAGTCAGCCCGTATAGCAAGGATGCACGATAAGGATGCAAGGGACTTGGGCGCCCATTGCGAGGCTTTTCGAGCGGGGCGCGGCCAGCGCAAGCGGCGAAGGATGGACCGGGGAGACAAGGATGCAAGGGTAGCCTTGGGAAGGTTGCCCATCCTTACTATGCGGGTTGACTGTACGGGATCCCAGGAGGTCCTCCACGAGCAAAAAACGGCGAGAAGCCTTCGTCTTGCCTATCCTTTCGAGACATTGGGTGTCTGGTAGGTGGCGGCATCCGAACCCCACCCACCACAAACCATCGATTCTCCTCAGTCGCTGGGAGGCGGGAGTAGGCTTCGGATTTCAACACGTGCTCGACAAATTCCGGACCCTAGCCGCGCCTCGCATCGAGTCACAAGAATCATTAATCGCCGAGGGTAAGGTTCAGATTTCGCCGCCGAGTCTTGCGTACGATTTCGAGACGTTGGATGTCTGGGCCCAGCTGGCGTCCGGGCCACAACTCGGGCATCAGGCTGCCTTTCGGGACGATCCCGAGCGAGGCGCAACCGACGGAGAGCACCCCGGGGCTGACATTGCTCCCATCGCACTTAAGGACCACTTGCCAACGATGATGTCGAGCACCCAGAAAGGTATCGAAACCGTGCCTGCCCGAAACGCTGGCAAAGCGTCCACCGAGCATCGCCTCCCAGGGCCCGACGCATGAAATCTGTCCCGGGGGTGTGTTTCCCTTCGGGGCCCTCTAGCTTCGGCACTTTCTTGGTGCTCGACCTGTTGCTGGTGATCAGGCCTAAGGCAGGTTGGAACATCATAGCCCACGGCTCGAACGCTCCCGAAAGTGGCGAAGCAACTGTCTGTCTCGACCTGCTAGCGGGCGAGGAAGGGCATGACATAAACTTGTTCGCCAGAGGGGGGCGCCTGCCCCAGGGCGGCTGGAAAAATTGCACCTCCAGCTGCCACCCTAGAGTTAGGTCGGGCATGTCCTCCTACTGAAGGGTTCTGGATGCAACATAAAAGTAATCCAGAACATGCCCGAAAAGACCCCCAGAAAGTCCCCTATACTATATTTTACTGTGTTGGAATGTTCCTCCTGCAGAAAGACACGCCCGACTTCACCGTAGAGGTAAAAACTTCCCGGCCGCCCTGGGACAGGCGCCCTCGATGGCGGAAGAGGCTATTTCTTGCCGCGCTGCGCCCCCATGCGTAAAACAAAAGAAAGCTCCCGAAAACGGCGAGCACACATGATGATAAGAGGGTGACGAAAAGGCGCCCCGGCCGCCCAGCGCAAAAAACAAAGAGAAACCCAGGGTTAAGTCGGGCCTGTCCCCCTACAGACCGATGTCGGACGAAAAATAAAACATACCCCAAACATACCCCAAGATTGCGCAAGCATACTGAAAATGCAGTCCCCGTACGATTGTTTGACTGTTTTTGAACATTCCCCCTGTCGATGGACAGGCCCGACTTACACCCAGGAGCCCTATCGCTATCGCTATCGCTATCGGCTCGATGTCCTGTCGGACGCAGCCGTCCGCGCGGCCGGGGCTACACGCGCGCGCCCGAAGCGCGTAGGGGGGGCCACCCCCCGACACAGACCCCCGCCAGGAGGACAAGGGGAAAGCCGCCAAGGCTTCGCAAGGGGAGGGGCGGGGGCCGAAAAGGGCCGAGAAAAATTTTGGGGGGTACCCTACGAGCCCTCCTCCTCGCCCTCCGACCGACGAGCCCCCCCGCCCCCCCTGGGCCTGGCCTGCCCCCCCACCGGGAGGGCGCGAGCCTGGAGGACCCATGGGGCCCAGCGAACGCACCTTCCGAGGCGGGAGGCTCCAAGGGGACCTCAAGAGGCATGCCCTTCCTCCTCCTCCTCCTCCTCCTCCTCCTCCTCCTCCTCCCCCTCCTCCTCCTCCTCCTCCTCCTCCTCCTCCGCCTCCTGGTCAGTCTTCGGAGCCTCGGCAGGCGGACCCCGGGGGCCGAAGTGTATCCGTGGCCAGCGCCCGCTGGGACACCAGGACGTCGGTTCCCAGGCGGTGGCTATGGATAAATGCATACCTCGCACACACGATGTTTCACAGCGTCGACCCCCAGGAGGTCTCGACCCAGGCCCCAGGACCACTGCTCCATCCCGGGGCTGAACCTGAACGGTGTTTTTCGTTTTCGCGTCGTTTTCGATGTCCCTCGCTTTTGTCTCGAATCCGCCTTTACCGCAAAACGAAGTCGAACGAAAACGGCCCACGAAATCACCAAAAACACCGTTTAGGTCCAGCCCTGCTTCATCCCGAGTCGCTCTCTGACGGTCCCGAGGCCCCGTCCGACCCTCTCCCCGGGGCCGGCTTCTCATCCTGAGCTGTGTTATTTCACGGTCATGGGGACTGGCGAGGGCCCCCAGAAGCCGAAAATGGCCAGAACCTCCCGCCGTGATTTTCTTGCGCGATGCGAATCGATCGAGGACGACGAGGATCCAGGATCGATGAGGATCGAGCAAGGATCGATCGAGGATCTAAGATCGATCTAGGATCGAGTTAGCATCGAGGATCGAGGATCGATCGAGGACGACGAGGATCTAGGACCGATCGACGACGAGGAACTAAGATCATTCGATCGTGATTTTCGTGTGCGAAACGACCATGTCTGGGTTCATGACACGAGGGGGTCTGGGAGGGATCTCGATGGGAGCAAGTGTGTGTGTGTGTGTGTGTGTGTCCAAGGGAGGCCTGGGACAGCCCCGAGAGGGGGGGAGGAGGAAGATGAGGAGGAGGAGGAGGAGGAGGAGGTGGAGGAGGAAAAAGAGGGAGGAGGAGGAAGAGGAGGAGGAGGAGGAAAAAGGTGAGGAGGAGGAAACGGAGGAGGAGGAGGAGGAGGAGGAGGACGAGGAAGGAGGGAGGAGGATGACGAGGAGGAGGAGGAGGAGGGGGAAGAGGAGAGAGAGGAGGAAGGAGGAGGAGGAGGAGGAGGAGGGGAGGAGGAGGAGGAGGGAGAGGAGGAGGAGGAGGAGGAGGAGGAGGAGACTGGGATACCTGGGACCGACCCGGGGGGGGAGGAGGAGGAGGAGAGGAGGAGGAGGAGGAGGGGAGGAGGGGAGGAGGAGGAGGAGGAGGAGGAGGAGGAGGAATGAGGATGAGGAGGAGAGGAGGAGGAGGAGGAGGAGGAGGAGGAGGAGGGAGGAGGAGGAGGAGGAGGAGGAGAGGAGGAGGAGGAGAAGGAGGAGGAGGAGGGAGGAGGAGAGGAGGAGGATGAGCAGGAGGAGGGAGGGAGGAGGAGGAGGAGGAGGAGGAGAGGAGGAGGAGGGGGAGGAGGAGAAGGAGGAGGGGGGAGTGTGGCAGCAGGAGGATTGGGCAATGTTTTCCCTTGAGCCATAACATTAGGCAAATCACGGATACACACCTGCTATGCTACACGACTGCTGAACCTAGTCTGACGAATGTGCTATCCCATCACACTCGTCGGAATTTCTAGTAGGTTCAGCATCCCAGAAACTGTAACTGGGATGGAAACCCTGCAAGCAGGAAAACGCACAACAGTTCGACAAGGCATCTGTCCCCGGATGCCCTGCATCAAGGTCCTGGTGAAATCTACTGAAAAGGCAGAAGTCCGACCGGCCGGCCGGAGAGAGAGGGAAAGGAGAAACCAAACACACCACCACCACCACCTGCCTGGGCCAGGAACTCTTGCCAAGAGATCAGGACCTCGGACTTGGCCAGCTCTCGCCTCGACGCTGCCTGGGATCGGTCTCTGAGCTCCGGGGTCTCTCTCCTACGACTGAGTTCTCCGCCCTCATCTATGAGACTGAGCTTCCCGTGGGTCATCAAATCGAAGAGGGCGGCATTGCTTTTCGTGATGTCGTCTTTGGTGAGAGAGTCGACGGGCATACTAGAGGCCTCCTAGAAGGGGTCGGAGTAGATAGGGTCGGAGGATCGCGCCGCATCGCCGATATATTGGCGATGTATCGGCGATGCATCGGCGATGCATTGGCGATGCACTGGCGGTGCATCGTCGACGTGGGCGATCATAGGCGACGCCGGCGCGGAGAAAATCGGGCTCCGCATCGAGCCGCATCGGCGATGCATCGGCGATGCGGCGCGATCCTCCGACCCCATCTACTCCGACCCCATCTGGGAGGCCTCGACATACGCCCGCGAGGCACCCATCTGACTCTGCCGCCGGCCCCCTCGAGGGCCTCGCAGATGATGGCCAAGTCTAGTGCTGTCTGGCGGTCTTTGGCACTGGCGTTCCCTTCTTTCTGCATCGTGTCGTAGATGGATTTGGCATCTACTACGTGTACTTGTCCTTCCCGGGAGCCCAGCTGACAGTCTGACCTCAGCACCGTGGTGAAAGGTCCAGACGCTCTCCTGCAGTCTGGGATGTCGACGTCCCGGAAGACGACGTCTCGATACATGACCTGGAGGAACTCTACCTCCGCGACCGCTGCTGACAAGGCTTGGGTCTCGCCTGCCAGCGTGGACGGGACCTTGCGCCGCAGCTTACTCGACCGCCACCCTAGAATGGAGGCCCGGACGGACTGGTTGGACACGATGGCCTTGTCGGTCCCCAACACCATCCACGCTCCCTGCGTCGGGTCCTCTGGAAGACCCCGGTCGTCGGCCAGACTGGCCGTAGATCCTACGCCTCCGGCATCTGAGAACGACACGAACGAGAAGTGCTCTGGGTCTAATCTCCACACAGTGAGCCCCCTGGAAGCAGTGGCCCGCAAGTGTCGGACCAGCTTGTTGGCGCACTGGACATCGTAGATGGTCGGTGCCTTCAGGCGGCTCGCCAGTATGCTGGCGACGCCGGCAGCTTCCGGTCTGGTCTCACGGCCAACCCAGTTGAACTTATAGACGAGGGAGCGCAGCGCCTTAAATTCACTATGTTCCAGAGGAGCACCCTTCCGACCCATGCGGCCCTTGGCCACCGACAGTGCCTTCGCCTCTTCAAGGATATATTTCTCCTGGTCGATCAGTATCTTGTGAGGTGCGAACGTAAGTCGGCGACCTGCAAAGTCTACAGGACCGGCCTGGCAGTCCGGGTACTTGCCAAACTTGAACCTGGCCTCGAGGGTCGATCGTAACCATGCCCGGGATTCCTGGGAGGAGCTCGCTATCATAAAACCGTCGACCTCGAATAACATCATGTTGAGCACCTCACCACCACTCCCGTACCGGATCCACCAGCATGGCTCCAGTAGGCTCCGGACGAAGCCGTGCTCCTGGAGATAGCTCACCACCGTCCTACGCCAGGCCATGGGTGCATCGTCCAGCCCGTACACGTTCACTAGAAGCCGGATCAGGGACCCCGGTTCCACGTCCACGCCGTCACACGGTTCGACGTGCATCTCGCCCTGGGTCCTCCTCATCGGATCGGACTGACAGAACGCGTTCTTCACGTCTGCGATGTCTCCTAACATGCCCAGTTAATAACTATCTGGAGAAACATCATTATCGAGGATGTCTGAGGCGTGGGCGCGCACACGGCCAACGCGCCGGGGTCAGGGTCCCGGTGCCCGTGACCACACCAGCGGGATTCCGCGTCCGGATCGGCAAACGTCCCCTCGACGGGCTTCCACCGCCTCACCATCCTGGATGAGATGATTCGGTCTGGGAGTTGCTCACGCACGATCCTGGCCTGGCTGGGAAGCACCACCTCGACGGCCCCGGTACCCATCATCGCGTCCCATTCCTTTTTTTCCGAGACCTCAAACTTGGCTCTCTCGGCGGGTGTCAGTCGCTTGAGACAGACCTCGCCCCCGCGCCCCGCGGCGTAAACACCTCCGACCTGATCGGCCCTCGTCTCTTCTGGCTGCTCACGGGCGGCCCTAGAGCCCAGGCCCCCAACTTCCGACGGGAAGATCCAGAAGTCCTCGGAAACCCCAGACACGCTTGGCCTCGCTGGTGAGCGAGACCTGGGGCGCCTGGTCACCTCGAGATCGCGCGCCAGCTCGGACACAGATCGGGAGCGCTCGAAGCCGCGCTCGACAGCTCCTCGGCCTTCTCTCAAGTCCTGACCAGACGGAGGAGAGGAGTCAGAGGAAGGAGGAGGAGGGGGCCCAGGAAGGCCTGGAGGACCGCCTGGGACCACACCACCACCGGAGAGAGAGGGGGAGGCTCCATCCTCCCCGACCCGCTGGGACCCGTCCTCGGCGGCCTCACCGAGGCGAGGCCGCTCGACCTCGGGTGGGCTCGAGGCCGCTCCCCGTGCTGCGTCGGAGGCCCGGATGCACCAGGGCGCGCCCTCTGGCTGCGCAAGTCGGCGGACCCTCGCCGGAGGGAGCGGGGCCTCAAGGCCGGGAGGAGGTGTGGGAGGAGCGGCAACCGAGGGCGCGGGAGAGGGAAGAGCCGAGAGAGGGGGAGAGGAAAGGGCAGGAGGAGGGGAAGAAGAGACCGCGGGAGAGGTAGTAGGAGGGGCACCCGATCCCTCTCCGTCCTCCCGATCCCCAAAGGGATCGGGACCCCCGGGCGAGGGGGGAGCCGCGGGCGGCTCCACCCGAAGCTCCTCCGCCTCGGGGATAGACCGAAGACGGGAGGGGGCCCCCACATCCAGGGATTCCGCCTGGGATCTTCCGCCGGCCCCGCCTGGCAAGAGAGGCCCCAGGACCGCCGGAGCAGGGGCCGCCTCGGCCGCAGCTTCTTCCGCCGGCTCCTGACCGCCACCTGGGATCCTCGGACCGGGGTCCGTCTGAGGTTGGGCTGGCTCGTCCCAAGCTTCGTCGGGCGGGGGGCCCTCCCGAACGACGTCGACAGCAGTCACTCTGCGAGCCTGAGCGGCCTGCATCAATTGCTGCCACTTCGGGTCGCGGGCCAGCTGCAGACCGCACTCTTCCTCCGAGCTGGCGAGGCGCAGCTGCTCCACACTGCACTTCCAGAGCCTCGCTCTGACGGCGACCCACACGGCCCCGCCCTCGCTCAAGACAACGACCCCGGGGCCGGTCCACCCATCCCGCCTGCGGCCCAACGCGTCGGCCCTGGACGAGGTCTTGGTAAAGTGCCTCCACGCAAACACCCACTGGCCCGGAGTGAAGACCCTGGTCCCCGGGACCTTGGCACGCGAGGCCCGGCTTATCTTCTCGCGAGCGGTCACCTCCATGGCCATGCGACGGGCCACGGCCCTGACCTCCTGAGCTCGAGAGAACTCCGAGCCCGCCGCGCCCTGCTCCGAGGCGGGCCTAAGGGCATCTTGCCAGCCTGGGAGCCCCTTGTGATCGCCACGCAGGATGTCGTGCGGGAGGCGTGGGTTCTCGCCAAAGACGAGCTGGAGCGGGGAGAAACCCCCGCGATGCCAGTACCTGTTCTTATGGGCGACCAGCTCATACACGAGGTCGTCAAGCTCCTGGAAGTCCCCTGGAAGCGACGAGCCGGCGTCTATCTCCGCTTTGATCCGGTCTTTCACCCAACCCCCGTGACGCTCGACTCGGCCGCATTGCCAGGAGGAGTCCGCGTCGCACACGTGCTGACAGATACCCCACTGCTCCATACCCTGCGCGAACCTAGAACCAAACTCGGAGCCTCCATCCGATATGACGAAATGGGGAGCACCAAACGGGCGGATCCAGGACCTCAGAAATTCCGACCACACCGTAGTGGACTGAGCGTTCGCTATTCTCACAACCACCTGAAGGTTGGACCCGTGGTCCACGATATTCAGGAAGGGATGGGTAACCCCCAGAAAATCGAGATAGACGAGGTCCACTCCGACAATGTGATTAAAACGAAACGTCCGTGGCATGGCGACCCTTCTGTGAACCCCCACACGGGCCCGCTCGGCGCATTCCGAGCACTGGAACTTCCTCCGCACCCATCGGAGCAATTGGGACTTCGTCCCGCCAGCCCGAAGGACGCGGATGAACTTCCGGTTGTCGGGATGGCCCATGTTCACGTGAAGCTTATAGAGGAGTCGTTTTTCTTCTTCAATCGGTTCGGGCTCCTCCTCTCTGTGAGTGGGCTTGGCCCCCTCGACCTTCGGTCCCCGGGTCTCCTGCTCATCGCCACTGTCCCCGCCCGACTCGCCCCCCACGCCTTCCACGCCTTCCTCGGGAGAGCTTCCCTCGGCTAACTCGGCCCGCGTGGGCCTTGAGTGCTGGGGGGCCCCGCTCCACTGCTCGGCCGCGGCCCGAGCGACCAGCTGCGCGAACCGAGGTGGGTAGAACGCCGCCTCAGTGGTGATGGAGCCACCCTCCAGGACCGCGTGTCGGTGGTCTCCCAGACACAACCTGCCCTCGAGGAGACGAAGGAGATGGGGATGGTTGGACATGATTCCCGTAGGCTTCTTGTTCAGCCCCCGGCCATCAACCTGCATACCGAAGCGGCACATGTCGATCCGAATCCTCTTGACCCCGGGGCGCCCCAGAACGAGGCGAACCACCTCAGAACCCCAAGACGACGCGTAGAGAGGGTGCTCAAACGCGAAGTATCGGCCTCGGGGCGCCTGGCACTCAGCAATTTCCATACGCAGGATCAGATCGCGAACCCCTGCGAGCATCAAGCGATCCCAATCGCCGGGAGCCATCCGACCTCGATTCATCTGATTGATAGCTGAGAAGGCCCTGCACTCAGAGCAAAGCCGCACCATCTCAGGTTCCTCGGTCTGGATCCTTCGCCAAAGCTCTAACGTGGGAAGGGCGGGGCGCATCCCATCCCTGCTTGAGGCCCCAGCTCGGCCGAGAGCCGAGGGGTGCTCCAGCCTCCTGCACGGCGGGGGCGATCCGAGGTGGGGATTAGACCTCCATGAAGGCGACCCTGGGACGATCTCGAACGGCAAAAGTGGGACAGGGGAGCATCGGCATAGCATCGGCATGAGTAGTCAGCGGTGGCTCAAGACCCCCCCCCCTTTTTGCCACGCCCCCTTTTGTCAGTATCGGACACGGATCGCTGCAAGGAGAAGTCCCCTCGGCCCCAGGGTCCTGACGGTCCGGGCACCACTCTGACAATTTCTCGGCGAGCGCCCGACGCACCCGGGACCCGCGCGCGACCTCACGGTCGTCGTTCCACACGTCCCCGCCCAGAAACTCCGCCTCAAAGGCAGAGAGGCGCGAGGCCGAGGTAGGGCCTCCCTTCCTTTTAGATGCGCACTCAGCGCCAGAAGGTGAACAGCCACACGCGACGAAGCAGGCTGCCAGACCTAGCGACGACCTCTCGCCGCCGGGCCGCGGCAGAGGCTCGGGGGAGCGGAGGGGGCCGCTCACACCAGACTGGGAGCTTCGTCGCTCAGCAACTCCCAGCTCTCGTCCACCGCCTCTGGGATGGCCGGGGGGCCGGCGTCCCCGAAGGGCTGCGTCCCCGCGGCTGTCGGGAGAGTCGGCGTCGTCGTAGCCTCGGAGGTCGCCGTCGTAGTCGTGGTCATGCTCTGGCCGCCCTGGTAGTTCTCGTCGGGGTCGCCCCCTAGGGGGGGGGGGGCCCACCTCGGCTGGAGGGGGCCCCCGCTGCTCGACGACCCCGCGGTCGACTGCGCCGCAGCGGCGAAGTCGTTCAGCACATTCGAGATGCCGGCCACTGCGTTGCCCACCTGCACGACCATCATCCCCGGCTGGCCCAGGCTCGTCTCGATGTTGTTGATGGAGCCCTGCATCTGGTTGACCTGGGTCTGAAGGGCGTCGACCGACTCCCCTAGGTCCTCCATGGTCGCGAGGGGGCGCTTGATGTGGATGACCGCCCGGTGGATCTGCTGCAGGCCCTCCACCGTCTGCGTCGGGGCCTCCTGCGCCGGGGCGGCGACCTCGATCATCCTGTCCACGACCTCCTGCACGCGCCCGAACTCATGAGCCCCTCCGGCAACGCCTGCAGCTGCCACTGAAGACCCTGAAGGAGACTCGAGAGGCTGTTCACTGTAGTCAGCGCTGCCCCGCCTGCGCGGAAGTCTGGGTCGTTTTGGAGTATGTCGACGGCTCGAGCTGCCGACGCTGCTGCTGCCCGAGCTGCATCTGCCGCGGTCGGCCGCTGAGGTTGCCCCGCGCCCTGCCCGTGCCCCCTCGGGACCCACGTGAGGCGCTCCTCGCAGTCGAGGCACTTGCTGCCGCCCCCGCGCTGGTTGCCGAAGTACTTCACTCGGCCGCGAGGACAGCACGGCAGAGGCTTGGGAGGCGGCTTGGTCGCAGCTGGCCCCGTCAGCGGCGGGAGTGGAGGGCCCGTCGCCGCTGCTGTCGGCGGCCAGCCCGCCGCCACCGCCGCCGCGTTCCACGGCATCAGCTCGGCTGTGGGTGGCGGGAGTCCCGCTGCCATGGGAATCGGCTCGTTCCACTGACCCTGAGGGCCGAGTGGTCCCTGAGGAGGTGGGCCCGGCGGCAACGGAGGCGACGCCCCGGCGCTCGCTCCCACGCTCGTCGCCTGAGCCGCGGCCGCCGCCGCCCCGCTCGAGGCTCCGGGCTGCTGTCCCGGGGCCACGGCGCCGCCGCCACCGGAGGGCGGCAGGGCGTCGCGGAGCGCGTGCTCCGGTTGCTGAGTCTGGTCGCTGTCCGACTCCGAGCCCTGGCCCCTGCGATGTGCTGCCAGAAACTCGTCCGTCATCCTCTTCGCTCCTGGCTCCTTCTTCTTTCCGGCCTCCACCGTGGAGCCGATCATCGCTAGCAGCAGCGCCGCGTTGATCGCCGTCCGCCGCATCGTCGCTGCCTGGGTGCAGCGACCGAGATTGATCGAGAAAGCTGGCGAGGCTGAAGCTGATGCTTGAGCCCAAAGGGTCTACGGAGGAGGGATCGGGACGGGGCTCGAGAGCCCCGGAGGCCTTCTTGCTGGGCCTGCCCCCCTTGACCGTAGCTTTCCTGGTCGATCCTACCGCTGATTCCGGCCCGGGGCGGGCCCGCTGAGCTCGTTGCTGGAGGACCGCCCTTGTCATGGCAGTGGTCCCGATGAGCAACTGGTACAGCCCCAGACTCCCAATCACGATCAGCAACCTATTCAGGTCCTTGACGTACCCCAGGACCCCCTTGATCTGGTCCCCGCAGCCCCCTCTGCGCCGACAAGTTCTTCCCCCAACGCGTCTCCTGGGCCTGAAGATGAGGATGATAATGATGATGATGTACTGCATCAGTGTGCCCTCGCTGGACATCTTCGGCACTGGGCGCCCCGCCAGTGCAAAGGCGCCAAGGGGGAGAAAAGGGCACTTCTGGAAGGCCGAGTCGGGAACCTCACACGGCCCGGGCAGGGGCCGGACAACGTCCACCATCCTGTGACCAGAGCCGAGCCGCGCGAGCGTGACCTCAGGCTCCGGGGTATTCAGCGCCATCGTATTCTGCGGGAGGTCGATCACACTGCCGAGAAACTCCAGCAGGTTCACACTCAGGATGTGGGGGACCGCATCCTCCAGGACCGTCGTCTCGACGATGCCGAACGCCCCGCCGAGGCACATCGGGAAGAGAATGGATGCGATCACCTTCGCTGCTCCTCCTACCCCGTCGGCCGCCCACGGCCTCCTGTGCTGAAGCGGGATCAGCACGTAGCACATGTCCTGGTCCGCGAGGGCCTGTGCCTCACGGTCGAGGGCCTTCACGCCCACGAGGTCGCTCCCCGCTCCGGGGTCGACCAGGCCCTGCGTCGCCCTCGCCGCCAGGTAGACGCCCTCCGTGGTGAGCTCGGTCTCTGCCTCGCGCCAGCTTGGGAAGCTGGCCGCCGCCGGGCCGGAGACGTAGCCGTCGAACATATAGCCCGGCAGCTCTCGTCTGGCGGCCGTGTTCTTCTCCTTCTGCTTGTCCGTGCCATTGCCCCTGTTGGGACACTCGCGCCCCCAGTGGTCTTTCTGGTGGCAGATCTTGCACTTCGTCACCTTCATGAGCTGCTCCAGTGAGAGTCTCGACCGGCCGCCTCCTCGCCCTCGTCCGCGACCTCGCCCTCCGCCGCGGCCGCCACCGCGACCGCCTGGCCGAAGAAATCGCGAGGAAGGCGGGGCTCCATCACCCCCGGGCTTGCCCCGGAAGAACTCCCGGGTCTGTCGAGCAGCTCGCTGCATGTCTTTGTTCTGCTTCCACGATCGATCGTTGGCCATCGCCGCCAAGGTGTCGTCCAGCTCATCTTCGTGCAGATCCATGACCTCGATCTCGGCCAGCACTGCCTCGACGTCAAAGTCTCCCTCGACCTCGAAGTAGTCGTAGCCGTCGTCGTCTTCTGACTCCAGGTTGGCTTCACCACCACCGTCGACCGGACCAGAGGGGTGGAGGAAGGAAGAGGAGGGAGACTGCTCTACCCTAGGGCCTAGCTCAGGATACACGTCGGCACCCGCGCCCTCTACCATGGCGCTGGCCCCTGCTCGACCTGGTAGCAGTCTCTCAGAGCCGGACAAGTCCATCTGGCGAAGGGCCCACGCGACGTCCGCGTAGTCCATCTTGCCCTGCGTCAATGTCCGTAGAGTATGCGTGCCCTGGGCCAAAAGCCCAGCACCCTCTTCGAGGAAGAGGCCCTTCAGCTTCGGCGGCATCCACAAGTCGTGTCCCTCTGCTTCTTGAAGCTGCGCCTCACGCCTGGATACGTACTGCGTCAGGGACTCCTTGCTCTCGCGAGCTGCCTCGAACAAGGCCTTGCGGCCGGCTCGGCGAAGCTCGTCCCCTTCGCGCTCTCCGATCAGCAGGTCCATCCTGGCCAACAAAATGTCGAGCCACGAGGAGGAAGCTAGGTCTCGATCGGAGATGTCCTCGAACTTCGATTGCATCGTCCAGTCAAATAACTTCAGGAATCGTTCTGCTCGGCGCCACAGCGCCACATCCGTATTGTCGTTCCACCGTCGCAGAGCGCGCTTCCACTGGCGGTAGTGCGTCCAGCCAGGCCACGCCGGCGGGTCAGTGAAGTCGCCCCTCGTGCTGGGCTGGCTCCAGCCGCTATGCCACCAACTGCTGCTCCAGTCCTGGCCAGAGCCCCAGCCGCCAGCCCACTCGGAGCTGCCGGCTGCCCAGCCGCTCTTGCCCCAGTCGCCGTCCTTGTGGCCGCCAGTCTCGCCCGTCGCCGCCGCCTCGGCGGCCGCCGTCCCCGAGCTCCTTCGCGCCTGGTCGTTCCCGCTCCACGGGTCGCCTCGCGCAGAGTGCCAGGGATCTTCGCCAGCTCCGTCTGCGGCCGCCGTCGCTCTTCGAGCGTGGTCGTTCCAGCCGCTCCAGCTCTCGGTGCTCTGCCCTGTGGTCGTGCCGGCCCGCACCGCTGACATAGTCCGATCCACTATGTCCTGGGCGAGGGCCTTCCACTGCTCCTGCGTCATGGTGATGGAAATGGCACCTGGCGCCGCGCCGCTGGCGCTCCCCCCGCCTGGTGCCTCCATCACCTTCGTCTTCTCCTGCTCGTCCCCTGTGGTCCCGTCTTGGGACGACATGCCGTGGATCCCCTCACGCACCCAGCGCTCAGAGCGCAGCCGGGGCGAGGGCTCGCAAGCGACGGGACAGCTCACCGGAAAGGCTGCTGCCCGGCACCCATGGCCTCTCGCCCGGACCGCGCTCCGCTACCAACTGTGGCAGCAGGAGGATTGGGCAATGTTTTCCCTTGAGCCATAACATTAGGCCAATCACGGATATACACCTGCTATGCTACACAACTGCTGAACCTAGTCTGACGAATGTGCTATCCCATCACAGGAGGAGGAGGAGGACGAGGAAGAGGAGGAGGAGGAGGAGGAGGAGGAGGAGGACAAGCATGAGCAGGAGCAGGAGCAGGAGGAGGAGGAGGAGGAGGCCTGGGACCGTCCCCGAGGAGGAGGAGGAGGCGGAGGAGGAGGAGGAGGAG
>CAUYUJ010014606.1:164135-186635 GCA_963575745.1 Prorocentrum cordatum
CGATCCTCGTGAGGGGTGTGCCGAAATGGCCCGAGGCCGCCATGCGAACCCTGCCACTGGAGCCTTCGGTGGAGCTCCCTATGGGGCCACGATCTTCGTGAGGGGTGTGCTGAAATGGCCCGAGGCCGCCATGCGAAACCTGCCAGTGGGGCCTTCGGTGGAGCTCCCTATGGGGCCACGAAGCGGCGGGTGAAACGCAGGGATGAAGAGGGGGAAGGGGGCAGCGGGAGGAGTGGACGCGGGGCGCTGTCTCTTCAAAACGAGGACCCAACACCACAGGATGGTTGGGAAAAAACAGCTTACCAGCCATGTCCCCGTCATCTCCTTCAGGAAAACCGTCCGACCTGACCTCCGCCCCTCCCGACGCGAGCGGGGCAGGCCAGACAGCGCACGGGTGCTCGAAAACTCCACGACAGAACAAGAGGCGATCACCATCAGACAGATCGGACAACGCTTGCTCTCGAATTGAGGCCTCGGCGATCTCCTCCCGTTCGTCCTGGCAGGCAGAGCAGGTCCACAACCTGCGGCGCATAGCATCGCGCTCAATGCCGCAGAGTGGGCAAAGAAGTCGCTCTTCAGGCAAATCACATCCAAGGCTCGCAGCACGATCTGCGGTCCAAACTCCACTGCAAGCAAGATTGCGAATGCATCCTTGGCCAAGTGCCGAATACTTCTTACTGCTAGCCTGAGCACGCACAATGTCCACGCAGACTCTGCCCCAGCCCGTCTCCCACTTCTCGGCAAGGCTGCGCTCTAACAAACGAACGCACTGTTTGCGAGCGAGGTATTTGAGGAGGGTGGGGCTGACGAAGGTGAGGAGGATATCAACTCCGCCATGGTCTCTGATGGTGGCAAAATTAGGCATGGTCCATTTAAGCCTCTTGAGCGATAAATAAATAAAGCGCCGAGACGGGCCCAGAGACCTCGGACCATTTGGTGGCCTTGGCTCCTTCCTCGAAAACCAGAGACCATGCGCGGCTTAACTCGGACATCGGGATGGAGTAGAGGAAAGAATGACACTGACCTGCCCAAACCTCCTTGCTCCACCGAATGATAGGCGCACACACTCCGTACCAGCAAGGATCGTTCTCCATCGCCAAGGCGGCCGTGAGTGACCTGTTCCCGCTGGACGGCCTTAAACATTTGCCCGCAGCCACACGCATGGTCTGCAGCTCTCTGTCGCTCACACCGTGGACCTCGGACCCGTAAAGCAGACCAGGTAAAGGACCAGACACAAACAACTTGGTAGCAGACCTTCCCAGGAAACGTTTTTTGTCGGGCAATGCGTCGAACTCTGGTTTGAAAAACTTTGGCTCGGCGACGCTGCTTGGGATTACGACCTCGATACCTCCGAGTCTTGCCAGCAGTGTCACCTATCCCAAGATTGACAGCGGTGCTACTGGTATCTGATCCAGCGAACTTACCGAGCCACTCCTGCAAACATCTTCCAAGCTTGGGGCAACTGGCAATGACCCCCGCTTTGTCGGGCGCAACTTCACAATGCAGCTCGCCCACCACTGCCTTAAATGCTGCAGCCGAGCCGCGCTTCAAACCTCGCAACACATCTTTGAACTTACCAGTGGCAATCAACCCGACATCGTCAATGTAGAGGTCGAGCGAGGTAGAGGGGCAAAGAGGAATGGAGGAGAACGAGCGAATGTAATATATGCGAACAAACGTGGTAGCCATACTACACCCAGCTATCACTCCCCTAATGGCCCTGTAGGGCCCATCGATATAACCAGCAATGTTGATGAACCTCATATCCTTGTAGGTGTTGATACATAACTGAGCTATGACTCTAGGAAAATCTTGTTCAATACATCTGGACGCGAGTGCTTCGAGATCGATCAGCTCGTAGAACTTATACAAATCCCAAAGTACCGAGGCAGCGACGTCCCCTCGCCCGGTGGACATCTCACTGCGAAGGGTCTGGCGCCAGACTACGTCGGAGGCGCTCTTGAAACCGTAGCCACCGAAGAACGATATCATGTGGGACCCTCCCCGCTCCAGCGCATACTGCCTACGTATTTTCCCCCATATCCTATATAAGGAGGTGAAAATCCCAATAGGACGGAGTCCCCCCATGGGTTTGGGGGGCATGGCCGGCATAACAAGGCGAATCTGAAGAGGCAACGAGGAAGTGACCTCACAGACGGCAAGGATGCAAGACAACACTCTGAGGGCCCCGTCACAGAGACTGTTGAAATGACGCATGTGGAAACCGCCCACCGAAACAGCCGATCTACCCGCGTATTCTTTACTGGCAGCCCTAAACTGCTCAGGAGTAATCCTGGATAAAGGCTCCATGGGGATGAAATCACAAGTCTCAGAAAAATCATCGACACTCGAGTCAGCAAGCCAGAGCGCCGAGAAACGCTTTCCCTCTGCCTGAAGCAGTGCAAGAGGGTCAGCCACCACCTGGCCGAGAGCCGGAAACGTCGAGGATGGAACCCAGGCTTCAACAGGTCTCGTCCACAGGTGGGCCGATCTCGCCCCCTGGTCCAAGTCCTTTTGAAGCCATTCCTTCCACGACTGCTCTCCCTCCTGGCGCGAGAGAGTGTAGGCAACCGCAACCGCGGCGTCCAGCCGCTCCTGTAGGCCTGCAGCTCGCACAGGGCCCTGGTCAACATAAGAAATCTCTGACTGGACCTCAGACAGCAAGGGGCCGCGGGGACCAGATGCGATGTGGTCGCAGATGAATTTAGAGGGGTGGGGAATAGAGGTCGTCCAGTCAGAGGGGTCGTGGACGCCATCATTCACGCGCTCCGAGGCACAACGATGAGGTCGCTTGTCCTGGCGCCACGCGCGGAAAGCATGGGCCAGCCACTTGATGATAAACAACTGAGGGTGTCTACAAGGACGGTGGTCTCGCTCGTGAATGTCAACCCACCAAGTCTCAGGAACCCCCCCTCTACACCCCATCTTAGGCAGGGTCTTCTGGTACAGCCCGCACAGTTCGCGTTCAGCCTTGTTCGCCCACGCTTGATAGAGCTTATTCAGCGAGACCCCCGAGCCCTTATCCCCCGCACGCGCAGCACAAAGGACAGACTCGGCCATCACTTCCTCTCTCTCCCAGCTCGGCGGACACGGGCAGGGCCCCGCAGGCACGACAGACGGCAAGGGAGAAGGCTTCCTGAAAGCCAACACCTTGAGCTCATACAGTTGTTAGTGGAACTTGATCGTGACAGGGGCATGAGGGGGCATGGGGGCGCTGCGGTCAACTCCAACCGAACGAACACCTCTAGACAACCCACTAGATACAATAAAATAATCATAGTTTTCCGACCCAGCCTCGGACGTGGAAGTACACGTCGGGCTCCCCGAGGTCACAAGCTGAGCCTCAAGGGTTTCAACAATTTTAGATTCCCCTAACACCTGCGGTTCCATGTTAAAACCGCCAAGGAGGAGGTGAAGGAGGAGCGGGAGGAGCAGGAGGACGAGGATGAGGAGGAGGAGGTGATGGATGATGGAGGAGGAGGAGGAAAAGGAACAGCAGAAGGAGGAGGAAAAGGAGGAGGAGGAAGAGGAGGAGGAGGAGGAGGAGGAGGTCGAGGAGGACAAGGAGGAGGGGAGGAGGAAGAGGAGGAGGAGGGGGAGGAGGAAGAGGAGGATCGGAGAAGAGGAAGAGGAGAGGAGGGGGACGAGGAGGAGGAAGGAGGAGGAGGAGGAGGAGGGGAGGAGAAAGGAGGATGGAGGACGAGGATGAGGAGGAGGGGGACGAGGAGGAGAGGAGGAGGAGGAGGAGGAGGAAAGGAGGAGGAGGAGGAGGAGGGGGAGGAGCAGGGGGGGGGGGGAGGAGAGGGGGAGGAGGAGGCGGAAGAGGACGAGGAGGACAAGGAGTAGGAGGAGTTTTAAACTCGCGTGCTCAGGCATGCACGCGGGCGCCCCTGGTCTCGGCACCCTGGCCGAGCGCACTGGCAGCGCGCTCGCGGCAGGGTGGGCCAGCGGCCTCAGCGCGCATCCTCTCTAGCGGCAAGCGGGGACCAGCAGGCTGATGCCTGCTGCCAGTGCACCCGCCTCCGCTGCTGCTCTCCCTGGCGGCAGGCGACGATCAGCAGGCTGACGGATGCTGCCAATGCTACCGCCTCCGCCGTCTCTGGCCGCTGCCCCGCGGGATCTCCATCGCGTTCGCGGCCTGCGCCTACTCAGCGTCCTTGCGCAGGAGCCACTATGGCTTGCCCCTACTGGGCCACTGCTTGCGCTTCGAGCCCTCCGCCTTCTGCTCCTCTTCGGGCCAGGCGTGGGTCGTCCACTGTTGCTGCCCTGCGAACTCGTGCTGAGACACATCCGTCTTGGGCTGCCACTTTGTCGCGCGCCTCGGCGCGCACCAGCTGGGGGTTGTTTGTGCCCCCCCCCCTCCCCCCACACCGCGCATGGAACGTCTGCGCGTCGCCGTCGCCCTGCTCCGTCTCGCAGGCGCACTTGGGGCGGCCCTGGTACTCCGCGATGCTCTGCTGGTTGCCGAAGGCCACCTGCAAGTGCGCGTCCACGGTGCGCACCTGGCCGTCCTCGATGCTCTCCTCTGCCTCCTCGAAGTAGAGCTTTCTTCCCTGGCCCTCCGCGAAGCTCCGCGTGTGGCCCTCGGTCGACTGGGCGTCGCCGTCGTTCTGCTGCTCGACGTTGCGCAGCTGGCCCTCCCCGCCGTCGATCTCGTCCTTCTTCTGCAGGATGTCCAGAGCGGGGAAGGCAGGGACCTCCACGAGCGGGGCGAGCATGTGCAAGTTGCCCAAGGCCTCCTCGAGCTCCTCTATCTGCTTGCCCTGCTCATCGATCACGTTGGCGAGGTCGCGCGTCTCGGCCTCCACCTGCTTGATCCGCCGCTTGGAGTCGTCCAGCATCTCCCCAAGGACGTGCATTTCCTGGTCCTGCTGGCTAAGCTGCATCAGGAGCTCCGCGATCTGGGCCAGGACTGCCTGTGCTCCGCCTTTGCCGCCTCCAGCTCCAGCATCTTCTCGCCCAGCAGATCCTGCCAGGAAGACTTCTGCTCGAGCTTGCTCTCATTCTCCCTGGGCCCCTGCGCGCTGGAGTCCGCCTCCTCGTGCACGAGCTTGGACGTCCCGTGGGCCTCTCCGCCAGCACTGAACCACGCCCGCGCCTGGTCGAGGGCTTCATCGCCCATGCCCGGGTGGCGAAGCAGGCTCGCGGCGGTGTCAATGCCCCGCCAAGCTCGCTCGAGGTGCGGTGGAAGCCTCCTCCCCTGGTCCCTGAGCTTCCCCGGCCCTTTCGCCAAGGTGTTGCCGCCCAGGGCGGCGACGAGCTCAGCGCCACAGCCCACGAGGCGCGGCGCGTGGGCTCCGAGGCAAAGGCGTCCCTCGCCCTCCTGCCCGCCTCCCGCGCGCGTGGCCGCCTCGGCCTGCACCTCCGCCGCCACTGGCGAAGGCTCCGCCGACTGCCCCTTGGCCTGCAGGAGCAGCATGAGCTCGGCGGCCTCGCCCAGAGTGCCCACAGACGCGAGGGCGGCACCGTGGCGGACCGTGGGCCAGCGGCGCCCGCCTCGCCCCATCGCACCGCCAAATGCCGCGCGCCAGGGGGCAGCGCGGCCGCGGCGCTCGCGAGGGCCCCGCCTGCCAGGCCCCTGAGCCAGGATGGTTACGGACAAGGAGTAGGAGGAGGAGGACGAGGAGGAGGAGGAGGAGGAAAAGGAAAAGGAGGATCGACGAAGAGGAAAAGGAGGGCGCCGCCCATCCGACGGGGGCGGCGCGGGGGCGGCGCGGGGGCGGCGGGGGGGCGGCGCGGGCGGCAGCCCCCATGGGACGTGTCCAGTGCCATCCAGCGCCGCCCATCCGACGGGGGCGGCGCGGGGGCGGCGCGGGGGCGGCGGGGGGGCGGCGCGGGCGGCAGCCCCCATGGGACGTGTCCAGTGCCATCCAGCGGCACCTCAGGGCGGCGGGGCCGAGCGCCGCGGCGCCTCGGCTCGGAGGGACGGCCGCGACGACGACGAAGACGACGACGACAACGGGGAAAATGCGGAGGAAGGGGAGGCGGAGAAGGACGCCCGCGACGACGACGACGAGGACGAAGACAAAGGAAAGGGGCAGGCGGAGGAGGAAGAGGGGATGTGTAGGATGACGACGACGGCGACGACGACGACGACGACGGCGACGGCGACGAGGAGTCCCGCTGGACCACGGCAGGGGAACTCGAGTTTCTTGTTGTGAGAAACCATGTGCTTCAGTGAGTGAGCAACACTCGAACTGCCAACAAGCCCAAGACGTTCCGTCCCACGGTCTCATGTGCAGACTTGTCACAACCACGAGTGCTCTCAGACACCCTGAAAGGATGAAAGGGTGGGCCGGCGGAGGCGAGGAAACGGCAAAGGTGGGGGGGAAGCTCGAGTTCGGCATGAAAGAAGCAGACTGTGATCCAGACACCCGACGGATTGCTTTGTTCAGTCCCGGCATTTGTCTTTCATTCCGCCTCCTGGAAGCCGCTTTGGGACCACAAGGTCATCAACAGTGGATCCAGGATGGAAAACTACCCCCGGGGAAGGCGGGTCTCTTCCCGCCCCCCTCCCATCACTTCCACCAGGCGCCATGAATGTTGTCAGTCTCCAGAGCAATGCTGACCAAACGCGAACTCGGATATCTGGGAGCGGGTCCGCCATCCCCCAACTGCCCTCCTCCTTCTCATCCTCCTCCTCAACAGCCGCCATGGCGCGCTTGATGTGTGCCCACCTCGACCGCATGAACAGGTCAAACGATGGCACTTGCACACAGACGGCACACATCGGCGCGACCCCACCCACTCATGGGCCATGG
This sequence comes from Prorocentrum cordatum, assembly GCA_963575745.1. Taxonomy (NCBI): domain Eukaryota; class Dinophyceae; order Prorocentrales; family Prorocentraceae; genus Prorocentrum; species Prorocentrum cordatum. The sequence continues at coordinate 170,897 of CAUYUJ010014606.1, forward strand.
TTGTCTCCGCCGAAGACGAACAAGGATACATACACCGAGGAAGCATCGGAGCACACAACAACATCATATCATTCAGGGACGGCAGCTTTCCTTGTAACTCTACCACGCCAGAACTAGCAGCTTTGATCTGGGCGTATGCATGGATATATGCACACTTCCACAGCGCCGCTCACAAACCTGACGTCACTATACAGACCGACTCCAGGTTTGCCAGAAGATTCACCAACGGCAATTTCCAATCAAAGAAACCTAACCAGATGACCGACTCAGCACGACTACTACACGACCTCACCTCCGAGGCTGCCAACCTAAGCACTGACCACATACGAGCACACACAGGACACCCCTGGAATGAGCTGGCAGATGTTTCCGCCAAGATGTACGCAGCTACGCCCAGCAATCTCCAGCCATGTCCACAAGAAGAATGGGCAAGAGCCTTCCACGCCGACAGAGAACGACCATGGGAGTGGCTACAAGAAGCGGGCAAAGAAACCAAGGACGCCTACCCCAACATGAACCAACACGGACTGGAGGCACATCCAGCCAACATTCGCCGGCCCAACGGGCCAGAAGTGTGCTAAGATCTCCGGTAACTGGTTAACAATATTTCTAGTTCGCGCGCGCGGGGCGGCCCCTGGGGGTCCCCGGGAAAAGTACCCCGGGCAAGTCCCGGGAGGAGACCCCGGACCGGGCAATTTTTCGACACCCCTCACGAGGATCGTGGCCTCCGAGGGGGGGGCCGCAATCGACTAGCCCCACTCCCGCCTCAACAGGCCCACAAGAGCCCCCCAAGAGGCCCTGGGGGCCCCCAAGACGCCGCCAAGGAGCCCCAAGAGACTCCCAAGAGGCCCCCAAAAGGCCCCCAAGAGGCCCTAAAGAGGTCTCCAGGGCCGGCGGAATGGGCGAAGCGATTAAACAAATGCTCGACCGATCCACTTCGCACCTCAGCACACCGAGAGTTCCAGCGACAAGAAGATCGGCATCCGCATCTGCACTTACAATGCACGTTCCTTCAAAATCCCAAAAGAAGCACGCACGCGACAAAAAGATAAAAGTAGCAAGACTCCGACAACAGCTATCCGACATCAGAGTACGCATCATCGGAATGCAGGAGTCGAGACTACCACGTGATACCCACACCGCCGACCAGCACACCACCATCTCAAGCGGACACGACAACCACAACTTGGAATGCTCACGACTGATCAACACGCACCCTTACCACGACGACAAAGGACAACAGCTATACTTCAAACCCAGCCAGTGGAGAATAATAACCCAGAACCCTAGATTAGTGATAGTCAAGTTCACAAGACCCAGGTTCAAGAGAACCATATTGGCCGCACACGCACCACACTCACATGCTGACGCCCTTGAGTGCAGCCAGTACTGGGACAACATCAGCGCTGAGACTGAAAGATGCAACGGCGACATTACCCTCATCGACGTCAACGGTACTACGGGGAGCATCACCTCACCGCACATTGGAAATAAAAGGCAAAATAAAAAAAAACAGAGGGGGAAGTACTTCCACGCCTGGTTGCAGCAGCAGCAGCACGACCTCTTCGCCGCCAACACTACTATGGAGACACATGGACCCAGCCACACATGCGTGGGAAAGAATATACAACAACGCATCGACTACATCTGCCTACCATGCGGACAAGAGACGACCGTCAAGCAACATAGACGTCCTCGACGACGTCGATACACACCAAGAAGGCGAAGACCACTACCCGATCATCGCTGATGTTTCCTGCATCGAACAGGCCAACATCAACACATGCGGGACACCCACGGACCGCACAAAGCTGTGACACCCAGGAGCACAACAGAAGTTTGAAGGATGGGATCGCTGCGATCCCACCACCATCCTGCAAAGAGGAGATGAACGACCACGACACCTACCTCTCACAACAAGTAGACGAGGCAGGCACCAGGGCCTTCAAAAACCTGACCAAGTCCACCCCAGGAAGCCACGCCTACAACCAACGACGTTCGCCCTCATCCACGCACGAAGGGCACGCCAACGGCCACTACGACGCTCACGGCAAGAAGGCCAGAACATCAAGACGCGGATAGGCCTCATCAACCGAGCCTACCACATCTACGGCGAAGCCCGCATCTGCACAATCAGCGAGTACGAGGCCACGACAAACCCAGGGGCTCTCCTAGCACTTCAACGCGTAGCTGAAGACATAATAAACAACAACGACCAGCTAGAGGAGAACGCACTGGCTGCGATTGCATCCCTACGCGGGTCATCACCCCAGCTAGCAACCGCCATCGAGACTGGCCGTTCCAACTTTCCCGCTGGCATTGCCAACAATGCAAAGGACGCTTACATCAATAACGACTCCAGAGGAGCATGGGCTGACATCAAGAGGCTCCTGAGATTTCGAGGCAGACCAGGACGCATTACAGCTGAATACCAACACGTCATCGGCCTTGAAGGACAATCACTACATGATCAACTGCAGCAGGCGGAAGCAGAACTGGACCACTTCGCCATCGCCGAGCACTCCAAGATTATGAGCCCGCAAGAGATCACCGACAAGTACGACAACCACGCCAACTACGCAGTCACAGTCAGAACGCTGCACGACACAGCTCTCCACAACATCATCACCAGAGAAAAGGCGAAGCGAGAGTTCACACAGGCAAAACATGGAAGAAGTGGAGGACCTGACAACCCCATCGACGACTTCTGCACAATCGCGCCGAAAGAAATGACCAAGATCTACCACCCACGTCTGGTAAAAGCGCAACTTGCGACCGTGGAACCACGATCTCACAAAGGAGGATGGAAAACGTCGAGTTTCAAGCCCAACGCAACCAAACCTGACCTGGAAGCGAGACGGATGATACTACTCAACAACACCATAACGAAGCACCACCACCACCACTTCCTACGGACCAGACTCAAGACCATCACGGCTCATCATACTACGAGACGCACAATGCGGGACGCGACCACACCAGCCCACCGACTTCGTCACGCATACGACCCTGGGAATCATGGACTACCTCAGACACAGAGGAGTATCAGCTATGATAGTGTCCTGGACCGGAAGTACGCCTTTTACAGAGTGGTACCCCGTTTTGTTTTCCAGCTCCCACATACACCAGATGAGCTCAACGAGCGGTTCAAAGAGATCCATATACACGAACCATTTTCTCTCGGCACTACAGATTGACATGGAAGGAGCGCCCATATTCAACCACAGCGTGGACGACGAGCACCTATGCGCAATGCTACAAGACGCGCACACAGACATGTGGGCCACTACGAAAGGATCCACCAGACTTGCGCAGCCACGTACTGGTACGCGATCTGGAGTACCAGCGCCAGACCTCACCGTCAACTACCTCTCAGCAAAGGTTACACGACACATCGCAGAGGACATGATCGACAGCAACCTTGAGATAGGCATCGACATGGGACCACAGGAAGCCATCTTCTCCAAGGGCAGACAAGCAATAGGTGGAGACAATGGAGGAGCAAAACTCACCGACACATCCTTCGCAGACGACATGAACGTGCACGCCCATATACGACACAACACGGTACAGGGCTTCATCGACACGGCCAAGACGCTCTCCAACATCGTAGTAAAATGGACCCTGGCCCATGGTAGTCGACTCCACGCCAAAAAGACCAAGATTGCGTTTCTCCTACATTGACATCAGAGCAGAACAGCAAAGGAGCAACGCGCCGAAGATAACATCACTAACATAGAAAACAAGCACCTCAGCGAGCCAATCGAGCTCGTCAACCACCAAATATGCCCCGGGTACTGCAATATACGACGGGGGACAAGGCCCGAGATCGGAGGTTGGGGGGTGAGTTCGACGTAAAACGGAAATCCCCCCTACAGGAAATTGATTTCGGTTTCGGGTTCGTGTCGTGCGTGCCGTACGTGCGTGCGTGCGGGCGAGGCGAAGCTGCGTGGGCGGGCGAGAGGAAATCCTCCTGTGGCTGGGCCGCGGCCGGACCAAATGTAACTCCTCCGGCGGCCGGTGCCGCGCGGTGTCCCGCCGGTGTCCCGCTGGTGTCCCGAAATCGTCCTGTGGCTGGGCCGCGGCCGGACCAAATATTTTTCCTCCGGGGGCCGGTGCCGCGCGGTGTCCCGCAGGTGTCCCGTGGTCTCCCGTAATGTCCCGTGGTGTCCCGTGGTGTCCCGTTGAGTGAGATCGATAGTGAGATCGATCGTGAGATCGATAGTGAGATCGATAATGAGATCGATACTGAGATCGATGTGGTGCCCCGAGGTGTCCCGTGTTGTCCCGTGTTGTCCCAAAAAGTGAGATCGATAGTGAGACCGATAGTGAGATCGACAGGTGTCCCGTGGTGTCCCGTGGAGTGAAACCGATAGTGAGATCGATACTGAGATCGATACTAAGATCGATGTGGTGTCCCGAGGTGTCCAGTGGTGTCCCGTGGTGTCCTATGATGTCCCAAAAAGTGAGATCGATAGTGAGACCGATAGAGAGATCGACAGGTGATCCGTGGTGTCCCGTGGTGTCCGGTGGTGTCCCGTTGAGGGAGATCGATAGTGAGACCGATAGTGAGATCGATGTGGTGTTCCGAGGTGTCCCGTGGTGTCCTATGATCCTATGGTGTCCCGTTGGGTGAGATTGATAGTGAGATCGATAGTGAGACCGATAGTGAGATCGAGAGGTGTTCCGCGGTATCCCGTGGTGTCCCGTGGTGTCCTGTGATTCCCGTTGAGGGACATCGACAGTGAGTCGATAATGAGATAGACAAGTGTCCCGTGGTATCCCGTGGTGTCCCGTGGTGTTCCGTTGAGTGAGATCGGTAGTGAGATCGATTGAGTCAGACGTTGGTTCCCCCCCTTCCCCCCCCCACAACCTCCCTATCACCCGATGGGTGGTCGTGTAGGTACAGCGGAGAATATCAAAGTCCGCAACGAGCATGGCTCCACTACATAAAGAAGTCTACAAGCGAAGACAGCTGAGCATGGACAACAAGACCCTCCTCAACGATGCGTTGACCAAACCGGCCTTCTACAACTCACACATCTGGAACCCTCTGAACCAGGGCCAGCTACATAGCGTCGAGACAGAGTAACTTGGGGGATACAGGATGGCAGCTGGATACAAGGCCAACAGCCACGACCACCAGAAGGTCAACAGCAGCACGGTGCTTACTGAAGCCAGACGTCCAGATGCGAAGATCGCAATGCGCATGTTCAGACTACGATACTTACCGAGTCTACCACAACACGCATCAACCATGCGATTACGAATCATCGACGCCATCCTCAGCCGAGACTCATCATGGGGACAGATCGATCTACAAAGGATGTGGACACATCTCGACAGCGAGCACAAACTGCACCCTACCGTGGACCTCGACCCCGTCCTAAGCGCAATTCGCGGGACCCCCCAGATCTTCACGGCTCAGGTTAAGACCGCGACGCAGCGCCATATACGACACAACCTTGATCAAGAGCACATACGACAATGGCACAACAACATGCGACCTTACCAAGACAACGATCGTGCCCCACAATTCAGTACCGACGACAACCATAACGACAAGACGATAATGTGTTACGAATGTGGAGCCACCTGTACGGAGATCAACGCACTCTACGCACACGTGGGAAAACACCACCCAACAGATGACCACCCAACGAGATGGGCTCACGGGACAAGATGCATGACATGTTCTAACGAATACCACACATTTGGAAGACTCGTCAAACACCTACTAGCATGCAATGCATGCGCGACACCTTGGAGAAGAAACACCGACGGATATGACGATGCAACCACGGAAGCAAACAGAGAAGCCATACAAGACGAGCAAAGAGCCAACATGAAGTCTGGACTTCCCCCACTGCACGCACAAATCTCCTACACTTCTTCTCCCCCGCATGTTACCCGAAGGGTTTCCACAACGGCTGGGGAAACACATTGTCCGATAGCTTGGCCGAGCTCCGGCCGCAACGGTCGGCCACATGGGCGATTCCAAAAGGCAGGGGGCGGCGGTGATTCGCCGCAGGCGTCTTCGATCCGCCGCCCCCTGGGGCTTGCCGTAAGGGCGCGCGGCATGCCAGGCGTTAGGTAGTGTTTGGTCATGTTGGAAATTTCTAGGGGAGCCTTCGGCCCAACCCGCTGCCCACCGAGAAGGGTGCGCAAGGACGCGGAAGGAGAGGACAAAAAATGGAATTTCGCCTCCACGAGGACACATAACCTTCCCAGGTTGTCGGTCGATTCGCTCAGGACGGCCTTAAGAGGGCCTCCAAGACGGCCAAGATGGTCTCCAAGACGGTTACCATGGCCCGAAGAGGGCCAAAGATGATCTCAAGACCGCCCAAGATGGCCCAAGAGGCCTCCAAGACGGCCCAAAACGCATATAAAAAGACCTCCAGGAAGACCCGCAGATGTCGGGATCATTGATTATTCTTGGATATGTGAATGTCTTTAGCGTTTGCCCATTTTCGGCTTTCTGTCTGTCCAAAACGGCCCAAGGCCACCAAGATGGCCCCAAAAGCGCCAAGCAGGCCTGAGAGATGGCCCATTGACGGCCCAAAAAGTCCTCAAGATGGCCCCACGAAGGCCCCAAGACTGCCCGGGAGACCTCCAAGACGCCCAAGATGGACTCCAAGACGGCCCTGAAGCGCCCCAAGAAGGCCCAAAGTCGGCCCGGAGAGGCCCCCAAGACGGCGTCCGACGGTGCCAAACGGGCCAGGAACGCCCTCAGACGGCCAAAGAGCCTCCTAAGGAGCTTCCGAAGTCCAAGGAAGCGCCCAGGAGGCCTCCAAAAGGCCCCCAGGAAGTTCCCAGGAGGCCCACTAGTGCCCCAACAGACTTCCGAATGGCTTCCAAGAGGCATCCTCATCATTTGTCCTCGCTCTCTTCCCGTCTTCTCCTTTCTCCCCCACGTGTTCCGCGAATGGACTCCAAGACGGCTGGGGGAGCGCTCATCCCGATAGCTTGACCGAGCTCTGGCCACAACGTTCGGCCACATGGGCTCTTTCAACAAGCAGGGGGCGGCGGTGATTCGCCGCAGGAGTCTTCGATCCGCAACCCCCTGTTGCCCGCAGGAGGAGCCCACGAATGTGGGGACATGTTGCAGCTCGCAAGCCCCCAGGGAACTCGTGGTGATCTCCGTGGGACGTACCTCCGTTGGGCCTCCCAGGAGCCAACGAAAACGGCGACAATTTCGCAGATCGCAGCCCCCTTGGGGGGGGGGCCGTGGTGATCCGCGTACGACGTCACTCCGCCGGCCCTCCCAAAAGCCCACGAAAGCGGCGACAATTTCGCTGATCGCAGACCCCCAGGGGGCGGCGAGGTCTCGTGGTGATCTGCGTATGACTTCACTCCGCTGGCCCCCCTCGTGGTGATCTGCGAATGACGTCACTCCGCTGGCCCCCCCCCACAAGCCAACGAAAATGGCGACGATTTCGCAGATCGCAGCCCCCCACGGGGCGACGAGGTCAGGTGGTGATATCCATGGGACGTGCCTCCGCCGGGGGGGCGGAGAGGTCAGTGATCTGCGTATGACGTCAGTTCCGCTGGCCCTCCCAGGAGCCCGCGAAAATGGCGCAAAGTTCGCAAATCGCAGGCCCTTAGGGGACGGCGAGGTCGTGTGGTGATCCGCGTATGACGAACGTCCGCTGGCCTTCCCAAGAGCCCACGAAAGTGGCGACAGTTTCGCAGATCGCAGCCCCCCAGGGGACGGCGAGGTTGTGGTGATCCGCGTATGACCTACTCCCGCTGGCCCCCCCAAAACACGAAGGTGGCGACAGTCTCGCAGATCGCAGGGCCCCAGGGGACGGCGAGCTCTCGTGGTGATCCGCATATGACGAACCTCCGGTGGCCCTCCCAGGAGCCCACGAAAATGGCGACAATTTCGCGGATCGCAGACGCCCCAGGGGACGGCGACATCCCGTGCAGATTTGTGTATGACGTAACCCGGTGGCCCTCTCAGGAGCCCACGAAAGTGGCGACAGCTCGTTGACAGCAGTCCCCATCACGGGGGCGGCGAGGTCTCGTGGTGATTTGCGTGTGACGTACTTCCGCTGGCCCTCCCAGAAGCCCAAGACAGTGGCAACAATTTCGCAGATCGCAGACTTCCCAAGGGACGGCGAGGTCGCGTGGTGATCCGCGTATGACAGACGTCCGCTGGGCTTCCCAGGAGTCCACGAATGTGGTGACAGTTTCGCAGATCACACGCCCCCAGGGAACGGCGAGGTCTCGTGGTGATCTGCGTAGGACGTACCTCCGCTGGCCCTCTCAAATTCCGACGAAAATGGGAACAGTTTCGCAGCTCGCAGGCCCCCCGGGGACGTCGAAGTCTCGCGGTGATCTGCGTGCGACATACCTCCGCTGGGCCTCCCAAGAGCCCGCGACAATGGCGACAATTTCGCAGATCGCACGGCCCCAGGGGACGGCGAGGTCTCGCGGAGGATCTGCGTATGACGCACCTCCGCTGGGCCTCACAGGAGCCCACGAAAGATGCGACAGCTTCGCAGATCGCAGGCCCCCCAGGGGACGGCGAGGTCACGAAGCAGGGAGTAGGAGGAAGACAACGAAAGGATAATAATGAAGGAAGGAAAAGGGAAGAGGAGAAGGAGGAGCAGCAGGAGGCTGAGAGGGAGGCGGAGGAGGTGGGGACCGCAGTGCTGCATTCAAAACCAGTGCCCAACACAGGAGGGTTGGGAACAAAACGATTGAGGATGAAGAGGTGGTCCCTGGGGAAAGCTTCGGGACCAGGACCCGCTTCCCACAGCCAGCCCCCAGAGATGTGTATTGGAAGCGCCGAAATGCTGCGCAAATTCATCGATCGTGGGTAACACAGGTACGACGGTGGGTACAACAATTTTCTCCCGTGCCTCAGCCAACTTCAACTGCTCCCGCCCCAAGTCAGAAGCCAACTGATCACGCTTGCCCTGGAGGTCGGTAGTGTCAGAAGTGAGTTTCTCAAGAGACGCTGCCACGTTCAATACATTATTCTCCCGACGCCGAACCTCCTGCTCCACCTTGGCGAGCTTCTGGCTGGCGGGGGTGGGTTCGTGCTTCTCTGAGAGAATAGTGTCACATGCCGAACTGGTGATCCCACGTACAGCAGGCGAAAGGAGGTCCTTGTTCTTGCCACCAGCCAACTGCTTGAGCCGATGGAGGTCATCGATGGGGTTAGGCTGGAACTGGCGCTGACCCTTCCCCTTATCCTCACGATCCTGTTGGCCCCCTTTTCCTCCACGATCCTGCTGACCCAAAACTCCTCCCTGCCACTGACGACGCTGACCACCACGAAGGACAGAGAGAGGAGACCGACAATCATAGCAGAACGTGACATGAACGGGGTTCTTCTTGCATCCACATGTGGCGCAGACCGGGCCCAGTCCACCATGGAATTGGCACCTGACGCGCTGGCAGTTGTACATCACTGTGCTCAGAAAGAGCGAACGAAGCTCACAAAGAGCGCGGCGAAAGCTGGAAGCTGGGCCGATGCAGCCAGGCCTGGAGAAGGGGCTGCCCTTCCACCTCGGCCCTCGAACCTCGGGAACCGGGACGGGGAGGAGTTCCCGTCTTGAGCCAAAATGGCTACGGTCCTCCTCCTCCTCCTCCTCCTCCTCCTCCTCCTCCTCCTCTTCCTCTTCCTCCTCCGCCTCTTCCTCCTCCGCCGCGGACGCCTCCGCCTCCGCCTCCTCCTCCGCCTCCGCCTCCGCCTCCTCCTCCGTCTCCGCCTCCTCCTCCTCCTCCTCTTCCTCCTCTCCACCTCCTCCTCCTCCCCTCCTCCATCCTCCACCTCCACCTCCCGCTCCGCATCCTCCTGCCTCCTCCTCCTCCTCCTGCTCCTTCTCCTCCTCCTCCTCCTCCTCCTCCTCCTCCTCCTCCTCCTCCGCCTCCTCCTCCCCTCCTCCTCCTCCTCTTCTCCTCCTCCTCCTCCTCCTCCTCCTCCTCCTCCTCCTCCTCCTCCCTCCTCTTCCTCCCCTCCTCCTCCTATCCTCCTTTTCCTCCGCCTCCTCCACCGCCTCCTGCCCCTCCGCCTCCTCCTTCTCCTCCTCCTACTCCTCCTACTCATACTCCTCCTACTCATCGTCCTCATTAGCGTCGTCTCCTTCCGCGACCATCACCCTCCTACTCCTGCTCGTCATCCTCCCCTCAATCCACCATCACCTTACAACGGCATCACTCATCAAACGGAGATTGTGCATCATCTGCATCGTTATGATCAGCACCGTTATCATCTGCATCCGCATCCACATCGTCATCAGCATCATCGTCATCAGCAGCAACAGCATCACCACCACCACCACCACCACCACCATCATCATCATCATCATCATCATCATCATCATCAGCCTCATCAGCATCATCAGCCTCATCATCATCATCATCATCATCATCACCATCATCATCATCATCATCATCATCATCATCATCATCATCATCATCATCATCGTCATCAGCATCATCAGCAGCATCATCATCAGCATCATCATCGTCATCATCATTATCATCATCATCATCATCACCATCATCATCAGCATCATCATCAGCATCATCATCGTCGTCATCAGCATCACCATCATCGACAGCAGCAGCATCATCAGCATCATCATCATCAACTCGCCATCATCATTATCAGCAGCATCATCATCATCATCAGCAGCAGCATCCGCATCAGCATCTCCATTACCATCATCATCATAGTCATCGTCATCGTCATCAACCTCAGCAGCATCATCATCGTCATCAGGTTGATCAGCATGATAGTAATCATCGTCCTCAGCATCATAATTATCGTCATCGTCATCAGCAGCAGCAGTATCGGCATCAGCATCAGCATGATCATCAGCAAAAGCATCATCAGCGTCATCAGCATCATCAGCATCGTCATCATCATCAGCATCATCAGCAGCAGCATCAGCATCCTCATCAGCACTATCAGCATCGTCGTCATCGTCGTCATCAGCATCACCATCATCAGCAGCATAATAATCGTCATCGTCATCATCATCACCATCATCATCAGCAGCAGCATCAGCCTCATCATCATCATCATCATCATCATCGTCATCATCAGCATCAGTATCCTCATCCTCATCAGCATTATCCTCGTCATCGCCATCAGCACCACCAGAATCATCAGCATCATCATAAGCATCGTCATCATCAGCAGCATCATCATCACTCTCCTCATCAGCCTCATCCTCGTCGTCCTCAGTGGCAGCATCATCGCCATCATCATCATCATCAGCATCAGCATCAGCATCATCATCATCATCATCATAATCATCATCATCATCATCATCGTCATCGTCACCACCATCGTCGTCGGCGACATCGTCGTTATCAGCAGCAGCATCATCATCATAAGCGTGACCATCATCATCATCACCAGCACCATCGTAATCATCATCAGCATCACCATCATCGTCATCAGCAGCAGCAGCATCGCCAGCACGATCGTAATCATCATCAGCATCATCATCGTCATCAGCAGCAGCATCGCCATCAGCATCAGCAGTATGGTCATCATCAGCAGCAGCATCATCAGAACCATCATCATCCGTATCATCATCATCAGCAGCATCATCATCAGCATCAGCATCATCATAATCATCATCGTCGTCATCGTCATCAGCATCCAAATTCATCATTCTCACCGTCATCAGCATCAGCAGAATCATCATCGTTGTCATCATTATCGTCAACACCACCACCCGCATTATATCCATCAGCATCATCATCATAACCATAACCAGCAGTAACATCATCACCATGAACATAAGCATCATCAGCAGCATCACCATCATCACCATCATCATCATATCGATCAGTATCATCATGGTCTTTGATCACCAGTCATATCATCATCATCGTCATCACCATCGTCAGCCCCATCAGTATCATCACATCCAGCAACAACAACAGCATCATCATCATCGGGATCATCAGCATCATAATCAGCAGCATCATCATCGTCATCATCAGCATCATCATCTTCACAGCAGCAACATCATCATCCTTGACATCATCATCAGCATCATCACCAGCAGCATCATCACCATCAGCATCATCGTCACCAGCATAATCACCACCATCAGCACCATCATCACCATCGTCATATACATCAGCAGCGTCATCATCATCAGCATCGTCAGCGGCAGCATCATCATCATCAGCATCATCAGCATCATCATCGTCTTCGTCATCATCATCACCATCATCAGCAGCGTAATCATCTTCATCAGCAGCAGCATCATCACCACCACCATCATCATCATCATCATCATCAGCATAAGCATCATCACCACCACCACCATCATCAGCATCATCAATCTCATCATCACCTCCAAACCTCCGATGTCGTAGTTTGCCTCACGATGGTCCCCGAAGGTCGGGACCTTCTCCCCGGGACTAGTTGTTCACCCCCGGTCATTGTCTGACAACCCCACAGTCGTTGTTTACCCCCGTCGCTGTTCGCTCCCCATCGTTGTCCGGCAGTGCAGAACATGCTCCTCGCCGTGCCCACGCTGACCTGCGGGGCGCCATCTGCGCACGAGCCCAGGACCTCGGTGAGCTCGGCAGCTCTCTCCCTGCGCGGAGCTCGCGAGGGCCCATCCGAAACGGCTCCTCCGTGGATTGAGCAGGGACCGACCGTCCCGGCATTCCTATAGGCCTACCACGCCATGTTCTTAGAATCCAGAAATGTTCTAAAAGCAGAAACAATAATCTTAGAACATATACCCGACGTGCTAAAACAAGACAGCCCCAGCAAGAAATGTTCTAAGAACATGTCGTGCAGACCACGGAAGATTCTTAGAACATTGTTTGGTAGGCCTATAGGCACGCCAGGACGCTTCGCCACTGCTTGAGTGGATGCCGAAGGCAATCTCGCTGGGCCGCCGTGCCCACGCCGTGCCAGCAAATGCACAACAGCAAAGGCCGAGCATCGCCAACAATGAGGAGGCCCTGGGACACACAGATACATGGACACCAATAACAGGACTCCCAACATATGTTCCCCTATTCTCTGGGCTTCCGTCTCCCCCCCCCCACTCCCTACAGTTTCCCAGTACTTTCTGGGGAGTCGACGGTCAATTGTGTCTGTGTGTGTGTTTTCCCCCTCCTGGCAGATGCACACCCAGCACAGGCGGAGCATGGCCAACAGGAGCGCCGCCGTGCCTGGGCGCCGAGCCCAAGGCCGCCGACAGCCGGGGCGCGCACGCTGGACCCGGCGGGGTGGCCTCTCGCGGGAGAGAGGGGCACGCGCAGGCGTCGGGCACCTCGAAAAAGTCGATCAACGAGGAGAAGGAGGAGGAGGAGGAGGAGGAGGAGGAGGAGGAGCAGAAGGAGGAGCAGGAGGAGGAGCAGGAGCAGGAGGAGGAGCAGGAGCAGGAGGAGGAGCAGGAGCAGCAGGAGGAGGAGCAGGAGCAGCAGGAGGAGGAGCAGGAGGATGGACAGGAGGAGGAGGGGCAGGAGGAGCAGTAGGAGGAGCAGTAGGAGGAGCAGTAGGAGGAGCAGGAGGAGGAGGTGTGGGTATTCCGAATCGCCGCCGCCGCCGTCGTCGCCGTCGTCGTCGTCGGGACCCCGCTCGGCCGACCGCTGGGCCGGCACGGCCGCCGCAGGGCGCGAGAGGGCGCCGGCGAGGGCCGGGGCCAACACGCGTCAGCAGCTCCGCCAGGAAGGTCAGTAAGAGGCCGCCTGGGCCGCCAGGAAGGTCAGCAAGAGGCCTCCTTCTCCCTCCACCTACCTCTTCATCCTCGTCCTCCTCCTCCTCCTCCTGGTCCTCCTCCTCCTCCTGGTTCCTCCTCCTCCTCCTCCTCCTCCTCCTCCGTCCCTCCTCCCCTCCTCCTCCTCCTCCTCCTCTCCTCCTCCTCCTCCTCCTCCTCCTCCTCCCTCCTCCTCCTCCTCCTCCTCCCTCCTCCTCCTCCTCTCCTCGCTCCTCCTCCTCCTCCTCCTCCTCCTCCTCCTCCTCGCTCCTCCTCCTCCTCCTCCTCCTCCTCCTCCTACCTCCTCCGCCTCCTCCTCCTCCTCCTCCTCCTCCTCCTCCTCCTCCTCCTCCTCCTCCTCCTCCTCCTCCTTCCTCCTCCTCCTCCTCCTTCCTCCTCCTCCTCCTCCTCCTCCTCCTCCTCCTCCTCCTCCTCCTCCTCTTCCTCCTCCTCCTCCTCCTCCTCCTCATCCTCCTCGCTCCGCTCCGCCTCGCCTCCATCCTCTCCTCCGCCTCCTCTCCTCCTCCTCCTCCTCCTCCTCCTCCTCCCTCCCCCTCCTACTCCTCCTCCTGGTCCTCCTCCTCCTCCTCCCTCCCTCCTTCCTTCCTCCTCCCTCCTCCTCCTCCTCCTCCTCTCCTCCTCCTCCTCCTTCCTCATCTCCTCCTCTCCCCCCTCCTCCTCCTCCTCCTCCTCCTCCTCCTCCTCTCCTCCTCCTCCTCTCCTCCTCCTCCTCGACCTTCATCTTCCTCCGTCGTTCCTTGCTTCCTCTTCATCCTCATCCTCAACCACTGCTTCCCTCCTCCTGCCTTTCCTACTCCTCCGCCTCCTCCTCGTTCCTCTCACTCCTCCTCCTCCACTTCCCCCTCCCTCCTCCTCCTCCTCCTCCTCCTACTCCTCCTCCTCCTCATCCTCCTCCTCCTCGACCTTCACCTTCCTCCACATTCATTCTTCCCTTCATCGTCTTACCTCACCACTTCTTTCCCTCCTCCTGCCTTTCCTACTCCCCCTCCTGCCTCCTCTCCTCCCCCTCCTACCTCTCCCCTCCTCCTCCTCCTCCCCCCCTCCTCCTCCTCAGCCTCCTCCTCCTCCTCCTCCTCCTCCTCCTCCTCCTCCTCTTCCTTCTCTTCCTCCGCGCCCTCGTCCTCCGAATCCTGCCTTTCCTCCTCCTCCTCCTCCTCCTCCTCCTCCTCTTCCTTCTCTTCCTCCGCGCCCTCGTCCTCCGAATCCTGCCTTTCCTCATCCTGCTCCTCCACCTCCTCCCACCCCGATGGCTAGAAACTGTTACCAAAATATCATCACCCTCACGCCTGGAAACTGCCAGCGGCATCTACTCAGTAATGCTGGCCGTACCCTCACCTCCTAGGTTTAAACCGCAGCCAAGCTCGCAAAATCATTCTCACCCCCGCCCTCTGGCCCTGAAACAGCCACCTAGATATCATCACCCTCAACTGGAGCGAGTCTGCAAGCAATATATCCTCACCCCCTGGCTCAAAGCTGCCAGTAATGTATCCACCCACCCAATGGCTTCAAACTGCCACCAACAGATCCTGATCTCATGGTTGCAAACAGCCAACTGAATATCCACATACCCTTGGCTTGCAGCGCCCACCAAAATTTCCTCACCCGCTGGAGATCCGCCACCGTGCCGTTGGGCACGGAATGGGCGTGTCCTCAGGTCCTGGGCCCAAACCTTCAAGCCTCAGTTCTCCGCCCTGAGGAGACTTTTAGGCGCCTGGACCTCAAATTCCCAAATCTCCTGGGGCTTATCGCGTGCCCTCTGGGCTTCCCCGCGTGGTGGCGCGTGAAGTGGTCGGGCCCAAGAGGGCCCCAAGACTGGCCAAGAGGGCCCAAAGAGGCCCCGAAAACGGTCCCAGAGGACCCCAAGACGGCCCCAAAAGGGGCCCAAGAGAGGGAACACGAACCGAAAATCCAAGCTCACCCCAGGAGACCCCCAACAAGAGGCCCACAGAGGCGCCCAGTAGGCCCCAAGAGGCCCCCAAGAGGCCCAAAAGAGGCCTTAAACAGGCCCCAAAACAGTCCAA
>CAUYUJ010014606.1:191635-233992 GCA_963575745.1 Prorocentrum cordatum
TCATCATCAGACGCAGTATTATCATCAGCAGCATCATCATCGTCAGCATCATCATCATCATCATCATCATCAACATCATCATCAGCATCATCCGCATCATCATCATCCGCATCAGCATCATCACCATCACCACCATAATCATCAACAGCATGCTCAACAATGTCTTCATCAGCATCAACAGCATCATCAGAAGCAGCTCAGCATCTGCATCGTCAGCAGCATCATCAACATCACCATCAGCATCATCAGCAGCTGCAGCATCTGCATCATCGTGCTCATCACCATCACCATCATCATCGCCATCGCCAGTCATCGCCATCGCCATCGCCAGCAATCATCATCATCATCATCATCATAATCATCATCAGCATCATCATCCGCATCACCATCACCATCATCAACATCGTCATCATCATCATCATCATCATTAGCATCACCATCAGCATCATCAGCATCAGCAACACCATCATCATCATCAGCATCATCGTAATCATAGTCATCATCATCAGCATCGTCATCATAATCAAGCATCATCATCATCCTCAACATCATCATCATCATCAGCAGCAGCAGCAGCAGCATCGTCATCATCATCATCAGCAGCAGCATCATCATCGTCAGCATCAACATCATCATCATAATAAGTATCATCAGTATCATCATCATCAGCAGCAGCATCAGCATCATCATCAGCATCACCATAACGTCCTCATGAGCAACATCATCATCAACAACAACAGCATTGACAACAACAACAACGACATCATTAGCATCATCAGCAGCAGCGGCGTAGTCAGCAGCACCACCATGATTAACATCAGCATCATCATCCTAAGCATCATCATCATCATCGTCATCATCATCATCAGCATCATCATCACCCGCATCAGCATCCTCAATTATTCATCATCGTCAACAGCAGCATTATCTCCAGCATCATCATCATCTGCAGCAGCAACATCATCATCAACATAATCAGCAGCAAAGTCAGCATCACCATCATCAGCAGCACCAGCAGCATCAGCATCTAATCAGCATCATCCTCATCAGCATCAGCATCAGCATCGTCAGCATCATCATCATCATCATCATCATCATCATCATCGGCATCAGTATGATCAGCATCGTCCCCCCCGCATCGCACACCCGATATCAACCTCATCATCGTCATCATCATCAGAAGCAGTATTATCATCAGCAGCATCATCATCGTCAGCATCATCATCATCATCAGCATCAGCATCATCAGTATCAGCATCATCATCATCCGCATCAGCATCATCGCCATCACCATCATAATCATCAACAGCATGCTCAACAATGTCATCATCAGCATCAACAGCATCATCAGAATCAGCTCAGCATCTGCATCGTCAGCAGCATCATCAACATCACCATCAGCATCATCAGCAGCTGCAGCATCTGCATCATCGTGCTCATCACCAGCACCATCATCATCGCCATCGCCAGTCATCGCCATCGCCAGCAATCATCATCATCATCAGAATCATCATCAGCATCATCATCCGCATCACCATCACCATCATCAACATCGTCATCATCATCATCATCATCAGCATCAGAATCAGCATCATCATCGGCATCATCATCAACCTCAGCATCAGCATCCCCATCGTCATTATCATTGGCAGCAGCATCAGCATCAGCATCGTCATCGTCATCATCATCATCATCAGCATCATCATTATCTGCACCAGCATCATCAGCATCACCATCAGAATCATCAACAACATCATCAACAACATCATCAGCAGCATCATCATCAGCAGCAGCATCAGCATCATCATCAGCATTATCAACATCATCAGCAGCAGCATCAACATCAGCATCATCGTGCTCATTACCATCACCATCAGCATCACCATCAGCATCAGCATCAGCAGCAGCATCATCAGCAACATCATCAACATCATCAACATCAGCATCATCAGCATCGTCAGCAACAGCATTATCACCTTGATCACAGACATCAGCATCAGCATCAGCATCATCAGCAGCAATAGCATCATCATCAGCAGCAGCATCATCAGCATCAGCATCAGCTAAATCTTCATTCCCATCATCATGCTCCTCCTCCTCCTCGTCCTTCTCTTCCTGCACCTCCTGCTCCTCGTCCTCCGCCTCTGCCTCCACCTCCGCCTCCTCCAACTCCCACACCTCCTCCTTCTCCCTGCCTCCCTCCCTCCCTCCTCCTGCTCCTCTGCCTCCTCCCCCTCCTCCTCCGCCTCTCCTCCTCCTGGAGCCCGTTCGTTCATTCGGGCCGGTCACGTGCGTGACCAGGGGGGGCGGTTACGTCGCGCCGGTCACGCCACGGCGGGGGTGCGCCTGGGGTGCCGCAATATGCCCGCAAGCACCGCAGTGCGCTTGCGAAAAACAATCGCCTGCGACCCGACAATCACGACGTGCCTGTGACCAGCGCCACAAAAGCTTGCGATCCGAAAAACGCGACGTGCCTGAGAACACCACAGTGCCTTTGAAGAGCACAACGTCCGTGAACGCCACAGCGCCGGTGAACATCAAAGCGCCCGTGAACACAGCGCCTGCGAACACCACAGCACTTGTGAATACCACATCGCCTGTGCACACTGCACAGCCGGAAAAAACCACAGCGCTTGTGAAGACCACAACGCCTGTGAACACAGCACGCGCAAGCACCGCACAGCCTGGGGTCTGGCAGCAGTGCGCAAGCACTTGCAGTAGAAGTAGACGTGCAATAGTGGCAGTAGTAGTAGTGATCGTAATAGTAGTAGTAGTAGTAGTAGTAGTAGTAGTAGTAGTAGTAGTATTAGTAGTAGTAGTTGTAGTAGTAGTAGTCGTAGTAGTAGTACTAGTAGTAGTAGTAGTAGTAGTAGTAGTAGTCGTAGTAGTAGTAGTAGTAGTAGTAGTCGTAGTAGTAGTCGTAGTAGTAGCAGTAGTAGTAGTAGTAGTAGTGGTAGTGGTAGTGGTATTAGTAGTCGTCGTAATGGTAGTAGTCATCGTAGTAGTCGTAGTTGTAGCAGTAGACATACTGCGAGTAGTCGTAGTAGCAGCAGTAGTAGTAGTAGTAGTAGTAGTAGCAGTTGTAGTGGTAGTACTCGTAGTCATAGTACTAGTAGTAGTAGTGATAGTATCGTAGTAGTAGTAGTATAGTAGTAATAGCAGCAGTACGTGGTAGTAGTAGCGGCAGTAGTAGTACTAGGAGTAGTAGCAAAAGTACCAGCATTAGT
The DNA here is from genome assembly GCA_963575745.1 of Prorocentrum cordatum. Classification (NCBI taxonomy): domain Eukaryota; class Dinophyceae; order Prorocentrales; family Prorocentraceae; genus Prorocentrum; species Prorocentrum cordatum. The sequence goes on from CAUYUJ010014606.1 coordinate 194,863, forward strand.
AGGCGCAGTAGTAGTACTACTACTACGAACGGTAGTAGTAGTCGTCGTAGCAATATTACCAGTAGTGCTAGAACGAGTAGTAGTAATAATGATAGTAATAGTGGTAGTAGTAGTAGTAGTAGTAGTAGTAGTAGTAGTGGTAGTAGTAGTCGTAGTAGTAGTAGTACAAGTAGTAGTAGTAGTAGTAGTAGTAGTAGTAGCAGTAGTGGCAGTAGTAGCGGCAGTAGTAGTAAAAGTAGGCCAGCAGTAAAAATAAGAGTACTAGTATTAGTAGGCGTAGTCGTAGTGATGGTAGTTGTACTGCTACTACGAGTAGTACTAGTACTCGTAGTAGTAGTAGTAGTAGTAGTAGTAGCAGTAGCAGTAGTAGTCGTAGTAGTAGTAGTAGTGAGATTAGTAGCAGTAAAAGTATTAGCTGGAGTAGTCATCGTAGTAGTGGTCGCAGTAGCGGCAGCAGTAGTAGTAGTAGTAGTAGTAGCAATAAAAGTACTAGTACTAGTAGTCATAGTAGTAGTAGTAGTAGTAGTAGTAGTAGTAGTAGTTGTAGTAGTAGTAGTAGTAGTAGTAGTAGTAGTAGGAGTAGTAGTAGTAGTAGTAGTCGTAGTAGTAGAAGTAGTAGTAGTAGTAGTAGTAGTAGTAGTAGTGGTAGTAATACTACTAGTAAGACGGGTACCACTATTACCACTACTACTACTGCGACTACTGCTACCACTAGTAGTTCTAGTCGTCGTAGTAGTAGCAGTAGTAGTAGTCGTGGTAATACTAATAGCCGTGGTCGTCGGAGTCTGCGCTTTCCTCATCATTGGAGTCGTCGCCGCAGCCGTCCTCGTAGAAATCATTTCCTTTATTATCAGCGTCATCGTCAGAATCGAGGGAGTCGTCGTCGGAGTCGTCGCCGTTGTCGTCGCCGTCGTCGTCGGCGTCGGAGTCGTCGTCAAAATCGTCGTCGGTCGGAGTCGTCAGCGTCGTCGTCGTCGCGTTCGTCGTCATTCTCAGCGTCGGAGTCGCCGTCAGAGTCGTCGTCGTCGACAGCGTCGTCGTCGTCAGCGTCGTCGTGATCGTCGTCATCGGAATCGGAATCGTCGTGCTCCTCCTCCTCCTCCTCCTCCTCCTCCTCCTCCTCCTCCTCCCCCTCCTCCCCCTTCTCCTCGTTCTCCTTTATTCTTGCCCTGGACACGTTTGAGCCCGCAATGCCTGCGCACGCCACAGCGACTATGAACACCGCAACGTTGACGTAATACACAACGCCCGTGTGCATTAAGTGTCCGTATACACCAATCAGCGCCGGCAACTACGAGCGCCGCGCTCCGATCGCCGCGCCAATGCCTCCCAGCAACAGAACAGCACTGCGTCCCTGAGAGCACCACGCGGCACGCACGCAAGCGCCGCTTTCCCTCGCGAGTGCCACAGCGTCCCTGTGAGTACAACACCACGCCTCTGAACACCACAATAGCCTGCGATCGCCACAAGACGTCCGCGGTCGCCACTGGACGACCGCCGCGACGTGACTAGAGGAGGGGGGGGCGGGGCCTGTCACGCGCATGATCGCTGGGGGCTTTTCCAAACGGGCTCCTGCTCCTCCTCCTCCTCCGCCTCCTCCTCCTCTTCCTCCTCCTCTTCTGGTTCCTCCTCCATCCTCCCCCTTGGGGTATGACGGCTGTTCAGCCTGTATTCCACTCCGTGCTCCCCCACGTGCATAATCAGGGCAACTCGATTGGGCATCGTTTCTTGATGGGCTGGTGGTGTTACGCGAAGCGTCTAGAGTCTATAATCCAATGCCTTTTCAGCATGTCAGCATTATCTTCGGCCAAACTGCTTGAAGCAATTGCTACATCAACTGTGTGCTACTCCCTCGACTCCTGCCCGCTGACGGAGTCTTTTGACTGGCGCTTGGAAGTCGTGCAGTAACGCATGCTGCGCCGCATGGTGGGGTGGATAAGTGCACTCTGACGACACGTGGGAGGACCGCGGCCTCAGGATGAAACTCCGGCTAAACGCAGCCTTGGACATTCAGGAAATGGAAATTGATTGGACATAAACAGTCGTGGCCGACACTCGCACGTCAGGCGGCCGAGTGGCTTCCGCTGGACAGCAGCGACCAGAACCAAGCAAAACCTTTCGGGGAAGATGGAGACTGGCCAAGAGGTGAAGCGATTTCTGAGGCAGGAGCCTGGCGCTCTTGTCTTTCTTGTTCCTCTCTCGTGCTCATCATCGCTCCCCCCCCCTCATGCAACGATGCCCGAAGGCAGATTTCTTCAGCTCCAGTCCGCGCCCCGCATAGCGGCCGAACTCTGTTCGATCGGAACCCTAACTAACAGCGTTGATGTGTGTCTGTGCCTATTTCCCCTCGTGAGGCTCGCAGTGGCTCCCAGTCCATGGTCAGCCAGACAGAAGATCTTGGAAGGCAGCGCCTGTCATCCTCCCGTCCTCCGCCGAGGAGGGGGGGGAAACATCGAGCTGGGATCGGCGACGCAGCGCCGATAGATCGGCGGTAGGCCCTCACTGGCGGAATCGTACGTTCCTGAGCGGGAGTGGGCTAGCGGGCCCCTGTCGGCGACGAGTGAGCGATTCAGAGTCGATGCATCCCCCCTGAGCCTATCCCCTTACTGTTTCCCCTGATGAACCCCTTGCCCAGCACGGGCTCTCATCCGAGGTCGGTGTCTGCCAGTCCCACATCGGCGGTGGTCCCTGCTTTGTGAAACAGTGAGGACACCGATTCCACTACAGTCGGGGCGTTGACCTGAGGAACCCCAAACAAGGAACGAGGCCCCTGCTTTCCACACACTGAACTTCGATCTCCGATCGAAAACCCAAGGACAACCCAAGGCAAACTGTGAAGCAATCAAGGAACACGTAGCCCCTACCCAACGAGAAGGGTTCCTTCTTCAGCGCCCTGACTGTACGTGGGGGCCCAAAGAATCTACACCACCACCACGTCGATTCCTCCTCTCTCCTCTTTCCAGCGAGAGGGAGGTGGGGAGGGAGGTGGTGGTGGTGGTATGTGTTTGGGCCCCCCAGCAGAGAGGGCACCGATCCCACTGCTCACCCAAAAATGCGCGCTGGCCAGGATCTCGAGGCGACTCCGGCCGTGGCCACGGGGGCCTCCCGGGAGGGCGACAACGAGGGAGAGGCAGCAGCATCGGCACACCTTCAGGTCGGACCTGTCCCCCTACAGGGAGACTTTTGACGAAAGATGAAAAACTCAAAAAATACCCCCAAATGCTCAAAAATACTCATGAAGTAAATAGAAACATGAAGTAGGAAGGCGGATATAGTGGATTGGGTCCAGGTCCTCCCAGGTCGATTCTTGAAATAGGAAGGCGCTTGAAGTAGGTCGGGCCTGTCCCCCTACAAGGGAATTTTGGACGACAAATAAAAAAAACTCAAACAATACCCCCCAAAATGCTCAAAAATGGTCCAAAGATCGTCTCCCGACTATGTTTTTTAATACTATTTCTGAATATTCCCCCTGTAGAGGGACAGGCACGACTTCGCAGCAGCATCGGTATACCTTTCCTCCTGACCTGCTGCGCGTGACCCGACTCCTCCCGCTGCCCCGCCCCGCCGGCCTTTGGCCACGCGGATGGCCGTGGGAGCGGCCTCACCCTCCACGGCGTACGACGCGCTGGCGCCGATGGCGACCGCGTGGGCGGCGACGAGCAGACTGCACGGGCGGGCAAGATCAGTCAGTATCAAGTCGGAGGGCCCGATTGAATGGAAGTGTGCGTCGGATCGGGCCGCGTCGGCTGGAAGTCGGCATCGGATCGAATCGGCGGCGCCAAGATGCGTCACTGCGCCATGCAAGCACCGGGCCGCATCGGGTCGCCCAAAATCGGAATCGAATCGAATCGGGCCCGCCGGAGCCAATACTGTCGGCACGCTGTCACAAGGAACCATAAGGAACGAGGCCACTCTTTCCCAAGGTTTTAAGCGTCGACTTCCCATAGAAAACCCAAGGAAAACCGAAGACAAGCTGTCAAACACTTCAGGAACACCGAGCCCCTCCCCAGCGGAAAAGGTTCCTTCGTCAGCGGCCCGACCACAGTCCAAGAGAGCCTGGAAGAGACCCCCCCCGAAATGAGACCCCCCGCCCTTGATTACAAAATCTGGAGTACCCGTGGTCGAACATCGGCACCATGTGGCATCCCCCCGCCTCGTCTGGCCTGATCCTGGTTGATCTTGCCAAGTCTGGCTTAATCCAGCGCTCGTCTGACTAATCCTGGGCTCAACCTGGCCTAATCCAGCAGACTCGCCCTTCATTGTTTGTCCGAGAGGGTTTGAGCTGAAGCCTGGTCCTCTAGGCTGGGCATCTCCCAGGCTGCGCGCCCCGATGGGAGACCGCTCGGTGGAGGCGGCGCGGGCTGGCACCCGACTGGCCACCCGCCCCGCAGGGAGTTTCGAGCTGCCAACGCAGCGCGCAGGGCTCGCGCTTCCTCGAGTTCGCGGAGTCAGGAGCCCCATTGCGTTATTCTATTCTATCCTCATCAGCATCATCATCATCATCATCATCATCATCATCATCATCATCATCGTCGTCGTCGTCGTCGTCGTCGTCGTCGTCGTCGTCGTCGTCGTCGTCGTCGTCGTCGTCGTCGTCGTCGTCGTCGTCGTCGTCGTCGTCGTCGTCGTCGTCGTCGTCGTCGTCGTCGTCGTCGTCGTCGTCGTCGTCGTCGTCGTCGTCGTCGTCGTCGTCGTCGTCATCGTCATCGTCATCGTCATCGTCATCGCCATCGTCATCGTCATCGTCATCGTCATCGCCATCGTCAATCGGGCCATCGTCCCTTGGGAAGGCTGCCCTTTCCTTCCTGCGCGGGTGGCCTGCATGCCGCACCCGCCTCGGAGCCGGTCGCATCGGAGGGGCCCCCCCTGGCGGGCTTGCCGCCCTCGCCCCGGGCCGGCCGCCCGCGGAGGGCCAAAAGGCGAGGCGACGGCCGCCCTCCCTGGCTGGAGCCTGTTTTTTTTTTAGACTCTGGCAATTTTACTTGCATGGCCGGGGCCCAGCAGGCCGATCACCGTCCTGCGGCCAGGGTCAAGCCGGGCCCGTCGTCCTACAGGGGGACCCTGGGCGAAAAATGAGACAGAGACCCCCAAATGGGCCAAACGTACAAACAAAAATCGTGCCCATCCCTCCGGTAGAGGCAAGTGCCCGACCCAAGACCAGGGGCGGCCACGGGAGCCTGTTTTTTCTAGACTCTGGCAAGTTTACTTGCATGGACGGGGGGGGGGGGGGCTGAGCCGCCTGAAGCAAGCCCAGGGGCGGGGGGGGCGCGGAAATCACGCAATTCGAAAGGCATTGCACGCTAGTATTCGCTTGAATAGGGGCGAGGGGGGGGGGGGGGGGGGGGGCGAACGCCATGCAAATAAACTTGCCTGAATCAAAAAAAACAGGCTCCTGGCACTCCGCGGCCGCGCCGCGCCCTCCCGGAGGTGGCCCGCCGCCCGCCGCCACGGCTGGGGCCCGCCTGGGAAGACTGGTCCCAAGTCGGGCCCGTCCTCCTACAGGGGGAGCTTGGACGAAACACCATGAATACTCCAAAAATGCTCCCACATGGTCAACAAATACTCCAAAGAATCGTCGGGGAAGACTGATAGGTTTCTAGTAGGGTCAAAGGAGAGCATCATGACTCCCCAGGGGGGTCTGGGCAGATGCCGGACGGGTGCCGCGGGAAACCGGGGAGATCCGGGGACTCCCCAGAACACCATTCCCAGGCCACATTTTGAACCAGAACACCATTCCCAGGCCACATTTTGAATGCCCGGAGCCAACTGTAGGCCACTTCGTGTTCTTCGTCTTCCCAGAACACCATTCCCAGGCCACATTTTGAATGCTCGGAGCCAGCTGTAGGCCACTTCGTGCTCTTCGCGTTCCCAGAACACCATCCCCAGGCCACATTTTGAATGCCCGGAGCCAACTGTAGGCCACCTCGTGTTCTTCGTGTTCCCAGAACACCATTCCTGTACCATATTTTGATTGCCCGGCGCCAACTGTGGGCCATTTCGTGATCTTCGTGTTCCCAGAACACCAGTTCTGTGCCATATTTTGAATGCCCGAGCTGAGGCATTCTGAGGCCGAGGCAGGCTGAGGCCGAGGCAGGCTAAGGCTGAGGCTGAGGCACGCCGAGGCAGGCTGAGGCTGAGGCTGAGGCAGGGCAGGCTGAGGCTGAGGCTGACGCAGGCTGAGGCCGAGGCAGGCTGAGGCTGAGGCTGAGGCAGGCTGAGGCTGAGGCAGGCTGAGACTGAGGCTGAGGCAGGCTGAGGCTGAGGTTGAGGCTGATGCAGGCTGAGACTGAGGCTGACGCTGAGGCTGAGGCAGGCTGAGGCTGAGGCTGAGGCCGAGGCAAGCTGAGGCTGAGGCTGAGGCAGAGGCTGAGGCAGGCTGAGGCTGAGGCAAGCTGCGGCTGAGGCAGGCTGAGGCTGAGGCTGATGCAGGCTGAGGCTGAGGCAGGCTGAGGCTGAGGCTGAGGCTGAGGCTGAGGCTGAGGCCGAGGCAGGCTGAGGCTGTGGCCGAGGCAAGCCGAGGCAGGCTGAGGCTGAGGCTGAGGCTGATGCAGAGGCAGGCTGAGGCTGAGACAGGCTGAGGCAGGCTGAGGCTGAGACAGGCTGAGGCAGAGGCTGAGGCAGGCTGAGGCTGAGGCTGAGGCTGATGGCTGAGGCTGAGGCAGGCTGAGGCTGAGGCCGAGGCTGAGGCTGAGGCTGAGGCTGAGGCAGGCTGAGGCTGAGGCTGAGGCAGGCTGAGGCTGAGGCTGAGGCAGGCTGCTGAGGCTGAGGCTGAGGCTGAGGCTGACAGGCTGAGGCTGAGGCTGAGGCTGAGGCTGAGGCTGAGGCAGGCTGAGGCTGAGGCAGGCTGAGGCTGAGGCTGAGGCTGAGGCTGAGGCTGAGGCTGAGGCTGAGGCTGAGGCTGAGGCTGCTGAGGCTGAGGCTGAGGCTGAGGCTGACCTGAGGCTGAGGCTGAGGCAGGCTGAGGCTGAGGCAGGCTGAGGCAGGCTGAGGAGGCCGAGGCAGGCTCAGGCCGAGACAGCTGAGGCAGGCTGAGGCTGAGGATGAGGCCGAGGCAGGCCGAAGCTGAGACAAGGTGAGGCTGAATGGGGGGGGGAAGGGGGGGGGGGAGGAGGGGAGGCTGAGGCAGGCTGAGGCCGAGGCAGGCTGAGGCCGAGGCAGGCTGAGGCTGAGGCTGAGGCAAGCCGAGGCAGGCTGAGGCTGAGGCTGAAACTGAGGCAGGCTGTGGCATCCGTAGGAATCCATAGGAATCCTTAGGAATCCCTAGGAATCCTTAGGATGCCATTGGATCCTGAGGTCGTTGCCACTGCGACTGTCATTGCGAATGCGACTGCGACTGCGAGAACAACAAAATTCTACGACTGGATTATCACCTGAATATTAAGGGGAATTATTCCAGATATGCTTATACACATCGCTGTTAGGTTGCTTTGCCGGGATACTTTGACTATTTTCGAATATTCCTCCTGTGGAGGGATAGGCCCGACTCAAAACTGGTCCGGATGCTACGTGTTCGACCATGGGCCCCTTGTCACTCATCCGCCTCGGGCGGTCTTTCGGCGGCCCTCGGCGGCTTCCCGTGGTCTTCGGCGGTGTCCCGCGGTCCTCGGCGACTCCCCGCGGTCTTCGGCGGTCTTCGGCGTGAACGCTGGACGCCTGCGTTTCACAAGGGGTCCACGATCGAACACGTAGTAGATGGACCCCAGGAGGGGTCTGAGGACTGATTCTGAGCCTCCGAGCCCACCGTCCTCAGCAAGAGTCCGGGCGGAGTGGGCCGTTTCCTGGATTCCGGGACTGTCAGAGAGCGGCTTGGATGACAAGTCACCACTGGGAAAGGATCGGGACTTCTGGGACCCCCCTCTGAAGGAAAACATCAGATGCGTGGGATAAAAAAGGAGGTCACCCAAAATCTCAAGATGCTTGATCGCGCATGGGCTTTTCCTGGTCTCTGGAAGCCTCCAGGAGACCTCCAGAGACCCACGGGGACTTCCGGCGACGAGCAGAGTGAGGGAAAATGGAGGAAGGAGGAGGAGGAGGAGGAGGAGGAGGAGGAAGGTCATCTCCGAGGCCTGCGTTTATACAAATCCACCGAATGGGGAGCCGATGTCAAAGGACACCAGGAGGTGGTGGCTATGGATAATGTCGGGCATCGGCCCCTCTGGGGATATCTTGGGGCCGTCTTGTAGCCGCCATAGGTCTTTCCTGGGCCATCTTGGGGTCATCCTGCGCTGTATGGAGCTCGTCCGAGGCGTCTGTCGAAACGTCTTGCAGAACGTCGCATGCTAGCAAACGGGAAGGTGTGTGTGCTTGTGCGTTTGCACGAACCAAACAATCGGGATAATTGTTATCCCGATGCTGGTCCACGGGCCAACACTGGCTTGCAGATGGGTACATGTAGTGAGGGCGAAGCAATTTGGGTTTGCTCTACAAAGGTTACACCACGTAGCTTACACAACATAGCTTGCCCCGCATACATTGAACCTTGTAGCTTATACTGCACAACTTGCGCTACATAGTCTGCGACGTATAACTTACACCGCATGGCTTGCCCAAAACCAAGCCCCACCAGGCAGCTCGTAAGAACGTATCAAACAAAACCGCACCCAAACCAAAGACAACCAGACAAGCCGAAAGGAAGTATCAGGCGAAGCATGCCCAAACCAGGCCAAAGCAGGTGACTCGAGAGGACGTCAAGCAAAACCGCTCTCAAACTAAGATAACAAAAAGGAAAGTGGGAGGATGTCTGAGCCACATAGCTTGCACCGCACAGCTTGCGCCACATAGTCTGTACCACATAGCTTACACCGCATGGCTTGCTCAAAACCAGGCCCACCAGGCAAGTCGGAAGGACGTGTCTAACGAAACCGAACTCAAACGAGGCCAAGGCAAGCAACCCGTAAGGAAGTATCAAGCAAACCGCGCCCAAACCAAAACACAGCAGGCAAATCGAAAAGACATCGTGCCGAACCGCGCCGAAACCACAAACAATCTTGGCAAAGTACGAGGATGTCGGAGGCGAAACCGCGCCGAAGCCACGCCAAACCACGCAAATCGCGAGGACGCAACTGGTCCCAAGTCAAACCAAACCAAGGCCACACCAAGGCCCAGACCAAGCAAATTCTGAGGATGTCCCAGGCTGGGCGCACTGCCAAACAAGGCCAAACTAAGCCAAACCAGGGGCCAAACCCAGCAGAGCCCAAGGATGTCATGAGCGAATGTCCAAAACCAGGCTCAATACACACTCATTCGTAGAATTTCATCTGCGGAATGGATGCACCAAAAGGGGCTACCCCCCGTCCACGGGCCAACGCTGGCTTGCAGCTGGTCGCGCGTTCGTAAAAGCGAAGCGGTTTGCGTTTGCATCACCCACAGTATCGTGATAACTGTCCTCCCGATGCCAGTCCACGGGCCAACACTGGCGTGCAGCTGCTTACATATTGGTGAAGTCTAGGCAAGTTGGGTTTGCTCTTACACCAAGTAGTTTACACCACATAGCTTGCCCCGCATGGACTGCACAACGTAGCTTACACTGCATAGCTTGCGCCACGCATTCTGCGCCACATAACTTCCACCGCATAGCTTGCCCAAACCCAAGCCCCACCAGGCAACTCGTAAGGACATCAGGCAAAGACCCGCCCAAACCAAACCCAAGCCAGGCAAATCGTAAGGAAACATCCAGCGAACCGCGCCCGAGCCGGGGCAAAAGAGACAAATAGTAAGGACGTCAATCGAAACCGCGCCGAAACGATTCAGCCAGGCAAATTGCTCATTAGGACGCCTGAGGCGAAACCGCGCCGCAACGACGCCGAACCAGGCAAATCGCGAGGACGCCTCAGGCTGAACTGATCCCAAACCAGGCCAAACCAAGCCCAAACCGAGGCCCAAACCCAGCAAATTCTGCAAACCACGCCAAAACAAGCCGAACCAGGAGCCAAACCAAGCAAAGTCCGAGGATGCCCTCAGCGAAACGCCCCAGACCAGGCTCAATACACACCCATTCGTAGAATTTCATCTGAGGAAGGATGACCCCAGGGGGGCTAACGCTGGTCCACAGGCCAACGCTGGCTTGCAGCCAGTCGCGTGTTCGTAAAAGCGAAGCGGTGTGCGTTTGCGTCACCCACAGGATCGGGATACCTGTTCTCCCCATGCCGGTCCACGGGTCAACGCTGGGTTGCAGCTGGGTACATGTTGGCGAAGGCGAGGCAAGTTGGGTTGTACAGAGGTTACACCACATAGCTTGCCCCGCATACATTGACCATTGTAGCTTACACTGCACAGCCTGCGCTACATAGTCTGCGAAATATAACTTACACCGTATGAACCAAGCCCCACCAAGCAACTCGTAAGAACGTATCAAACAAAACCGCACCCAAACCAAAGCCAACCAGATTAGTCGTAAGGGAGTATCAGGCGATGCGCGCCCAAACCAAGCCAAAGCAGGTGAATCGAGAGGACGTCAGGCAAAACCGCTTCCAAACAAAGACTAACCAAGCAAATTGAGAGGACGTCTGCAACGAAACCGCGCCTAAACCCAGCCAAGGCAGGCAAATCCCGAGAACGTCTCAGGCGAAACCGGCTCCAGACCAAGCCAAACCAGGCGTATTCTGAGGATGTCTGAAACGAGGGGCGCCCTGCCAAACCAGGCCGAACCAAGTCAAACCAGGCCAAACTAGGGGCACAACCAAGCAACGTCCGATCATGTCCTGAGCGAGGCGCCCCAGTCCAGGCTCTACCCACACTCCTCCAAACAATGTTATGCAGAAGGCTGTGGATGACCCAAGGGAGTCCCGCGGCAGAGGGACCTTCACTTAGGATTTGTATGGGGAGGGGGAGGGCTGCTACGCAACAACAGGCATGTGACTGGGGCGCAAGAACATGCATTTGTTTTTCGGATGCTGTGGCTTCGATGGGGCGTTCGGAGGAATGTTCTCGAGCCTGTAGTCCAGGAGCGCGAGAAACTTCGCCTCGCCCAGTAGCACGGCAAGCACGGCACGAACCAAAACCGAAACCGATCTCCCAGTTCGGCGACTCCGTTCCACTTCGGTCTCGCCCACTACGTCCGATCAAGCTAGACCAGCGGTAGCAGCGGCTGGAGAGAGACCCAGAAAGAGAGAGAGAAAGAGAGAAGATGAAAGGCAGAGAGACGAGAAAACGCGCCACACAGTCGCCCTCGAGCGTCCCCTTCATGCCCGGCCATCGCGCGATGCTTCCGAGTCCGAAGCGCGTGCCCGTCGCGCACGATTTTGGGAGTCTCAGAACGGCGACGCGGCCAACCTGCAAGCCCGCGGCGAATCTCGTCCCCGAAAAAACAGCCCTGGGCGGGGGGGGGGCTGGGAGTTGAAAATTCCAGGGGCGGGCAATTCAAGCGGCGAAGAAACGAATCTCACCTAATGAGCCAATACCACCACCATTACAACAGGTAGGACGGGCGAGAAGGGAGGATTGGGAAGTCCTACTCCTCCACCTCCTCCTCCTCCTCCTCCTCCTCCTCGTCCTCCTCCTCCCTCCCCTCCTCCTCCTCGCCCTCCTCTTTTTTCTTACGCAGGCCGCTCGGCGTTCCACCCGTAACGCAAGCCTCCTCCTTTAGGCGCCCGAGTTATCCGGGGTAACTCGGGTCCGGGGTGACTCGGGTATGGGTTCCCGAAAAAGGAACCCGAGTTATCCCTGACCCGAGTTACCCCTGATGATTCGGGGCCCTGGACGCCCGAGTTATCCGGGGTAACTCGGGTCCGGGGTAACTCGGGTTTGGATTCCCGAAAAGCGAACCCGAGTTAGCCCTGACCCGAGTTACCCCTGATGATTCGGGGCTCTGGCTCCTCCTCATCATCATCATCCTCTTCCTCCTCCTCCTCCTCCTACGCCTCCTCCTCCGCCTCCTCCTCCTCCTGCCTATGGTAACGGTGGTGGGAAATCGGCCCATCATCACCGCATGCGCCGCTCGGCATCCCACAGACGGGTCCCGGCGCGAGCCAGGTGTCACGCCAAGAGCCCAGCTTGGGCCCGGGAGCTCCTCGATTTCGCTTGTCCTGGCTTTGGGTTGGGTCGGGCACGGGCTTGCGGGGCTGACAGAGTCGAGCGCAGGGGGGGGGGGAACTTGACCTTCGATGCTGTCTTTTTGGGTCAAGCACGCACCGCGTGCCCTTGTGGAGGGGGGGTTCTTGCCCCTGGAATGTTGTTCTCGGCCGGTGTGCCTTGGTCCCGCGGCCTCTGCGGCCGTGGGAGCAAGACAACGGGAACTGGGGATGTCTTTCATTGGCGGACCATTCCGCGGTGCGGCGCATGGAAGCCTGGAGGCTGGAAGTGCTCCGAAACAGAGGTCGCCGCGCGTGTCGAGGAGCCGCCTCCGAAGAAGCAGAGGGCGCCCGCGTGGGACCACGCGAAGGCACCAGGTGGCGCCGCAGGCTCAGGCGCAGCTCCCGCAAGCAGCCAGCCAGCCGGCCCAGCCCCGAGCGCGCGCCCCCCAGCCGCTGGAGACCAATTCGCCCGCGCAGGCCAGGACCGCTTGCGACTGGCTCCGAGCGCGCGGCCCTCGGCCACGAGCTGTCGGCGCGCTGGCAAAGGCCGGGGCCGCCTGGCGCTCGGCGCAAGGCCCAAGGCGCGCCGGTGGGCTGACGTCAGGAACCAGGGTATCGCGAAGGCCGTGGCGCTCTGGACTGGGCTCCTGGAAGAAGAGAAAGGCCACGCGTTCTGCCTGCTCGCCAAGCTCGGAGCTGGCAAAGGGTCTGCGCACCTGGAGACGATGCTTCGTAGGTGGTCCCACCGCGCGCTGCTGATCCACGCGCGCAACGCGGGCAAGTTCTTGGCCTGGTCCACGGATCATCGCGTTCCTGGCGACGTCGCGCCCGAAGATGCGGCCATCCTGAAACTCGCGGCCTACATCCATCACCTGCGGGAGGCAGGCGCTGCGCCAACCGTGCCAAGGTCGCGACTGGCATCGATTGCATTATACGCCGCCATCGCGGGTCTGGAAAAAGCGCACCCAGTGGACCACGTCGCGGCGACCGCTGCGGCGGTAGCGCACAGGCGCGACCACCGCTCTAGCAGTGTGTAAACCGTCGGCGAAGTGCGACAACTAGAGGCTGCCATCAACGCCAGCGAGGACCTCCTTCTCCAGATCACGCTTTGCAGCGAATTGCATAAATTATTTGGCGCGCTCAGGAACGACGATTCTATCTGGGACCCACCAGCGCGGCGGTCAACTGCTGGGGGGGTCCCCGCCGGGGCATTCCTGCACGGGGCTCGCGATAAAACCAAAGCGACCGAGGCCACGAGCTGCCGCGTGGAGTCGCCCATGCCGTGGGCGGTGCCCGCCAGAGGAATGTCGCCGACCCCTTCGGGGAGGGCCAGGCGACACCGCGACGATCTGCAGAAGCTCGGACTCAGTGATTCAACGCAGTGCCACCCCCGTGGGCGGTCCGGGCAGGCGAGTCGCCGCCCGGCGCAGCGTCGGCAGACGAGTGGCCCACGCAGATCCTCTACGCCCTGCGCGAGGCGGGACTGTCCCAAGCGGGGTGCACAGTGCCCTGCAGTGGATGAAGCAATGCCCAGACCTCGAGCACTGGGCCACGGCACAAATTGCGCGCTGGGCCGCACGCGCACACCAGCTGGCCGCAGCAACCGCGAACTGGAGGTCGACTGTCGCCCCTGAAGTCAAAGCAGTCCTGCCCCCAGACTATAATGGCCCGCTCCACAGGGAAATGCTGGAAGCGTCTGGTCACGCAGACCTGGCTGCGCGCGACGACATCGAGCGCGGTTTCCCGATGGCGGGCTCATGCCCGATTCCATGCTTTTCGGCTGCGCAGACCTTGGGCACCTGCCCTATCGTCGGGACCTCGCAAATCGCTGCAGCACGCGCTCCAGCGCCGGGACCGCACGCTGAAGGACCTCCTGAGCAAACCGTGCCGGGAGCCAGGAACGCAGGACATCTTGCGCCAGACGCAGGAAGACGTCGCGGCAGGGAAAGTGGAGGGCCGACGGGGGGCGCACCTAGGCCGCGATGGCGAGGTCGTCAGCACAGTGCCCTGCGCAGAATGGCTTCCGACACAGCCGTTTCCCTGGGCGCAACTCCGCACCGCAACTTGCCACGACGCGCGGCCCATCGACAAATGCGCCGCGAGCGGCCTGGATCCCGCAGCCGCGGCCATCGAGGCCATGCGAGTCATCGGGCTCTCCGCGCTCATGGCCGCCATCCAGCACGCGGCAGAACTCCTTCAGGATCGGGGCAGCGACGGCGAACCGCTTCTCGCGAAGGGGGGCCACGAGAAGGCGCACCGCCAATGGCCCCTTCGCCCAGATGAGCGCAAGTACGTGGCAACACTGGTCTGGAGCGACGACGCGGGCGCCGAAGGCGGCTTCCTCGCGTTCGCCCACAGAGCCTTGCCCTTCGGCGCCTGCGGCGCTGTCTGGGGGCACGCGCGCGTCGGCGGGAGTGTTTGCCGCGCGCTCCAGCGCTCGTTTGCGGTCCCTCTGATGGCGTGCGTCGACGATTTCTCCCGCGTCTCGCCACGCCGCTTCGCCGCGCTGCAGCAATGGATCTTTGGCCCGCTGCACAACCTACTCGGCATCCCGCTCAAGAACGAGAAGGGGCAGGCCCTCGCGCAGCGGCTCGAGATGCTGGGCTCGGAAGCGGCCGCAGCAGCGCGGTGGTCTGGGCTGCGGCTCGCCGGGAAGCGGCGGCCCCAGCTCCTGCAAGCAGAGGGCGAGACACTACGTCTCTCGCGATTGGCCGCCAGAGACGCGCCCCGCCTGGGCGGGCAACTCGGCCTTGCAAGCACTGCGCTCTTCGGCCGCGCGGGCCGCGCTTACACCCGCGTAATCAGCTCCCACAGAGGCGGTTGGACCGAAGAACTCGGGCACGGGCAACGCTACAGGCGCGCCCCGCTGACTTCGCCGCTGCACTACTACCAAGACCATGACTGCAAGTCGCGGCACGCGGTCGCATGGGCAGACGGCTCATGGGAAATGGGCACTGGTGATGGCGCACTGTGGGCCGTGCTGCTCACGGCCGACGGAGGCTGGACCTCGTCAGCATTGGCGCCCGCAAACCTGCGCAAAGAGCTGCGCAAGACTGGGAACCGGCAGCTGAACACGCAGTCCGAACTACTGGCCGTTCCCATGTTGCTGCTGTCCTGCCCCGAGCAGCTCCGCCGCCGCAGCCTGATCCAGTGCGAAGACAACCAGGCCGCGCTCGACAACATCCTGGCCGGCTCCGCCGCGGATCCCGACAGCCGGTCCCTCGTCGCGGGGACATGGCTGCTGGCGGCAGCTCTGCGGATCAACGTCTGGATGGAATATGTCCCCAGCGAATCCAGCCCCGCCGACTGCTTCTCCCGCCCTGGAGAGAAGGCATAGGCGGAAGATATGCGGCAGCTCTCCAGCATGCACGGCCTGGTCGCCACTCCACCGCGACTGCCGTCCCCCTTGCAGACCGAGCCCGAGGCGCAGGCCCCGCGCGCCGAGCACGCGATGACAGCCGCTCGCCTCGGCGCCACCGACGGCCCCACCATCGCCCGCCTGCTGGGCCGTGTCACTTGGGACGCGCGCGACGGCAGCGTCACGCTGGGCTGGTTGCAAGTGCCGCGCAGGGGCATCGTCGCGCAGGCCACGCACTACCACGAAGGACTGGCACAAGTGTTCTGCATGGCGTTCAAGCAGGCCCACCCTGGGCGCGCGTGCACGACCATCGTGATGCGCCAGGGCGAGCTGCCTCAGTGGCCGCGTGCCGCCGCCGAGTGCATCGCTTGCCTGCGCGCCAGGGCCCTCTGGCCCCAGCTGGATTGCGACTGACTCAACGGATGCGCGGCGCCGCGCGTCGTGGACTCCACCGATGTCGTCGCAGGCTTTTTCCGCATCCCCATCGAGGGGGCGCGAGCGCTGCAGGACAGCGCCGGGCTGGCGCGCTGAGGCTTCACGTTGTACGCGGAGCAGCAGGCGCAGCAGATGCAGCAGCGCACTGGCGCCCCCGCCGCTGGCAGCGCGAAAGTCCTGGCTAAAGGGGGGAAAAAAAACGCAAACATGGGATACGTGGGTTCGGGTGACACCGGCCGCGACGACAGCGCGGCGGCGCCGGCCCGCGGCACCGACGCACTGGCTTCACAGGATTGGCCTGGGCCGCGTCGGTCGAGTGTTGGCGCCGCTTTGCCGTCGTGCGCACAGGCGTCCTTGAACCCACGTTTCGCAAGCACGGAGCCGCTGCCGCCAATGCGAGGGTTGGTGGTCCCTCGTGGCAGCTACAGAGCTCCCAGGACTGCGCCAACGTCGGCTGGTGCGTTCCCGCTGGCGCCACTGCGCACATTGGTGTTTGGCCACGGCACTTGGGCCCGGCCCCGGCCAACACGCCCTGGGTCGCTGCAAGCCAGAGGACCCATGTGCAGAGTGGGCTGGCGGGAACAGCGCCATGTGCTTTTGGGGCCCCGGGGCGCGGGAGTAACCAAAAGAAGTCTTCGAAGCCGGGCCATCCTATAAGCAATTTCATTTGGCGGGCGCGGCCCCTCAGACGTGGCGAGATGCACCCGGGGCTGCCCCCCTCTGAGCCCGAGCGGCGCGCGCCCGGGGGTACCGGTGGCGAGAGGTCGGGGACCTGCTTCGCGCACGGGCCCACGCCGGCTGAGTCCCCGTGCGCGCCGCCGTGCTCGCGCGAAGCGTCGTCTGGGCGCGTCTGTCTGGCGCGCCTCGGGACACCCCCCCTACCCAGCCAAAGCCAGTGAAAGTGGAACAAGGAGCAGTCTGGGCCGAGCACACAGCTGGTGGGGGGGGCCTGCGACACAGCCTGTGGGGCAGACCGGGCCTCCCCTCTGCCGTTTCGGCGAGACTGTACCACCCCATTGCTTCGGCAGTCGCGAACACCCCCCTGTCGCCCGTCGTCCTCCGTCGTCGTCGGCCCCCCCCCTCTGCGGGGACAGGCCCAGAGCCAGCGCCCTGGTGGCTCGCCGTGGGCAACCGTGCGCGGGGGTTGGCTACGAGCCTGCGCGCCACGCCTGCGCGGGCGCAGCTGGGCTCGTAGCCACCTCCTGCTCGGGAGCCTGGGGTGGGGCTCCAGGGGTCGAGGGCGCGGGTGTCTCTTGGACGGGGAGGGGGGCGGGTCGGCGCCAAGGGCAAGGATGGGATCGGATGGGCAAGGGTTGAGGCGGGTGGGCAGACTGCCTCTTACTTCGAGGCGCGTTCGCGAAGCTGGCTCAGAGGGCGCGCCTCGTAGGGGGGGGTCCCCCCGCCTCCCCTCGCGTTCGTACTCTGTCGGGCGGTGGGCCTGCCTCGTCGGAGACATGCCACCGTCTTAAGCCAAGCCGTCGGAGACATGCCACCGTCCTCATCCTCACTGTTCCTGATACCCCTCCTGACGACGACGACGACGACGACGACGGCGACGACGACGACGACGCCGACGCCGACGACGACGACGCCGTCGACGACGACGACGCCGCCGCCGCACACGCCGACGACGACAACAACGACGACGACGACGGCGACGACGGCGACGACGGCAACAACGACGACGACGATGCCGACGACGGCGACGAGGGCGACGACGACGACGACGGCGACAACGACGACGGCGATGCCGGCGACGACGCCGACGACGACGCCGACGTCGACGTCGACGACGCCGCCGACGCCGACGACGCCGACGACGCCGACGACGCCGACGACGCCGACGACGCCAACGCCAACGCCGACGCCGCTTCCGCCGCTGCCGCCAGCGCCGCCGACGACGACGACAACGCCAACGCCGACGCCGACATCGACGCCGACGCCGACGCCGACGCCGACGCCGACGCCGCCGCCGCCGCCACCGACGACGACGACGGCGACGACGAGGACGACGACGACGACGCTGATGCTCACTTAGCTTCAATACATCCACAGACTCCTCATGACTAGGTTTCCCAGCTCATTCGAGACGTGGCGACGAGAATCGATGACGACGACGACGCCTGGCCAAGATCTCGAACGTCCAATGCTCCATCACGCGCCGCGCCCCGCGCACGGCCAAGGCGGGGCACTGGCGCACCAGCGCCTCCTCCCAGCGGCGGCGGTGGGGCGGGGTTTCAGCTGCTCGTCCTGTCCCCATGCTGCTCCTGCATATTCCCCTGTTCCTCCTCCTGCTCCTCCTCCCCCTCCTCCTCCTCCTCCACCTCCTCTTTCTCCTCTTCCTGACACTCCTCCTCCCCCCGCTCCTCCTCCTCCTCCTCGCCTTTTTGAAAGTGTTGATAGTAACATTATTCAATGTAGTTTTCTCATTATTCGTATTATACATAGTAGTATTAGCATTCGTCGCCATACTAAACATAATCATATCCGAATGATTAGTGGTATTCTTCGTATTCGTATCATTAAGAGTGTTATTATGATTCGTTGTACTCTTCTAAGTATCCAGAATTTTATTAATGTTATTACTATTGAAACTGGTGTGCTTGATCGTAGTATTCTCTGTTCCTATTATTATTCGCATGATTTGTATATTCGTGTTACTTTCAGTCTAGTGAAAAGATTCCTTAGTCTTAATATCATCATCATTATCCTCCTCCTCCTTCGCCCTCTTCCTCCTCCTCCGCATCCTCCTCCTCCTGCTCCCTCTTAGGGCGCCTGAAAACTCCTTCGATGCGCTCCAGAAGAATCGCACAAATACCTCTGAACGGTACGGCATCCGTGCCATCTTGGGGGTCCTCGTGGGGCCTCTCGCGGCCCGGGCCGTCTTGGTATCTGCTGGAGCCCCCATGTCAGCGAGCGAAAGAGCCCTCGCCATGAAGGCCATGGTTGCGTGAGGGGAACGGCGCGAAGAGGTAAAGCGGGAGATGTAAAATAAAGCCTGCCTCGAGCAAGCCCAAGCCAAGACTAAGACAATTAAATGGCTACGCCTGGCTTGACTCGAACTGGCTTGAATCGAACTGGCTTGAATCAAACTTGACTCTAACTGGCTGGTCCCCCTCTTGGGCGCATCTTGGGGCCGTCTTGGGGCTCTGTTGGGCGGTCTTGAGCGACTCTGGGGCCCTCTTGGGCCGTCTTGGGGCGCTCTTGGGGGCCTATTGAGCCGTCTTGGAACGTCGGACAGCCGAAAAGGCTGGAAGGCCAAAATCGATCGAAAACCTTTGTACAATTGACGATTTCGGCCTCTTGAAGCGCTCTGGAGAGGCGTCTTGAAGAGTCGTGGAGTGCCTTGGGGGGCCTCTCGGGCCGTCTTGGGCCTATCTTGGGCGTCCTGGAGCGGTCTTTCGTCCGGAACGCGCTTGGGCAAGCGCTGGGTTTGGGGAAGGCGAGTGAGAACCGTTCAAGCAGTTTGGGATGCTCGGGGCAAGAGCGCCGAAGAGCCTCCAAAGACCGGCCCGAGACCACCCAAGAGACCCTCAGGACGGCCCCAAGACAGGCCAAGAAGGCTCCAAGACTGCCGAAGAGGCGCCCAGCACAGCCCCAGACCACCCCAGAACAGGCCCAAGATGGGCCCAAGAGCGAGAGCAGGAGGCTTCCAGAGACCTCCGAGAGGCCTCCGGGACCCCCCAGAGGCCCCCAACACACCCCCCATCCTTGAGAGGCCCCAAAGAGACCCCGACGAGGCTCCAAGAACAGCCCAAGAGAGCTGCGAGAGCGGTCCCGAGAGAGCCCAAAGAGGGTAAAATCGTTGATTTCCAATGGTTTTTCCTATGTTTTTCGCCTTCTCACGTTTTCCCGCTTCCAGCCCTCAAAGATCGAGGATTTGGAAAAATCATCCCAGTGCGACCCTACCTAAGGGTTGGAGCATTTAGGAAAGCAACATATACATCTACATGCTAAGCCATGCTATGCTATGCTATGCTATGCTATGCTGAGCTATGCTGTGCTGTGCTGTGTTGTGCTATGCTATGCTATGCTATGATATGATATGCTATGCTATGCTGCGCTTTGCTTTGTCTTGCTTTGCTGTGCACCCAGCGACAGCAGGCTGTTCAGCACTGCTCGCGGCTCCTGCAAGTGCTGCAGGTTGTTCAGCACTCTTTGCACTAGGTTCAACACTGCTCGCGGCTCCTGCAAGAGCTGCAGGCTGTTCAGCACTGCTCGCGGCTCCTGCAAGAGCTGCAGGCTGTTCAGCACTGCTTGCAAGTGCTGCAGGCTGTTCAGCACTGTTCGCGGCTCCTGCAAGAGCTGCAGGCTGTTCAGCACTGCAGGTCCGGCTGTGCGTTGCTTGTGTTTTGCTTTGCTGCTATGCTATGATATGATATGCTATGCTATGCTGCGCTATGCTATGCTATGATATGGTTTGCCAGTGCTGGGTTATGCTTCGCTATGCTATGCTATGCTATGCTGGGGCTCGCTCGGCTGCACTGTTATGTTGGGCTATGCTATGCTGCGCTATGATATGCTATACTATGTTACGCTGCGCTACGATATGTTATGCGATGCTATGCTGATCTATGCTATGAGATGATCGGCTATGGTATGATATGCTGTGCTTTGCTGTGCTTTGCTATGCTATGCTATGATATGCTCCGCTATGCTATGCTATGTTATGCTGTGCTGCGCTGTGCTATGCTAAGCAGTGGTATGACATGTTATGCTATGACATGCTGTGCTATGCTATGTCAGTGCTATGCTATGCTATGATATGCTATGCTGAGCTATGCTATGCTATGCTATGCAATGCTTGGCTATGCTATGCAACGCTGAGCTAATGCTGCGCTGCGCTAAGCCGAGCTGCGCTAAGCTAAGCTAAGGTAAGTTAAGCTATGCTAAGCTAAGCTAAGCTAAGCTAGGCTAAACTAAGCTAAGCTAAGCTAAGCCAATCTAAGCTGAGCTAAGCTAAAGCTAAGTTAAGCTAAGCTAAGCTAAGCTAGGCAAATCGAAGCTAAGCTAAGCTAACATGAGCTAAGCTAAGCTAAGCTTATCTTAGCTTAGCTTAGCTAAGCTAAGCTGGGTGAACCCAGGGGGCGCAACTGGGGGAACCGCGGGGCGGATGCTGGGGGAACCGCCCGGGGCGGGCCCCACTGCCCGGCCATTTAAGCTTACCGAACAAGAACCCTTCTAGGCAGAGCCTAGGTAGGGAAAAAAGAATTCCAAGAATTCATTTTTTTCATGAAGATCGAACTCCTACTCGGGGGTTCTACATATCCCCTGACATCTGGCCGGTACCGCGACTCCCGGCTTCTTAACGTTGTCGCGGAGTCTCCGAAGGCCCCAAGGAATCCGGGAATTGTCGATTTGGGTGAAATGTTCATCCATTCAGGACTCAGGACAGTATGCCCGGGCCCGGGCATACTGTCCAGGCCATCCTGAGCGCGCGCTCAGGTTCTAGCCCAGGCCGGGGGGGCGCTGGATGATCTTGGACAACGCTACAAAGCACAGGCGCGCGACGACATCTGAGGAGCTTCTGGGGTGTTCCGCATGCTTCGTCAACTGGCTGTTGGAGGCACCTCTTGGGTGCTTCTTGGGGGGGCGTCTGAGGGTCCCTTGGGGGCATCGGTTCTGCAATGTGAAGCCGTCATTAGCCGTCTTGGCTGCGTGGAGGCCCGACTTGAGGCCACCTGCGGCCAGATTGAGGCAATCCGGAAGCCTCCCGGGGGCCTCCTGGAAGCAGTTTTGACGCATCGAGGCCACTATTGGGCTATTTTAAAGCCTCTTGGACGTCTCCTAGGGGCCTTTTAGGCCCTCGGGGAGCTTTGGCCTCCTGTGGGCCTTTTGGGGGGAACGCTCTGCTGTTGGGTCGCGTTCCCCTTCTTGGGCCTCTCTTGTGGCTCTTGGGGCCCTCTCGGGCCGTCTTGGGCGCCCCAAGCACCGTCTTGGGGCCCTCGCGGGCCGTCTTGGGGCCCTCTTGGAGGCCTCTTCCTCTATATGGAAGCGGTATTGGAAGCCTCTTGGGCCGTCTTGGAGCATCGGGATGCCAAAAGGCCGAAAAAAGTAAAACCCGTAAAAGCCCAATCGTAAAACAATGAGTTGGGCCTCTTGGGGTCACCTTGGGAGATCTCTTGGAACCTCGTCGGCCCTCTTGGGAGCTCCTTGGGGGCCTCTTGGATCCGATTGGAGGCCTCTTGGGACTTCCCGAGAACCTCTCGGGGTAGAAAGCTCGGATTCTCGGTTCGTGTTTCCCTTCTTGGGCCTCTCTTGGGGCCGTCTTGGGGCTCTCTCGGGCCGTCTTGGGCGCCTCAGGCACCGCCTTTGGGCCCTCATGGGCCGCCCAAGGCCCTTTTTTTCTGCGGAATAGGGGCTTCCGCTCGAGCACGGGTTCGAGATGCACGCCTCACAGCTGGGCGCCAGGAACCTGCGGCGGCTCTCGTGGACGGACCGCATTACAGACATGCTGGGGGATAGGACCCACGCAGCAGCCTCAAAGCGGTGGCTTGAATAGCAACCAGATGCTGCCGGACAGCCACTGAAAGTGGTGAAAAGTGGCACAAGCCAAGCACAAAGTCTCAGAAGCTGTTTTAAACAGACAATTTGAGAGTAGTGCTGATCGGCGCGACCCTTCACAGAAGTCTCAGAAACGCTGGACAACGGACAGCCATTGAAAATGGTGCAAATTGGCGCGAGCCGCGCAGAGAAGTTGGACGGTCCACTTGTACAAAAATTGTACAAAGTTGGTATTAAGTGGACTGGAACCTCTCGCCGACGGCGAAATCGTGCACCTCAGCCCGAAAAGCGAGGAAGATAGGGAACCCGACAAAACGGGACGGTCGGAAGAGGATGGCTGGCAAGGATGCTAGCTCGATTCGGCGAGCTAAGCACCGCTCGTGATCTTCACTCGGCCACAGGCACGTACCCCTCCGCAGCCATCTCGGCCAGGCGCGCGAACGCGAAGGGGATGCAGGCGGCCGGGCAGGCGAGCCCGAGCAGCGCGAGCCCGAAGTCGCCGACGTGCTTCGCAGTCCACGCGCACGAGCAAATAGACACGACTGCAAGATCCCAGAAGATCGAGGCAGTTGCCGGAGACACCCATGGGCTGCCGTCTTGCTGCCACAGAGCGTTGGCCCAGAAAGCAGCGCACACCAACATATTGATAGTGCCAAGGGCCTGAAGGCTTGTGGGTACAGATGTTGCGGCAAGTCGGTCGTAGATGAGAGGCACAACTGCTGTGAGAACATAGCACCAGGTAGTGGCGCCAGCTACGCTGCGTGTGCCCAGCAGCACAAACGTTCCAATACCTCCAATGGTGAGTGTGGAGGTCAACACCATCCTATCATCGGCAGGAGGTCTCTGTGGCTGCTGGCATAGTGCGCACTGCAGTGGAAACGAAAATGCGACGGCAACTGTCAGACCAAGATAGTGGAACAGCAAGCGTGTCGGAAGGTTGCCCATTGTTGCGCGGCAATTTGTGATAACGATCGGACCAATAGACAGTAATAATGACACGCAGGCAGCTGTTGATGTTGAGTTGGCTGTCTGCCCAAAGAAGAACTCAAGGACTACCCGACGACCGTGACCCGAATCAAGCAGCACCCATGGCTTCAACAACATATCAATCATGGGCTGCATCATCAGGTTGCACCACCACGTCAGGGCCAGCCCCGCACACGCCAGGCACATGAACATGAAGCTTCCGCATGATGTGGGAGCCATTGCCCGAAGCCGGTTAGCCCAGGCGTGGCGCAGGAAGGACGCTCTCGAGTCCAACAATCTTGGGCCACAAAGGCTTGAGCCAAAATGGCTACTGAGGGGCGCCCAGGGCCCTCTTGGAAGCCTCTTCGGCTATCTTGGAGCTGTCTTGGAGGCCTCTTCCTCCTCCTCCTCGTCCCCCTCCTCCTCCTGATCTCCCTCCTCCTCCTGCAGCGTGTTCCGGAAGGCTCCCGCCGGAACATGCTGTGCACAAGTGCTGTCACTGCTCCCGCCACCGTGCCCTGGGTGGTGGGTCAGAGGCCTCATGGGTGTTGGTTTGGATCTCGTGGTTGGCCTGTCGGGGACGTCGTGAAGGCAGTTTCGCAGCTTCTCGGTAGCCGTTTTGGGACCGTTGTGGGGCCTCCTCGGGCTGTTTTGTGGCCTCTTTAGGCCTGGTTTGGGCCTCCTGGGTGCCACTTGGGGGCCTCCTGGGGCCTCTTGGGGGCTCCTGGGGCACTCTTCAAGCGGGAGGGTCGAATTTTGGAGTCGTGGTCCCCGTCTTGGGCGCATCTCGGGGCCGTCTTGGGGCTCTGTTGAGCTGTCTTGGGCGACTCTGGGGCCGTCTTGGGGCCCTTTTGGGCCGTCTTGGGGCGTCCGCGGGGGGCCTATTGAGCCGTCTTGAAACGTCGGACAGCCGAAAAGGCTGGAAGGCCAAAATCGTTCGAAAACCTTCGTAAAATTGACGATTTCGGCCTCTTGAAGCGCTCTGGGGAGGCGTCTTGAAGCGTTGTGGAGTGCCTTGGGGGGCCTCTCGGGCCGTCTTGGGCCTATCTTGGGCGTCCCGGAGCGGTCTTTCGGCGACTCGGGGCCCGCTTGGGTCGTCTTGGGAGCCTCCGGAGGCCCTCCTGGACTATTTTGGACCCCCCC
Organism: Prorocentrum cordatum; assembly: GCA_963575745.1. Taxonomy (NCBI): domain Eukaryota; class Dinophyceae; order Prorocentrales; family Prorocentraceae; genus Prorocentrum; species Prorocentrum cordatum. Next base: position 219,280 of record CAUYUJ010014606.1, read on the forward strand.
GGCCGCCCCGTCCTCCCATGGGGGGTCGGAGGCGGCGGCCTCCGAGGCCCAGGACTCGGAAACACTATAAAAACATAGAGAAAATTAGCCCCGGTACCCTCATGGAGGGTCGGGGCAGCTGTTTTCGGGCACCGGGCCTCCTGGGTGCCTCTTGGCGGTCTCCTGGGGCCTCTTGGGGCCCCTTTGGGGCCTCCTGGGGCCCTGGAGGCGGGAGGCTCGAATTTCCGGTTCGCGGTTCCCCTCTTGGGGCCCTCTTGGGGCCGTCTTGGGCCTCTCTTCGCCCGTCTTGGGCGCGTCTTGGGCCGTCTTGGGGCCCTCCAGAATTGTCTTGAGCCCCTCTTGGAAGCCTCTTGGGCTGTCTTGGGGCCCTCTTGGGGCCCTCTTGGGGCCGTCTTGGGCCTCTCTTCGCCCGTCTTGGGCGCGTCTTGGGCCGTCTTGGGGCCCTCCAGAGTTGTCTTGAGCCCCTCTTGGAAGCCTCTTGGGCTGTCTTGGGGTCCTCTTGGGGCCGTCTTGGGCCTCTCTTCGCCCGTCTTGGGCGCGTCTTGGGCCGTCTTGGGGCCCTCCAGAGTTGTCTTGAGCCCCTCTTGGAAGCCTCTTGGGCTGTCTTGGGGCGTCCGCGGGGGGCCTTTCAGCAGTCGTGGAGCGTCGGAAAGCTGAAAGGCGGGAAAGGCAAAATGTGTCCAAAACCTTCGTAAAATAAACGATTTGGGCCTCGTGGAGCGCTCTTGGGGCACTCTTGGGCCGCCTGGGCTGCTCCAGGGAGGCTCCAGGCCCCCCCCGTTCCCCCATGGGGGGTCGAGGCACCTGTCCTGGGGCCCCTGGCCTCGCCCCCAGGGATATATATATATATATATATATATATATATATATATATATGCATACATGCATGCATGCATGCATACATACATCCATCCATCCATCCATCCATCCATCCATCCATCCATCCATCCATCCATCCATCCATCCATCCGTCCGTCCGTCCGTCCGTCCGTCCGTCCATCCATCCATCCATCCATCCATCCATCCATCCATCCATCCATCCATCCATCCATCCATCCATCCATCCATCCATACATACATACATACATACATACAGACATACATACATACATACATACATGTATGCGAGCATGCAGGTATTCATGCATACATACCCATACATGCACTAGGACCATTGCGCGCGCTTCGCGCGCGCTCAAGTTCTACCCAGGCTCGACAGGCTGACGCATGGAAGCTCAACTGTTGAAGTGCCTTGTGCATCTAACGACCTTCTTGAAGTCCCTGCGCAAGCATCGGGAGCGTATAGAAGGAGAAATGCGGAAACCACGAAATCATAAATTTCGACGTGGACCTTAATGATGGCCAGTGTGCAACAGTAAGTAGGGGGTGAGTTCGAAAAAAAGGTATTCTTGGAATTCCCTTGTTCAAACTGCCGTGCCTGGGACGTGCGTCAGAAGTTTCCTGGATACAGGCCATGGACTGTTGGGACGCCTCTGGGGGCCTCTTGGCGGCGTCTTAGAGTCTTTCTGGGCCTCGTGTGAAAATCTTGGTGCCTCCTGGAAGCCTCCCTGGAGTCTCTGAAGGCATCTGGGGGGCGCCTCGAGAACCTTTGCGAGAACCTTGGAGCCATTTTGAGGCAAAGCGCTCGAAAGGCTTGGGCAGGTCCTCTCTTTTGTCTTTTTCTTGGCGCGCGCGCGCGCTGACATTCTAGCTAGGCTGGACAGGTGAACTCATGGAATCTCGATTTTTACGGTGGTTTCAGGGGCAGCCGAGAGGACAAGAAGACGACCCAAGAGAGTGCCAATACAGCGTCAGAGAGTTCAACAGCACTCCAGAAAAATAGGTGCAGCGTGATCCCGGAGTCTTGATTGGGCTCGGAATGAGCTTGAACAAAACGAGAATCACTGGATTTCCTGTTGTTTCCAAGTGGGGCCTCCCAACATCTAGTGCGCAGGAATCGGGGGGGGGGCCTCAGAGGTGTGCAGGGGGCTCGTGGGAGGCAGCTTGGAGGCCGCCGGGGGGCTGTTTGGGGGCCTCTTGGGGCAACCCTTGGGGCATCTTCGTCGATTTGCGTTCTCCCTGTCAGGCTGCTTTTCGGGCAATCTTGGGGCTCTCTTGGGCTCCCTCGGGGCGCTCTTGGACCGTCTTGGGGCCTTCTTGCATCGTCTTGGAGCCGTCTTGGGGGCTCGTTTTTTTTTTTTTTTCGCGCCGTCGGATCTCAGCCGCAGCGAAAAGCTGGGCGACAGCAGGGCGGAGCAGATCAGAGCGACAGGCAAGGTTCCAAACGGATGCATCCTTCGATCACACTGTTGTCCTCATGCATATATCTCGGAGACACTGCGTGTCTTCCATCTGCGGCGTAGTCTGGGTCAATTGCACCCCGCCCGTTCCTCGTGATTACTGCGCCGGATGACGTTCCAATGTTTCGAATCGGTTTCGCTCTTCGGTTGTGTAGAATTGGTTGTGTTTGTGGGACCGAATCGTGCGGAGCGCATCAGGTGGGAATATATATATATATATATGAGACTTCTCGAAGGCTTCGTACTGATCCGCGTATCCCTTCTGGGAGCCAACGTTCTGCGTCCTCACAACAAAATTGGGGACGTGCTGCTTCATGATTTCCTGCCAATAGCCTGTGTCTTCCAAGCGCAGCACGAGAACCGATACGTTTGTCGCAGCATTATGTGCAAGGAGTTGGTGCCCGTCGAAATCGAACTGCTGCTCCATCACATCTACACCTGTGAGTTCCGCCAGAGTCTTCCAATGGTCGCTGAATGCGGACGGGCCTATACGTTTGGGGAATTCTTCAACCAGCTGCGCAACACTCGCTTGACCCAATTTCAGGCCTGGGTAGAATCCATCCTCCAGGAGTTGAAAAAAACAAAGACTTCTGCTGGTCAATTGGGTTGCGCACGATGGATATAACCAACGTATTGCTTCCAGGCGGCAGCCTCTGCATGTAATCATTGGCAACCTCTGCATAATGCACTTTAACGATCGGAGGGTACGATGTAAGAGTACCGGGCACGTACGTAGCATTGAAGCTCGCCTTCATAGTTTCTGAACCAACTTTGGCCATCGCAAACAACATGATGTGATCATATCCGCCATTGTGAACGTGCGCATCCGTGTGAAAGGAAGAGGTATGCAATGCCTCAAGACATTGCGCAACGGACAATACTAGACACAACATATACCAAGGTGTTGAAAGCGTCGTCATGTCTCGAGAATTTATGAGTCGTGAAGAGGTCTGCTCGCTGGCGATGAAAACGGATGTAACAGACGTAATGCGCGGTTTATGTGAACCGAATGCTCACGTAGGTGGGGGAAGTAACGGACAGCACGGAAATAGCCTTGAGCCGAGTCTTGAGCTAAAATGGCTACGGAAGAGCCGTCTTGGGCGCTCTTGGGCGGTCTTGGGGTGGTCGTGGGGGCCTTTTCGGCCGTCTCGGAGCGGTGGAAGCTCAAAAACGCGAGAAGGCAAAAAAGCTCGAACAACAATGAAAATCAACGATGTCGGCCTCTTCGGGCGCTCCCGGGACGTCTCTCGGAGCTCTCTTGGGGCCTCTTGCGGGGCATCTTGGGCCGTCCTGGGGCGTTTGGGTGTTCCCCAGAACGCTCGGGGGCGCGGTACCGGGAGCTGCCCCCAGATGCTCTGGAGGTTTGGGACGCTTCTGGGGGGGAGGCGCATTGTTCTTACAGAGTAGACATATATATATATATATATATATATATATATAATATATATATGTATATATGTATATATACATCATAACATACAGACATACATACACACATACACATACATACATACACATACACACATACATACATATACATACATACATACATACATACATACATGCATGCATGCATGCATGCATGCATGCTGCATGCATGCATGCATACATGCATACATGCATACATGCATACATGCATACATGCATACATGCATACATGCATACATGCATACATGCATACATGCATACATGCATACAACATACATACACACACACACATACATACATACATACATACATAACATACATACATACATACATATACCTATATATATATATATATATATATATATATATATACATATGGTCCCCCCCCAGCACCCCCCAAACCACCAAAACCACAAAACCATCATTGGTTGTTTGCTCCTCCTCCTCCTCCCTCGCCCTCCTCTTCCTCCTTCTTTCCTCCTCTTCCTTAACTCCTCCTCCTCCTCTTCCTCCTCCTCTTCCTTCGCCAAAAAGACTTGCGGGAGGAGGGTGGCCACGAAACCATGCTATTCACATGTTTTTTTGGTTGTTTCAGTCAGGGAGGCAACCAAACACTACTATTCACATGTTTTTCTTTTTGTTGTTTTTTTGGTTTTCAGAGATCCAGAAACCATGCTATTCACATGTTTTTTTGGTTTTTTCGGTCCGCCAGAAAGCAAAAAAAACATGTGAATAGCAGTATTTGGTGAGAGCACGGCCACGAGACAATGCTATTCACATTTTTTTTTGTTTTTTTCGGTCCGCCAGAAAACCAAAAAAAACATGTGAATAGCAGTGTTTGGTGAAAGCATGGCCACGAAACCATGCTATTCACATTTGTTGTTTTTTCTGTCAGGAGGGCTACCAAACACTGCTATTCACAGGTGTTTTTTTTGTTGTTTGGGTTTTCAGGAGGTCAAGAGACTTCTGGGCAACGAAATGTTCCGGACCTCCTGAAAACCCAAAAAGCAAAAAAAAAAAAAAACTGTGAATAGCAGTGTGTGGTGGCCTCCCTGACCAAAAAAACAAAAAATGTGAATAACATGGTTTCGTGGCCATGCTCTCACCCAGTACTGCTATTCACAAGTTTGTTGGGTTTTCTGGCGGACCGAAAAACAAAAAAAACTTGTGAATAGCATGGTTTCGTGGCCATGCTCTCACCAAATACTGTTATTCACATGTTTTTTTGGGTTTTTGGCGGACCGACAAAACCAAAAAAAACTGTGAATAGCATGGTTTCGTGGCCATGCTCCCCCCGAACACTGCAATTCACAAGTTTTTGTTTGTTTCTGGCGTTCCACAACACCCCCTGGCCATGCCTGTAGATCTTTGAAAACAAAAAAAATGAATAACAGTGTTTGGTTGCCTCCCCGACCGAAAAAAACAAAACAACAAACTGTGAATAGCACGGTTTCGTTGCTATGCTGATGCTGTTGCTGTTGTTGCTCCCCTCTCATCCTCCTCGCCCTCATCCCCCTCATCCTCATCATCCTCATCCTCTTCTTCTTCCTCCTCATCCTCATCCCCCTCATCCTCCTCCTCATCATCCTCTTATTCGCCCTCCTCATCCTCGTCCTCCTCATCCTCACCCTCCTGCTGTTCCTCCGCTTCTTCCTCCTGCTTCTCTTCCTCCTCCTTCTCCTCCTCCTCCCCCTACCGAACCCGCCAGGATCACAGTATGATTACAGTCAGAACGCAGCAATAATTATTCAACCCGTCCGTCTTTCTCCAAATCAATGCGACGCAATGCGATTGCAGTGCAATGCAACGCAATGCGATCGAAATGCAGCGCAATGCAACGCACTGCGATCGCAATGCAATGCAATGCGCTGCAATGGGATTGCAATGCAATGCACATGCAATGCAGCCGGGGGGGGGGGGGGGTTGACAAAGGGGTCCAAGAAAAGGGGCATCTGCAAGATGGGGAAGCACGGCGAGAGGAGGAATGATGAGTAACAAGATCAACTGAAGATGGTGCTGTTTCGCACAGTTCACAACCGTCGTAATCAATATTCGTGTCCGCGCACATTTCGCATGGGCATTTCTATGACACTCGCCCAACATATCGCAACGCGGAAGGCATCTACATCTGGAAAGCGAACAAGCATAGACCTGAATGCATTCACATCAGCTCGCTTCGGCCGTCATAAGCAATATGCGTCGCTGCGCACATTTCGCCTGTGCGTTCTCGCGTCACTCGCCAGGCCAGCTGCCGCTGGATCAGCCCATAAGGTCACCTGGAAGCTCGCTCGCGCCGCCAACGCGCTCCGCCTCGACGCCATCGAGGAGCGTCTCCAATTCGGCTTCCAAGTCGACGCTATCGTCGGCCACCTCGATGGTCTCGCCGTGCGCCTGCGCCACAATGGACGCGAAAATCGCCTGCTGCTCCTGGATGTCCACGGGGGAGAGCGGCCCGCCGCAGGCCAGACCCGTCCTCCTGGTCTTCCGCGGCGGAGTGACCAGGTCCTCGCGCGCGCCGTGGTGGGTCTCGGCGAGGCTGCGGAAGATCGCCACCTGCTCCCGATGGTCCTCTTCCGAGAGCGCACCGTGGCAGCCGACGATCGGGGGCTGCACGGCGGGCGCGGCGTCCGCGGGCGCAGCCGCGCCACTCGGCGCACTCGCGTCGCCGCTCGATCCAGGAGCAGCACCCGCCTGCCACGGCACCATCATAAGCACTTTGGCCTCGGAGTTGATGATCTCCCTCACGTGGGCGTCCCGCGCGGCCGTCAGCTTTTTGGGGGGCGACAGCCCGGGCCCCCGCATGTCGCCGCCGAAGCCGAACACGTCCTCCTCGTCCGCGGGGTCGGCCCACGCGTCGGCGCCGCCGCCGCGGTCGGACGTCCCGCCGTCGTTGGGCGCGGTCTCCGCGCCGCCCGCCGCGCCTGCCTCCCGCGGCGCCGCGGCGCCGGCTGGGGCGCCGCTCGCGGCGGTGGCGGCGCCATCGGCGCCATCCTCGCCACCGCCGCCCGCGCCCGCTGCTGCGCGCGACGCAGCCATGAGCTTGAGCACCTCCTTCTTCTCGAAGGCGAGGGGCCTGTCGTACTCCTCCTGGTCGCGGCGCTTCTTGTGCTCGAGGAACCGCATCAGGATATTGCCCGCCTCGGCCGCGATGCAGCTGCCCATGAAGGGGCAGCTTCTCAGCGACCGAGTCCTTGCCAGCGGGCCTGAATAAGAAATCTTCCCTTGTGTTGAGGGCGACGTTGCGCCGCTTGAGCATGGCCCCTACGTTGCTCTCGGACATGCCCTTTGGGAAGGCGGGCCGAATCATGTCCACCAAGATGCCAGTAGTCCGCTTCGCAGCATCGGGCGCCGTCGCCGCGAACGCCCACTGCTCGGCAGTTGGCGCAGCGTTCGAATTGCACTGGTTGTCCCCGCCAAACCTGGGCAAAGACGAAGCGCGGGGCCGACCGACGCCCTGGATTCGCTTTTCTCTGGAAAAAAGACAACAAAACCTGACAGTCATTCTTTTTTATATAGAAAAAACCTGGAAGGCCAAGAGCTTCGACTTCGCCAGCCGCCTCGCTCGGCCGCGCGCGAATTTCGCGGCCCCCCAGCGCGCGTAGGTCATGGCCTCAGCCTGCGCGGGGTCAAAGAAAACCTTGAGGACGCGAGGCAGCTATCCGCGAGGTCGCCGTCATCGAAGATGCGCGGCGCCCAAGGCTCCCCGACCCCCCCGCGGAAGAAGTCCATCTCTGCGGAAACCCGAACAGCAGCCGTGGCACGACCTGGGCGGCGTTCATTAGCGACGTCTGCATTGTGCCTCGCAGTCGCCACGGCGAGGATATACATGAACGGCGTCTTCCCGAAGCCAGCCTCCCCTATCGTGAGCAGCGCGTTGCCCGCCAGCGTCTGCAAAATCCTGTTTGCCATCGGATGGTATTCCTTGCGGATGTCAGACTTCAGGAGAGGATAGTAGTCCTCCTTGACGGCGAAGTGGTCACGGTCTGCGATACACTTCAGAAGGCTGTTCACGAACTCCCGCTTCATGTTGTACAGAGGCGATTCAGGGTCCACGGCGGCGGCGCCATCGGCGCCATCCTCGCCGCCGTCGCCCGCGCCCGCTGCTGCGCGCGACGCAGCCATGAGCTTGAGCACCTCCTTCTTCTCGAAGGCGAGGGGCCTGTCGTATTCCTCCTGGTCGCGGCGCTTCTTGTGCTTGAGGAACCGCATCAGGATCTTGCCATTTTTCGCAACAGAAGACGCAATTGTTTCTCACTCATTCTGCGTCGCGGCGGGTTTGCCGCTGCCTGTCGTTCATTACCATCAAGGCGTTGTTCTTGTTGTTATGCATTTCTTTTCTGTTGCGTTTTGTGATTTCCGCGTCGGAGAGGGCGTCCTAAAATCGGGATGCCCCTTTTCGCAGCAGAAGGTGCAGTTGCTGCTCACTGCTTCTGCGTCGCGGCGGGCTTGCAGCTGCATGTTGTTCGTGGTTGTTGACGCGTTGATCCTGTCGTTATGCATTGCGTTTCTGTTGCGTTTTGCGGTGTCCGTCGCCACGAGGGCATCCTTAATGTTGGATGCCCTCTTGCGCCGCAGAAGACGCACTTGTTTCTCGCTGGGTCTGCGTCGCGGCGAGTTTGCCGCCGTCTGTCGTTCATTATCATCGATGCGGTGTTCTTGTGGTTCTGCCGCGTTTTCTGTTGCGCTTTGCGATTTCCGCTCCCAGGGGGGCATCCTAAATCGTGGACGCCCTTGTGTTTTTCTAAACCCTCGGAGCAAGGGGGATCTTATCCAAGATCCCCCGACAGAAGGATCTTGCCTAGATGCCGCCACCTGGCGGTCGAAGTTCGAACGTCATTTTCTGGAGCGGGGGGAGCGGCGGGCCCGCCGCGCGGCAGCGCGTGGGTGTGTCGTTAGCAGCCCCGTGCAGGGGTGCGTTGTCATTGGGTCGGTCCGCTTGCCCCTCTGTCGATTTGTTCTCTGAACGCCCAAACTAAGGGGAGTGCTTTCCAAGAGACACGCAGAAGGATCTTGTTCAAGATACCGCCACCTGGTGGCTCGGGGTCTGTCTCAGTCGCACACTTGAGCACGAACGGCAGAACCTTGCGATTGGGCCCAAGCAGCCGCGAGCTTATGGGCGTCAAAAAGCGTCGTCAGTAGGTTGCTCCGTTTCCCCCTCCGTCGAGTTGTTTTTTTTTTCGGAACCTCCAAAGCAAGGGGGATCTTATCCAAGATCCCCCGACAGCAAGGTCTCGTTCAAGACGCCGCCACCTGGCGGTCGAAGTTCGAACGCCATTCCCTGGAGCGTGGTGGGCGGCGGGCACGCCATGCGGCAGCGTGTTGGTTTTTTCGTTAGCAGCCCCGTGCAAAGGTCGCGCAGGCGCCTCACTGGCTGCCCACGCAGCCGCCCCTAAGGGACCGGTTGCGCCTCGAACCCCACTTCGCGGGGCGCAAAGTGAGCCAGGCCCAGCGCTTCTTCTCCTGGGGCGTTGCCCAGTAGATGAAGCGAGCCTGCTTTGAGCGGAGGTCGGCGAGGGCGGCTTTGGCCTTGCCGAGCTCTTCCTGCAGTTCCTCGTTGCTCTGCTCCAGCTTCTCGTTGGATCGCGCCAGCTGCCGCAGCTTCCTGAGTTCGTCGGCCTGCTCCTGCTTCTCGCGGGTCGCTGCGTCGAGATCCCTCGTGAGCTTCCTGTTCTTCTCGCAGAGAGCGTCGAACCGAGAGGTGGAACGAAGGGTAGCAGTGGCCAGTGCATCGCACAGACGCCTGTGCGAAGCTGCCTTGAACTCCGCCACTGCCTCCTCCAAGGCTTTCGCCACCCACGGTTTGCCCAAGACGTTTTTCACGGCCCTGACGCGTGCCCTGCCCACGTTGGCGATGCGCCCCCTCTCGAGCGCTGCCTTCGTCGAGGCTGGCGCGGTAGCAAAAATGAGCAACTTGAACCAAAAAGGGCTACGGAAACGATAGGATGCGAGAGCGAGCGCTAGCAGTGCAGAGCGCAACGGATTGTCAACTGTGACCCCACCCGCCCCCTGGGCGGAGGTGGCTCAGCGAGCACGGTCCGCCCACCCCCCTTCTCCCCCCTGACCCCTTCCCCCTGCGTCTGGAGAAGAGGCCCCGCGGCGGGTTGGAGCGCGCAAGATGGCCCCAGATGGCTCCGAGAGGGCCGCAAAGGGTCCAAGATGGTCTCCAAGATCGATCTAGATAGCCCAAAGCGGTTCAATATAGCTTCGAACGAGCCTCGAAGAGGCGCCAGGACCGCCCCAAGACGGCTCCAAGTGGCCACTGGGCCTCTCCATGAGGATTCGGAAATGCCCAAGAGGCCTCCGCAAGAAGCATGTGGACGACAACCCTGTATCGCCCCAAGAGTGCCCCAAGAAGCTACGCATTGGGAGTCTCACTCCTCCTGTTCTTCCTACTCCTCCCCCCCCCTTCCTCCGCCTCCTGTTCGTCCTCCTCCTACGCGTTCTTCTCATCATCATCCTGCGCACTGCGCATGTCGCTCGAGGCAGCTCCATTCACGACCGCCCAGACATCCTACGCACTGCGCATGTCGCTCGAGGCTGCCCCGCGCCCCTCATTGCATTGCAATCCAATCGATTGCAATGCAATCGGTTGCAATCCAAACGATTGCAACGCAATCGATTGCAAACCATTGCAATGCAATCCCCTTCCCCCCCTCCCTCCGCTCCCTCTCCTCCACTCCCCTCTCCCCCTCCCTTGCAGTCCAATCCTTTTCAATCGAACCGATTGTAATCCAATCGATTGCAACCAAACGATTGCAACGCAATCGGTCGCAATCCACTGCAATGCAATCCCCCTCCCCCCCTCCCTCCGCTCCCTGCCCTCCCCTCCTTGGAGGGACCAGGAGGATGAAGAGGAGCAGGAGGAGGAAGATAATGACGATGAGGAGGGTGCTCCCACGAGGGGGAGGGGGGACCAGGAGGATGAAAAGGAGCAGGAGGAGGAAGATAATCCGTCGTTGCTGGGGTGTGGGGGGGGGGGGGGGGGGGGGCGATCATATATCTATATATAATATATATAATATATATATATATATATATAGGCGGGTCCGGGATTCAAGACGCCGGACCCATTACCCTTGTAAACGGCGCAAGCTAGAAAACGCAACCCCTCCGTGTCCCCGCGGCGCACCTTAGGGTTCCCCAAGTGGTCCTGGGGCTTGGAGGGCTCCTTTTTCGCTGGACGCATGGTTCTCCGACCCCGGATTCAAGACGCCACTCCGAAAACCATTGTTTTTCTTATGAAATCGTGCTTTCTTTCGTGCGTGGGTGTGCTTTACGCGCGCGGCTGGCGTGGTTTTCGTGCGCGACTGGCGTCTTCCACTTCACCGAATGGTGTGGTTTCCGTGAGCGAGTCGTTTGGTTCACGCACGCGAATGGTGCGGTTTCCGTGAGCACGCGGTGTGGTTCACGTACCTGAATGGTATGGTTTCCGTGAGCGAGTGGCGTGGTTTCGGTGAGCGAGCGGCGTGGTTTCCGTGAGCGAGTGGTGTGGCTTACGTGCGCGAATGGCGTGGTTTACGCACGCGAACGGTGTGGCTTCCGCGCGCGAACGGTGTGGTTCACGTAAGCGAACGGTGTGGTTTACGCACGCGGCTGGTGTGGTTTTCGCAAGCGAACGGTGTGGTTTTCGCACGCGGATGGTGTGATTTTCGTAAGCGAATGGTGTGGTTTACGTACGCGAATGGTGTGATTTTCGTAAGCGAATGGCGTGGTTTACGTACGCGAATGGCGTGGTTTCCGTGCGCGAGCGGTGTGGTTCACGTAAGCGAACGGTGTGGTTTACGCACACGGCTGGTGTGGTTTTCGTAAGCGACTGGTGTGGCTTGCGTACGCGAATGGTGTGATTTTCGTAAGCGAATGGTGTGGTTTCCGTACGCGAATGGTGTGATTTTCGTAAGCGAATGGTGTGGTTTACGTACGCGAATGGTGTGGTGCACGTACGCGAATGGCGTGGTCGACGTAAGCGAACGGTGTGGTGCACGTACGAGAATGGCGTGGTCGACGTAAGCGAACGGCGTGGCCCACGCACGCGAACGGCGCGGCTTACGCAAGCGAGTGGTGTGGTTTACGTACGCGAATTGCGTGGATTACGCAAGCGAGTGGCGTGGTTTACGTGAGCGAGAGGCGTGGTTTACGCGCGCGAGTGGCGTGGTTTACGCACGCGAAAGGTGTGGTTTACGCACGCGAAAGGTGTGGTTTACGTACGGAGTCCTCGGATTCCCAATGAATTGGTCGGTTTCCTGGGAATCCAAAGATTTCTTTAGTAGTAGTAGCAGTCGTAGTCGTAGTCGTAGTAGTAGTAGTAGTAGTAGTAGTAGTAGTAGTGGTCGTGGGAGTAGTAGTAGTAGTAGTAGTAGTAGTAATAGTAGTAGTGGTGGTAGTCGTAATAGTAGTAGTAGTAGTAGTAGTAGTAGTAGTAGCCGTGGTAGTAGTAGTAGTAGTAGTAGTAGTAGTAGTAGTAGCAGTAGCAGTAGTTGTAGTAGTAGTAGTAGTAGTAGTAGTAGTAGTAGCAGTAGTAGTAGTAGTAGTAGTAGTAGTAGTAGTAGTGGTAGTAGTAGTAGTAGGCGTAGCCGTGGTAGTTCTAGTAGTTGTAGTAAAAGGAAATGCTAGTAGTAGTAGTAGTAGTAGTAATTATAGTAGTCGCAGTCGTACTCGCAGCAGTAATAACAATGAAAGTAGAGGAGGCGGCAGCAACAACATCGGGCGTCGTAGCTCGACGTCTGCCTTTTCAGCGCCCTACGCAGCTCGACTCCTATGCCTGCTCGCCTTGCTCGCCTGTCCTCCTCTTGTTGGGTGGGCGCTTTTCGTTCTTCCGCTTCCTGCAAGGGAAATCTGGCATCAAATCGTTGCGCTGGTCCACTACCGCTTCAAGCCAGACGTCTCCTGCATCTGCCAATGCGTGCTCTCCGACTGCGTCCTTCAACCGGCCGCGAAGCTGGCCCAAGGCCGCCGCCATGTCCATGGCCTGGGGGCCAGCGCGGCGACCTCGGAGTGCGTCTGCAATCGGGTCCGCGCTCCTCCAGTAGAGCCACTGGTAAAAGTATGCCATCTGGCGGAGCACGGAGGACCGGTAGCTGGGCGCGGCACGGCGACTCACGCGCCTCCTAATGGATGCCCAAAAGCCATCCTTTTTCCTGGGTTCCCCTTTCCGCCATGCCCACTCCCCCGAGAGAAGTTGCACTTTCTTGCGGACGGCGAACTGGCGAGGGAGCCCCTGTCCACGGGGGCCTTTCTTTCTGCTGTGGCGACATTGTGTGACCCAGACGCCCAGTTGCTGATACCTTCTGTCCTTTTGCTTCCTGTGGCGTTGCATGTACGTGGACGCGGCGTCTGCGCGGAGCACCGACCCTGGACGCAGGAGCGGTCGCGACTGGTAGCCCCAATCTGACCCTCTGCGCAACATGTGGTGCTCCCACTCAGCAGACCCCAGCTTACCTCCACCACCTTGCTTGGCGCGCGTCTTCCTGGTCTCCAACTCGCCCCAGTAATATGAGGAACTGCCCCTGCGCACGACCCCGGCGAACCTGGCCCAAACCATCTTTTCGGCTCCGTCCTCCTCTGTCGGAACGCACCGGAAGCTCACCTCGTCCGCCTCCACGTCTTCGCCCAGCCCGCCTGCGGAAAGTCCAACGCACGGCTGGCGGCAGGCGCCCCCCCGAAAACATAGCATTCCTCCGCGTCGTCGTCCTCCTCCCCCTCCCCCCCATCCCCGAGGAGGACATGGGGCGTCTGTTCATATCCGCAACTGCAATACCATGTTGGCCTTGATCATCCACCACGTGGCAACCTGCCTGCAATTGTTAATCAGGGCGGTCGCCGAGTGCTCGTCCATCTCAGCGGCGTTCGCCAGCACGTCGGCCCCGGGCTGTCCGTGGTTCACGAAGAGGAACACCACCATCATCTGCTTGGAGAGAGGCACTCTTGGGGAGAAGAATCCTGGCCCCCGTTCTGTCACGGACTCCCTGTGCCGACAGAGTCTCCTCGAGCACACGCACGAGCACCCTGTTCCCTGTCTGCCCGCGCCCAGGCCCCACGTTCCCGCCTGGCCGCATTTGGGGCAAGGCTCATTCCCCCGGTCCGTAAGGAAGCCGTTCTTGACGCGCCACTCGAAGAGGCGAGTCTCGCTGTCCTTCCCAACGAGCAGGCTCCAGAGGCCCTGCCCGCGAGATCTCTTGCTCCTGCCCCCTGGGCGCGCCCGCCTGCCCCTGGCGTCGCGCCCAGGGCTGCACTGAGTGTCGACCCCGTAAGGGAGTTTCGGAGAATGAGTAGCCGCCGTGGAGTACGTTCGGGATATTTCTGAGATTCCTCTCTGATCCTTCTGAATGATTGCATGTCCCCAAACTGACGTCATCTTTTCTTTGATCTCGCGATTGAATGCTCAACTGTGACGTTGACACGCCTAAGCCTAGAACAGCTGCGGCACGGACAGTGATGCATGCAATGCAATAATTGCTGCTACGCTGCAACGCTGGCATGCACGGGGGTTGCGAAACAGGGCGGGGCGAGCCGCAGGCAGGGCGATGATGTTGTCCCCAAGTCGCTGTGCCCTCCTCGCCATCTGCGTCTTCCCCCTCTGCTTCCCTGCCAGCCGCTTCCGCGGGCCTGCGTCTGGCTCCGGGTCTTCGCCGCCGCGCTTCACTCCGAAGTAGTGAACCTCAGAATAATGAGCTACCAAAACTGCGTCCTCCAGAACGCCAGGGGATTCGCCATCTGGCAAGAAGGTGCGAGCTGTGTCCTTCGAAATGACAGTGGTGGCCCTGTTGAAAGCCCGCGACAAGCACGCAAGCATCACATTGTCGCCCCACTCCCCATTCCTCATGCCCTCCCTGTAGTCGTCCACGGACATGGGCGGGTCGTTGCTCGCAGCTGCAATGGCAACCTGCTGGTCGCTGGCTTCGTTCACTGCCATCTTACGGAGGTCTAGAATGCTCAGGCGCACGTCGCCGAGGGCCCTCTGAGAAAAGAGACCCCCTGCTCTGAGCGCG
>CAUYUJ010014606.1:234092-254092 GCA_963575745.1 Prorocentrum cordatum
CCGACAGCGCCTGTTAAGAGAACTCGAAGAATACGAATAGCTTCGCGGACCTAGCTCGAGTAGCGGACCGAGTTCAGACCTCTCGATGCAACAGACGAACGCGCCTGATGATTCTGAAACGATTCGTGTGCATACCAGCTCTGTAGTTCTCCTACAGCCTGAGTTAAGTACAGGAAACCGACAGCACCTGTCAAGATGACTCGAAGAATACGAATAGTTTCGCAGATCTAGCTCGAGTAGCAGACCGAGTTCAGACCTCAGGATGCAACAGACGAACGCGCATGATCATTATGAATCGGTTTCTGTGCGCACCAGCTCTGTAGCTCTCCAAAATCTCGAGTTAGGCACAGAAAACCGCCGACGCGTGCCGATATGACTCGAAACAGCCGATCCCGCCTGGACGCCTTTTGGCAGTAAAAGGTACCCGATCGAGCTGAGATTGAGACGGCGAGCGGGAATAAGATCGAATACCACGGGAAAAATACTAGAGCTCAAACGAATTGAGGAATTTCGAGAACATAGTTTTCAACCGAGCAAAGTCACCAAAAGGTCCGTCGATATTTTTCTTGCCAACTAGCCCTCCAGCGCCCCGGAATTACTCTTCTAGCTTCGCCGCTAACGTTCTAAGGGAAGCTCTACGAGTTACTTCAAAACTGGCCCCAAGTTTCTGGGCCTCGTTCTCCCCAAGTTTGCGGGCACCTGCTGCTTGGCCAGCATGCCAATCGGCAGCCTTGTTACCTAGAATATAATATAGGTCATCTCCAGACACTGCCTCTGATAAGTCTCGGTGGGCTTTGACTGTCTCCAGCTTGGGCCATTCGCTCGGGCCTAGATGCCCGGCGATGGCTCTCCAAAAACCCCCAAGGATGGAGGGCCCATTGAAACCCTTCCTGGGGCCCTGCCCTCTGAAAAGCCCAGCGCAATCTGCTACAATGGGTGCGGGGCGAGGGTGGTCTGACCATTCCAAGGATATGCTAAGCCCTCCGTGCTCGGCATGCCCCGAATTTTGGGCGATAAAGGCTGGCAATGGCGATCTGGTGGCTCTGAGGAGAGTGCCATCCGGAGATCTGCGCTGCTGCACCTCTTGCTCGCGCGATCTCCGGGTGCTCGGGGCCCAGCCCGCCCGCCCATAAATATTGGCAGGTCCGCAGCAAAAGTGCCCCCCCCGCGCGGCCCCTCAGAATCGAAGTGGGAAAGCCCCCAATCTTCGCACGGCCCTTGAAATTGTTGTTTGGGGGCCCAGAGTCGGGAAAATAAAAAGTCGGCCGGCCCCTTCGCGCGGGCTTCCCCCAAGAAATCGCTCAGATATTCTTCCCGCTGGTCTTCGAAAAATGTGCACTCCCAGATTCTGTGGCACACCGAATCGGGCTTACCGCAAAGGGGGCACGCACCATCCGCGTCGCACCCCCACTTCTGCAACTTGGTGCCTGTGGTCAGACAATCGCAAAACACAGCACGACAAAGCTGGGCCTCCTTAAATGTTAACTCATTGCTGGCCCTTTGCAGCGGCAATCTGAACCCTTCAGTCCAGAGCCCATTCGTGCCTATGATGCTGTCTGGTCCTACAGCTGTCCGGACATGCCTCTGGACCTGCTGGCCCGTGAGGTCCACCACAAAAGCCTGGAACATTACTCTAGGTGGGGTGTCTGTTAAATTGCACTCCTGGCCCTTGGAATCTCGAAAATGAATCGGGCTCGAAGCCCCCCAGCCCCCCCTCCGCAGCCACAAGAGCATGTGAGAAATATGTCCGTTGACCTTGCCCAACCAGGACTTGCTGCGCGTGGATTCTAGCCTCTCTGCGGCCCCTAGAAATGCAGCGCGGAGCTCCGTGGCAGAAAGCTGGTCAGCATGCCCTTCTAGCTCAGGTCTCGGCGAAGTTGTTCGCCACCGTTCTAGACAATATCTGCCCAGTCCTGCACCGGCTAGAAATAATGGATATTTAAGCTGCGGCCCCATAGAACTCCACCATGAATCAGACTGCCCTGGCCTGAGGCGGCATGCAGAAGCACCTGCAGAGAGAGACCTAAGATTGTGCACCTCGGTCTGGGTAAACCCTGAGGTCGCAGCCCCGCAGTGGATGGTGGACCGAACCCCGGCCAGGAAAAAGCCTGTTCCTGAAGGACTTGATTCTGGGCCCCCGCAAGCCTTTCAAACGTTTGGCCCGGGCTGTCAAAGTAAGCCAACGACGTTTGCGGACCCTGCGCCCACCGCTGTATTTGGCAGATTTCCCCGCCAAAAGCCTTCGATACCAGCTCTGACGAACTCCCGACAATGCTGATCTTCGGCAAGGCCAGCTTGAGTTTCAACTCGGAAAGCCTCCTTCTGAAATGCATGGCGTGCTCAATGAGATTGTCCAGAACCAGTTGCGAGCCCATGCCAAAACTGGAGAGAGTAAGGTCATCGATGTGGAGACTGGTCTGCAACCCTTCTTTCCAAGACTCGCTCATAGCGGGCGGGAGGTAGGCTTTCGCCTCGCACGTCGCTGGGGGCGCCCCTGCCGCAACCCCCCTGCCGGGGTATACTTTCTCAGATACTCCCCGAGCCCGAGCATGCCATCCATGATACTCCCCGAGCCCATTTGTAAAGACTTATGGAGAACGCCAACACATGCTGCGGGTAATGGAATTCGAAGCCGTGCTCGCATAAGATCTCGCGGTCTACCATTTCGTATAAAAAACTCTTGAAGTCCCAAAGAAGAGCCAAGTAGTGGCCACCATGGTCAACTTGGAGTTCACTTCGGACTGACTGTCTCCAAATGGTATCCTCCGGGCTCCTACCCTGGCTGGCGCTGAAGGGAGCCCCCTGTCCATGCTCCTGCTCCTACTCCTTGCAATGCTTGCTCCCTAACTTCCCGTGGATCCGAATGAAAGCATAAAGGTGGGCGATGCAACGTCGCCCTCCTCCCTTATGCTTGCGCGCCAATAGCAACTGCAACTCTCGAAGGCAAGTTGGCGCTGCACCTACTACATCCATAAGTACATAGAGCCGGCCTAACATGTCCAGGCAACCATCGGAAACCATTCCAAAGTGTCTGGGGTGATAGCCATGGGGCTGGCAGGTCCTAGCCTTAAACCCCCTGGCAATGCTGCGCAACTTCATGGGCAGGGCTGCATTGGGGACTTCGTAGCGCTCTCGATGAATGAACCAACCTGCAACGTCCTGCGGCCACTTGGTGGCCCCCCACTTCTGCCCCCATGCTGCTAAGTGATCCGCAACAGGGTTCGGCAACGATGAAGAAGGCCCATGATCCGTGAGAGTGGTCTCCTCCTCGAAGCCCCCACCTCCTTTGAGGTGTCGGTTGACGAGGGTCCCTGAGCCCTCCGCCGCCTGCTCACACCATTCTTCCCATCTCTCATTCTGAAGGTTCCTGTCTCTTCCTCTAGCTGCTTCCGCTGCGGCTTGGAACCCTGCTATAAGCCGATCCAACTCTGAAATGTCCACATGCCGTCGCCTGAGTAGGGTTGCCGATTGGCTGAGTGGAAGGTGGAACAACTCGCCTTCCCCCCAGTAGTTGCGGAAAGGGCCTCCTTTGTTCGGCATGGGCCTGCATGCGTTCAAGAAGCCTCCCAAGCACTTCCCCCATCGGCCGGTCACAACACAATTCCGCATAGCGTGCCCGGATTTCTTCCAACCTGTGCACAACCCAACCCAGCGCTCTCTCTGGGCTGGCCTTCCCGCGCGATTTGGTCAGAAGGAGACTCGAAAGCGGGATGTCCTTACACTCAGGGGCTGTTCTCAGAAGGTGCCCTTCAGAAGTAGTTTGGGTAGCATCGTGGACTTCAATTCGCAGACGTTGGTTCCACTCTGCATATAGCTTGTCTAATAGCAAAGCGCCTTCATGCTATTCTGAATCCGAAGGGGACAGACTCCAATAGACACCATCCTCCTCGAGGCATCGGCGGCCCAGAACATGTTGGAGCTCGGCAAGGAGGTCCTCATGCCCAGGTGGTTCAACTGATGGCCCAATCGCTGGATCCGTGGGAATTTGCTGGTGTCTGACTGCTACTCTAAAATGCACGTCCCCTGTATCCTGCCTCGTCGTGAGAATGACAGCCCTGTGCGGCTTGCTGGGCAGGTCAACGTCTACAGAGCACGTCTCGACAGCAAGCGAAAGAAGAGTGCTGATCATGAAATAGTCCAGGATGGAAGCATGATCACCTGATACATACGCGTGTGCTGATACATCTGCTTGCACCCCCATGTCCAACAATTATACGTGCACGTGGTCCAAGCAGAGAGCCAAAGGAATGTTCCAATCCCCTCCAAAAATAATATGACATCCATGTGAAAGAATATCATTCCCAAGCTGCTGGATGCATCCTAGATTGGCGGGCCCCACTCCGCCGCCGGAAAGCCAGTAAATACTGTAGCAAGCTATTACGCCTGCGCTCTTCGTTCGGATAAAACAGCTGGAAGCTCGTCCTGGAATATGGAACTTGTCGTTGCCCTGACTTTCCCAGCTATCCAGATACCCATTAGCCAGAATGAAAGCACCTCCTGATAACCCTTTCCATGGGGCATGGGATCGCAGGAGAACCAAAGACTCTCCAACCTTGCCTACGGAGCTTACTTGAAATCTGAACGAAACGATCAGGTCCAAGGCGATGCTCCTGAATGAAAATCACATCAGCATCCAAAGAGGATAGGAGGACATCCCCCGCACTCCAGGAGTTGACGTTGAGAGTGGCAAATTTCAGAGGGGGCCGCTTGCCAACCTTGGCGCCTCGCCTCTTAATCCTCCTGCTGTATTTTCTGGACGGAAGCGGGGGGTCAGGAACAGGACGAACTCTTCGCTCCCCCACCTCCCCCTCCTCCAACTCCTGACTCCTCCTCCATTGGTCTACTTGGGGGCTCCCGGGCCATCGTTTCCGCCTTGGTGGCCTCGGGAGGGCCCTTGCGGGAACCTGCTCGGTCTTCGTCGTGTGCCCCCCTTTGCCTTGAGCATCTTGCCATAGCCCCTGACGTTCTTGAAGGCCTCCAAAACTGATTCTTCCTGGTCGCCCACCACTGCCTTGAAAGAACTGCTTTCCTAAGCGTCGTGATGAGCCCTCCCAAATCCAAATCCGACGATCTTTTGGTTGCGTTGCTGGGATGCGTCTTACCCTTCCCTGCACCCTTGCTTTTCTTCTTCCCCTTTCCCCTCCCCTTCCAAGGGGTGGGGATGAAGTCGTCGGGGCCCCTGTCGTACCACTCGCCATCCGTGCCTGCTCCCTCACCGTCAACAAGCAAGGCAAAACCTGGGCGAGAGACTGGCTGCTGTGGTTCGCTCTGGGCAAGTTCCTCATGCCAACGCTGGTAAAGATCATCTTTGGCACCACCTGGGAGGCCGCCGATGATGCGGTCCCAAGCTGCGAACTTACGATTTGCATCATCAGGGGAGGTTTCCTGGGCACCCTGAAGAGGGCCTTGAACCACAGGTTCATCGTGAAGCCCTTCGATCTCCAGCTCTGAAATCTGATCGAGAATATAATATGCTTGCAATTGAATTTTCTCCATGGCATCGTCGCAATACTTCGCTTCCTGATACAGATGTTCCAGCTGGCTTTGCTTGTGCTTAAGCTACCTTTCCTTCTTCTGCATGACCTGAGACAAGGGGAGCTGGGAGTTATGGTTCTCCTTGAGGGCCCCGTAGACCTCCTCGATGGCGGGGACAAGTTCCGGAGGAATCTCACTGTTGTTCGATTTTGCCTTCTGGAGCAGCTCATGGGCAATCGAGGTGATGGATTTAGATGGCTTCCGTTTCGGCCATTCGTCACCGAGCGGTTGCCCCCAACCTGCCCGACCCTTGTCCTTTCTCTTGTACGCGCCGTAGCCGTAGTCCTGCTGGTACTGGTAGGTCTGCCCGTTCGGGTTGAAGCCCTTGTAGACTCCTGATCCTTTAAATCCTGGGATTCCTCCGCCTTTTCCTCCTCCTTTACGGGTTCCTTTCGGCCCACCCGTCGAGATGCTGAAAGAGCCCCCACCCATCCCTTTGCCCCTGCCACCCAGGTTGGGAGGAGGGGGAGGGATGAGTTGGGGAACGCCGTTAGAGATCCCATAGGTCCGTAGATCAGCTTTGCAATGATAGCAAGTGTGGTACCAAGAAGAGTTCTTCTCACACCCACAAAAGCCGCACGTGACACCGATAATCTGGTACCCATGCTTATACATGACTGCTGCTGCGGTGCGAAACGTAGGGCTGCGCGCGCCCCAGGAGAGCCCAGTGCTCGCTCGAACCGAGGTTGGAAGTTCAGGAGCAGGCCCCTTGAGCCAAAATGGCTACGGAGCCTCCTCCTCCTCCTCCTCCTCCTCCTCCTCCTCCTCCTCCTCATGTGTCCGTCCCCCTCGTCCCCTCGTCCCCTCCTCCTCCTCACTCATGCCGTTCAGTCCCCACCTCCCTCCTCCATTCTCCTCTTGCCTTGGCACCCCCCACCCAGGCGCGGTGACAGGGGAGACAAACAGATAGACAATAATGAGGACATGAATGAAGGACTAACGTGATGGCGGGTGGTCTTCTATCAGTTCAACACCTGCATAGACGTTGCAGGCAGAACGTGTAGCACGCAAACACGAGGCAAGATAGAACCGTTGGTCCTGGACTGACAGAGAATTTGGCAGGTGCGTACTACATGATGATATGGTCTGCTGCATCTCAACAGCCGTCGCCGACTCAAACAAACTGTCAGGGCATGACGCATTGCAACCAAAAAACGTCACAAACGAATAGACCCCCTGCGAGAGAGACCCCAACACTTTCAGCTCATAATTCTGCAAGCCCACGCGACCAATACAACTGAGATTGCTCACGCAACTCCACACGGCACCACACGGGCAATACATTCGCAAGGGCAGCAAATTGCTCCACAGGGCACCACCAAACATTAGCCTGGCGAAGGACCCAACCATATGCAACTGTGAATACCGCAAGTGTGAATATCGTTTTCGGCGGCGCTACCTCTGGGTAGTGGAGACGCATACGAACACCCCCACTGGGGCCTTCGGTGGAGCTCCCTCTGGGGCTACGAAACGCTGCCCTGGGTGGGGGAACCGCATGTGGACACCCCCACTGGAGCCTTCGGTGGAGCTCCCTGTGAGGCTACGAAACGCTGCCCTGGGTGGGGGAACCGCATGCGGGCACCCCCACTGGGGCCTACGGTGGAGCTCCCTCTGGGGCTACGAAACGCTGCCCTGGGTGGGGGACCCGCATGAGGGCAGCCCCACTGGGGCCTACGGTGGAGCTCCCTCTGGGGCTACGAAACGCTGCCCTGGGTGGGGGAACCGCATGTGGACACCCCCACTGGGGCCTTCGGTGGAGCTCCCTATGGGGCCACGAAACGCTGCCCTGGGTGGGGGAACCGCATGTGGACACCCCCACTGGGGCCTTCGGTGGAGTTCCCTATGGGGCTACGAAACGCTGCCCTGGGTGGGGGAACCGCATGAGGGCAGCCCCACTGGGGCCTACGGTGGAGCTCCCTATGGGGCTACGAAACGCTGCCCTGGGTGGGGAACCGCATGTGGACACCCCCACTGGGGCCTTCGGTGGAGCTCCCTATGGGGCCACGAAACGCTGCCCTGGGTGGGGGAACCGCATGTGGACACCCCCACTGGGGCCTTCGGTGGAGCTCCCTATGGGGCTACGAAAGGCTGCCCTGGGTGGGGGAACCGCATGTTGACACCCCCTCTGGGCCTCGGTGGAGCTCCCTCTGGTGCTACGAAACGCTGCCCTGGGTGGGGGAACCGCATGCGAACACCCCCACTGGGGCCTTCGGTGGAGCTCCCTATGGGGCTACGAAACGCTGCCCTGGGTGGGGGAACCGCATGCGAACACCCCCACTGGGGCCTTCGGGGGAGCTCCCTATGGGGCCACGAAACGCTGCCCTGGGTGGGGGAACCGCATGCGAACACCCCCACTGGGGCCTTCGGTGGAGCTCCCTATGGGGCTACGAAATGCTGCCCTGGGTGGGGGAACCGCATGCGAACGCCCCCACTGGGGCCTTCGGTGGAGCTCCCTATGGGGCTACGAAACGCTGCCCTGGGTGGGGGAACCGCATGCGAACACCCCCTCTGGGGCCTTCGGTGGAGCTCCCTATGGGGCCACGAAACGCTGCCCTGGGTGGGGGAACCGCATGCGAACACCCCCACTGGGGCCTTCGGTGGAGCTCCCTATGGGGCTACGAAGCGCTGCCCTGGGTGGGGGGAACCGCATGCGAACACCTCCACTGGGGCCTTCGGTGGGCTCCCTATGGGGCCACGAAACGCTGCCCTGGGTGGGGGAACCGCATGCGGACACCCCCACTGGGGCCTTCGGTGGAGCTCCCTCTGGGGCTACGAAACGCTGCCCTGGGTGGGGGAACCGCATGCGAACACCCCCACTGGGGCCTTCGGTGGAGCTCCCTATGGGGCTACGAAACGCTGCCCTGGGTGGGGGAACCGCATGTGGACACCCCCACTGGGGCCTTCGGTGGAGCTCCCTATGGGGCTACGAAACGCTGCCCTGGGTGGGGGAACCGCATGCGAACACCCCCACTGGGGCCTTCGGTGGAGCTCCCTCTGGGGCTACGAAACGCTGCCCTGGGTGGGGGAACCGCATGTGGACACCCCCACTGGGGCCTTCGGTGGAGCTCCCTCTGGGGCTACGAAACGCTGCCCTGGGTGGGGGAACCGCATGTGGACACCCCCACTGGGGCCTTCGGTGGGGCTCCCTCTGGGGCTACGAAACGCTGCCCTGGGTGGGGGAACCGCATGTGGACACCCCCTTCTGGGGCCTTCGGTGGAGCTCCCTCTGGGGCTACGAAACGCTGCCCTGGGTGGGGGAACCGCATGTGGACACCCCCACTGGGGCCTTCGGTGGAGTTCCCTATGGGGCTACGAAATGCGTGAGAGGTGTGCCGAGAGCAGAGGCAAGGAGGGGGAGGAGGGCGAGGAGGAGGAGAAACGCGGGGCACCGTCTCTTCAAAACGAGGACCCAACACCACAGGATGGTTGGGAAAAACGGAGAACACATTGAGGGACACAACACGACACGGCACACGACACCACACAGCATCACGTACAGTTCGTTTCCCATGTGGTGCCGTCCCCGCTTCTTGGATCCGTTGCTCGCTATCTGTTGCTCGCTTGGCGTGCTGCGCCCCACATTCTCGACAGCTGCTGCCAAACCAATGATTTGCGATGATGCGCCGCTATGTCCCTATGTCCGGGATCCGTAAGCCCGCGTGGTCCAGTGTGGTGACGTGCCCGCAGTAGTCAGATCCGGTGCCCGCCCGAGGCGCCTGCGTGGTGTGGTGTTCCAGGCTGCCCGGTCCGTTGCCTGTGCTGTGCAGGGCGCTGCCGTGCGGTGCCATGCGACGACGTGCTCACATGCTCGGACCCATTGCCTGGCCTTGTCCCAAGATGCTAGCACTGATGCCTATGTGTGCGTAGGGAGACGACCGAGGGGTCGACCCTATACGGGTGTCCGCAGGTCGAGGCAAAGGAAGGATGATGTCAGGAGCACCTTTTCCTGGGCGCTGCGAGGGGGGCAGCGCTCTGTGCCTGTGTATGCCAATACCTGAGACGATACAAGAGCGATGCATGACGATAGAATGGGGATATGTGGGAAGGCACCAACTATACACCAACACCGATCCAGGCCAGAATCACCCTGGGTCGAGGATCGGAGTATACGCCCTCCTGTCTTGCGCAGAATGCATATACACCGATTTTGGGCCTAGGATCGACCTGACCAGGATCGGTGTAGGTGTACAGTAGGTGCCCTCCGAATATGAGCGGACTTCACACACAATGTGGTGCAGTGCGGCATGGCGCCGCAAGCATGCCCTCCGATCCATGGCCCCTTCATTCAGGTGGTGCCACGAGGTGTGCCGTCGGGTGTCGTGCGGTGTCGTGTGGCGCCGTGCGGCGCCGTCCCCCCATGTCGCGGATCCGTCGCCTGCGTGGCGCCATGTGGTGTTACAGGGGGGTGTTGGACGACAAATGAAATAAAAGCATGCCCCAAACATGCTCAAAATATACCCCACACATACTTAAAAAAAATCGTCCCCTGACTATTTGTTTGTTATTTTTGAATGTCCCCCTGTAGAGGGACAGGCCCAACTTAAGTGTGGTGCCGTCGCTGCCAAGGAGGCCCAGCGCCGATCCCAACAAATCTGCGCGACGCTCCGGCAGTTGCATGTTTATGCCGCGCTGTCGCCTTCGATGCCCAGGAGAGGGCTTGGGCCCGCCCGCCCTCCAGACGAGCGCGCGGCACTGCTCGTAGGGCGGCTGCTCGCCAATAGCCCGGGCCCGCCGCAGGGCAGCCACGATCCACGAAATGGATCGGCGGCGAGCAAGAGGGGGGGAAGCGAGACGGAAAAGCGCGGCGGGAAGCCCTCGCGCCATCTGAGAAGTGTCCTGCGTCTTCGGGGAAGGCTCAGAGGATTTTTCAGAGGGCCTGGGGACTTCGGGCCCCTCTGAGAAGGCCAGCCCCTTCTCGTTTCCCCTTCCATCGCCCGCCGCCGGCTAGAGGCAAACGTGTACGTTTTCGCGCTGCCGCGCCGCTGCCAAGGACGCCGCTCTGCGGCGTCCTTGGCAGAGCTCGGCCAGAGAGGCGCGTCCTCCTCCTCCTCCTCCTACTCCTCCTCCTCCTCCTCCTCCTCCTCCTCCTCCTCTCCTCCTCCTCCTCCTCCGCCTCCTCCAATTCCAACTCCTCTTCCTCCTCATCCCCCTCCTCCTCCTCCTCCTCCCTCCTCCTCCTCCTCCCCCCCCTCCCCTTGTCCTCCTCGTCCTCCTCCTCCTCCTCCTCCTCCCTCCTCCTCCGCCACCTCCCCCGCCTCCGCCTCCGCCTCCGCCTCCTCTTCCTCCTCCGCCTCCTCCTCCTCCCCTCCTCCTCATTGTCCTCTTCCTTGTCCTCCTCCCCCTCCTCCTCCTCCTCCTCCTCCTCCTCCTCCTCCTCCTCCGCCGCCTCCCCCGCCTCTCCGCCTCCGCCTCCGCCTCCGCCTCCGCCCCCGCCCCCGCCTCCTCCCCTCCTCCTCCTCCTCTTCCTCCTCCTCCTCCGCCTCGTCCTCCTCCTCCTCCTCCCCCTCCTCCTCCTCCTCATCCCCCTCCTCGCATCGCATCGCATCGCATCGCATCGGCGAGGCTGGAAGTCCGTAGCCTGTACAAGGGTGATGCCGAGCAGGGCAAAAGAACAGAGTACGAATTCATGCAGAGGGAGAGAGAGAGAGAGAGAGAGAGAGAGAGAGAGAGAGATGAAGGCCCAGGCCTAGCCCTGGCTGCCGCGAGGGCGATTTGCAGGCCCGTGAGCCATGCAGTCATCTGCCATCTGATGCTGAACGTAGGGGTCGAGCGGCACGTGGAAAGCCACCGCCTCATCGGGCAAATCCTACTCAGTTAAAGCGCCGCGCGCGCAGGTGAACGTGAGATGGATATCAGCAAGCAGGGATGAAGCAAGATGACGGCAGAGGGCGCTAGGATAGACTTTGGCACGACCAGTCGTCCAGGATCGATCGCTGTTAAGCCAAAGAAGCGCCACATGCGCGCATCCCCCACAACGGCCCCTCCGAGGCCTGCAGTCCGTGAGCCCCCGAAGCGCGGGGCAGTGAACCGAGAGAGGCCGCGTGGGCTCGAGGGATGAGCTGCCAAACTGGCACTGATCAACGTCGACAGTCTGGACGTGGGGCAGACGCGCACACCTCGCCATATCGGGGAGATACCAAGAGGAAGGCATGTCTGGCCGAGAGGCGTGCGGGGCGGGACGCCCCATGATACAGGGAACAGAATGCCGCCAGCACTGATGCAGAAACAGAATCATCGTCTGCAGCAACGCATTGCCGAGACCCACCTGTTCCGCCTCGCGGGGCCTCAGGAAGGGCAGACCCCGCAACTGATCAGGGGACCTGACGGGGCGAGGGGGCCGAGAGGTGCCCTCGCAGGGGAGATGACGCGCCGCGCTCCAGGTTTCGCACGGCGGCCCGCCCAGGACACCCTTGACGTGCCCCTGGGCCATAAGACTCAGCCACAGACCCTTTCAGGATCCGTGAGGATCCCTTTTGGACACAGAGTGCGCCACGTCAATGCTAAGTATATAGACGCGCGTGGCATGCTGCTGCAATAACTCCTCAAAATGCTGCTGAACGTCCTGTTCTCTACGATGGCCAGAGAAGAGATGCAGCACGAATCCCTGTGACTGAGCCGGCGGGGCCCGGGGCCGAAGACCGACGGGGGGCGGGGGGGCGACCTCCTGCGGGGCGAGAGGGAGGTGCACAGCCGCCTGTTGGACAAGCGCGGCGGCGGGGAGGGCGGGCCCCTGGAGTCCAATAATGGGGAGACTCGCAAAATTGTCCTGCCTACCGAGAGCCTGGTTCTTGCTATGCTGCTTTTTTCGCTCTAGGACCTGCTCCTGGATGATTGCACTTGGGAGCGGGTGCGTAACCTGCCACTGTGTCATACTCTGTCTGCGTATGTCGCGCCTATGGATGCGTTTCAACAAGCGAGCGTTGCCACGAAAATCTCAAGACAAGACTGGCACACGTGTCCAGTCACGCAAAGCTCGGGGGCATCCTGGGACTTGTGAAACTTGGCACGGTGCATGCGAAGCTGCCGAAGCGAAGTATGCACGAACCCGCACTCATAGCGAAGAAGGGGGGCAGGCGGCGGCGGCGGCGGGGCGGCAGCAATCGTTCCAGCAAGGGTGCTTTCAAGTATTTTTAGTCCACAGATGGCGCTGAGCCTCTTGTCTCTGAACAAAGATGGAACTCTTGACGGCAGCGTTGAGAGCAACTCTGAAGTCTTTTGGACCACTGATGAGCCGGTGCATCCACCCCTGGAAAACGTCGCCCTCTGGTCGCTCCGCAGGACTAGTGTGTTGGTTTAGCCACTCAAAGTCCCGGCGAACGAGGGCCCCCCAGGAGCCATCGACGCCCCAGAGAGTGCCCAGGAGCACCCTAAGAACGGGCGGGGCCCTATCGGGAAGCGAGACACGAAGCAAGTACCTGAGCCTGGCGACGGTCAGAACAATACTTATGGGAAGCCGTCCGACTCGGGAGATGATATCTTTGCGCGCAACCTGGAATTCGTAATTGTTGCTCCTAGGGAGTCCGAGTGCCGTGCGATAAACCATAGCATGTGCGGCCTGAACTTTCTGCAAGAGAAGCGCAGAGAGAGGATCCCACATGCAGGCAGCAAAGAGCAAGACAGAAGAGGAGAGGGCTTCGCTGAGAGTAACCGGGGCCTTCTGACTCAAGGCTTGTCGTTTCGCCACAGTCGCACGGATAGGTTTCAGCGCCTGTCTGGTGCCCGAGATTCGGGCAACGATCTCAGGAGCCACTGAACCCCCCTGGTCAACCCGGACCCCAAGGACCTCGTGCATGGCAACCACCTGCACTTCCACGTGCCACCTAAGGGAAGTAACGCGGGGAGTCTCTTCACAGAAAGCATGAAGCCCGGCCGCCTTGGATCCCTTTCCACGAAAGGCGAGCAGGATAACCGTCTTGTCTGGATTCAACTTCATTCCAAGACGGTCGACCCCCTCATACAAAATGTCAAGCGTCTGCTGCGTGGTTCCTAGAAGATCCTTCGCTCGGGGGGTGGCATTAACGATGCGCGTGTCGTCAACGAACGAGGTGGAAGGGCGAGGATCTTCCGTGTCCTGGGGCCTGGCAAGGAGGGGGGGGCCGAGGGGAGCTCCCAAATGAGACCCCTGTCTCCCATGTTGGCGTCGACATAGAGATGCACCTTGGTGAACACAAGATGAAAGACATCGGCGTCAGGAATTCTGCCTGGCCTAGTGCCCGTGCGCGGACGAACATATCCCTGACTGCCCTCTGTCTTCCAAAACGCCCCAGGCTGACTTTCTTGCAGGAGAGCAAGCAAATGGGATGAGGGAAGCGTGTTCTCGAAGACAGGCCTGTCCGATTCAAGCTCGACACCTATCGCATGAACAAGGACAGGTGGCAAGTCACAAGTGAGAAGGACGCGAGAGATGTCATCCTGATCCTGCGGCAAGGAGAGAGCAAACTGTCTTATGACCGAATAGAACGCAGTGGAGAGATCAAGAAAGCTAGCCGTGCTACTTGCCTTTCTGTGTTGGGCAGCCTTCCAATGCAACCTGACCGCGTGCCCTGAGGTGTCACAAGACCGCCCAGGGAGGCCGCCCCGCTGAGAAGCCAGCAGCACCTGCTGGAGAAAGTCCAGTGCTCGGCCCCGGACGAAGCGGTGATAAAGTTTGCCTATAGTGTTCGCCTTCAAGATGTTGCGCTGATTTCGAGCCAGGAAGACTTCCTTGGCGGCTTTGTAGAACCAAACAACACGACCGCTTTTGAAGCCCAGCGGCCCCCCTCCTCCCATGGACGTTTTACAAAGCAGGGGCAAGAAAAGGGCGGTCATTTCCTCGGGCGCAACATGTTGCAAAGCGTCACGCAGCTCGTCGGGGCCCGCAAGAGTCGCCATAGAAGCCCTTCGCATTAGAAACTGAACATCGAGATGGGTGGGAATGCATTCTGAATCTAGTGAGGGAACCTGACCTGTAGCAGCGGCAGAGAGGGGCTGCAAGGCGAGAGAGGCAGGAGCGAAGCACTTCCAATCCCACGCGTAATGCTGCGTCTGCTCAAGAGGGTACTCAGACGGAAAATTGGGACTCCAACGCTCGCATGCAACCCTTTCCTCAGCTCGTGGCCAAGGTAAAGAGCCAGTTGAGCAGGCCCCACCGTTATCCTCACTGTACCCTGGGCTCCTGAGTGACATCGGCGCGCTGCCCCCCACCTCCGAACTGTCGAAAAGGTCGAGGTCGCGGTTCGGGTTCACGAGCGGGGGGGCGGCGGGCGCGGGTGCAGGCAGAGAGGTAGCACCGGCAGCAGGAGAAGACGCCGCTAGAGGAAGCTGCATCGCACACGATGAGGCAGGATGTCCGTAGCCTGTACCGGCGTCATGCCTCCTGTCAGTCTCGGGAAAAGGGATGCCACAAACTGGGGGAGCCTGAGTACACGCAGGGGGGGGAGCTAGGGGAGGAGGCGTCTTGTTGCAGTATTCAACAACCTCTTGATCGGTGAGAGCCTGGGCTTTCTCAGTGCCTCCGAAGAACTGTTGCATATGCTGCGCCACAAGATCGGAGGAGGCAATCGGGTTACCCTGGTCATCGAGCATGCATGGGAAGGCCGCGGGCTTTTTGTTGCGCCCCCCGAAACGCAGAAGCTTATGGTGCCTTTGCCAGGCCTGTCTGGCCATGCCCCCGTCGACAGAGAGTTGAGCCTCCTGAGCTATCCCTTCGAGAAAGCGAACCCTGTCTTTTTCGAGCTGGTTGGCAAGAGCATGCTTGGAACGTAATATAAATGAGTGAAGGGCAAGTGTGAACTCGTCATGATGCGCAATTCCATTGAGACATCGAAGGGCCACCTGCCTCACTGAGGTGTAGAGGGCGTCCCATGGGGAGTCCTGGAGCTCCCTATGTCCCTTGCCAAGGTCCCCACTGGTCCACCGTCCAGCAAAGTGCAAGAGGATCCTCGAAACCGTGGCTCCAGGAGGCAGGGTAGAAGGACGCGCCACCTTACGCAAGACTCGACGAACGCCACGGCGAGCAAGCACAAGCAAATGGGAGGAGGCGGACATGTAAGACTGTCTAGGACGACTACCTATGCGGGTGAAGACCTCCTTCGCAGCTTGGTTGACCTGCTTGGTGGCCAAAGCCATATGTTCCGATGGGGAAACAGACCATTCGATGGGGGCAAGCTCCGAGAGACGTTCCCGAAACTGAGAGACTCTCTCGGGGTCCCTGAGAAGACCATCGTCCAGCCGTGTCGACGAGGCTTGGCGCACAACCCGCTCCTGGTGAAGAGTGACTTTGGCAAGCACGGGGAGATGATCACGCTGCTTAGAGAAATTGCCCAGTTCCTTCCATGTGCGAACGGCGGAGATATTGGAAGCCATGCCCTGGGAGACGCATATATAGTCTACGCGATGCCGAACATTCTTGTTGGTTACGAATGTGTAATCGCTTGCATGGTGTTGACAGCTACCAGAGCCGCTCCATTGAGAGATTGCCTGAATCTCGTCCCAGGAGGGTCCTCGTCCTGGTGAAATCCCTGGCCCCCTACCGCAGCATCTGCGCAGGTGCCGAGCCGCGCATTGGCGCCGACGAACATGATCTGAACTCCCCAAGCGGCAAGCTGTTCGTCCAGGAGGGTCCAAAAAGCGTCCCGGCCCGAAGCTTTGTGACCCGAGTGATACGCATGAGCAACTGCCACAGTGACCTCTAGACCTGGAGCTTGAATCCGCACAACAAGAAGGCGAGGGGTGGCATATAGCACGGAGAGATGACGGGGATGAAAGAGCAGGGGGCGGCCTTACACTGTCCGTAAGGTTCCTCAAGGTTAACCCAAAGCTCGACACCAGCCGAGTGACTGATATGGCCAGAGGCCAAAACCTGGCAAGCGCCCTTTCTCTTCGAGCCCTGGGGGGTCCGCGCCTCCTGGATCCCAACAAGATGGATTTTCTTGTTCAGAAACTGTTGCCGTGTCATTTGAGCCCGCACTCCTTGGACATAGGCGTTGCTCGACTTCTTGTGGGATACAGCAAGGGAGCGCGTGTTATACTGGGCCAAAGAGAGAGAGAGCAATCGTCTGGTGTTGGAGACGCGTGGGCGCAGGTGAGTCGAGATCATGAACGGTGGCAAGAGAGCACGGCAGCGGAGCATCAAAGGAGAGATGGATGCACTCACCAACTTGCTTCTGCACGAGAGATGGATAAGCTGATGCAACCTCGGATGGGGCGTTAAGAAGCCAAACCCATTCAACTGCACGGGTGAAGTCAGTTAAATCACATAGGGGATCGGGCAAAATAGATATCTCCAACTTACCTTTCATGGTGGCCCGAGCGATGTTATCCACAATGGTGTTCCAAGGATGGTCAACGTGCCCCTTGACGTGGCATATCTGGATTTCGCAGCGAAGTCTAGCCTTGACCAGAAGCGCGTACGTGAGCCTAGCAATATCTCGCTTAGCCTTGCTATTTGATCTGCCGGTGAGGAAGTCAGCCGCATTCAAGCTGTCACTCCAGATGGTGACTGGCAAGGGCGCTTCCTGAAGGAGAGTGACAAGCAGAGCCCGGGCTATGGCTAAGAGATCAACATCCGTGCTGTCCAGATCTTCGGGGGGGGGCCTAGAATACAGGATTGGGTCCACTGGGAACAGATGAACCCCCCATAGGCATAGCCATCCCTGTCCTGCGAGAGCGCAACAACTCCCCAATTCGCAGCGGTGCTGTCGGTAGGGTCGATAGACGCGTCGGCATAATAGTGTTGATGCTCCCATTCACCGAGCCTGGGCGGACAGAGGCTGAGGGCCACGCTTCCTGGCTCCTGGGGACAGCCTCGCGCCGCCACACAAGAGAGTCCTTGGCAAGCCAAGCAGAGGGGAGTCGGCCGAGATCGCACTGAAGAGGCGATGGAGACTCGGGGAGCGACGATCGATGCGAGTTGGTCTTTTCCGCATGGCGCACAAGAGGTTGAGGATTGATGTAACGGGCCCGAGGAGTCGTCACCATGACCTGAAACTGAAGGGGGAACAGAGCCAGGAGTGGGCGACGACTCGCTGTCTCCTCTGGGAGGAGCCAGGACGCGGGCCATAGATGGGACAACAGAGTTGGGGAGAGAGGAGGGAATGTACTGAGCGCTCGCATAGGCGCTCGACATATCCTGCTGCATAGCTTCACCCTGTGAGACCAAGAAGGTGTCAGGCACGGGCGAGACGCGACTGCTGGAGAAATCGCTCGCAGCGGGATGCCCCGCTGAGCTCATCTCGCCCGACCTCAACTGTAAGAGATCAACGAGGCACAGGACGACAGGCTGCACCACCGAGGGGGCGGCAGCCGCGGCAAGGGCATGCAGATGACTAGTGTCAGAATCCTCGCTGGAGCGCGTGTACGACCCCGAAGGTGACCCCGCGGACAGGACGCCAAGGTCCCTTAGCTCCTGCTCGTGGCCGGTGTGGCCAGCAGGAGTCTGGGCCAGAAGGGGGCCTGGATCCTGCGAGGAAGCTGACGTGGCAGCATATATATATATATATATATATATATATATCGCCACGTGAAGAGAGCCTAAGACCGCGAACAACAGTTGCAAAAGGCAGGAGTCTGAGCTTTCACTGGAATCGGACGGCGGGCCCCTGGAGGAAGCCGCACGGCCAGGGCCACTGGGGCCCTGCGCCCCCCTATCCTGGCCGTCTTGGCCAGGAGGAGGCGGGTCCGAGGGAAAAGTAGTTTCCGTTGAAGTCTCAGACGCGGAGGCGGGCGGCTGGTAGTCGAGCGAGTGGAGAACGGACTCCCAAAAACGCCACGCTTGCCCAGCCCAGAGTGGATTGGCGAGATGGCCTGGGCGGCCTGCCTCGACAGAGATCCAATGCCTTGCTCGGAGGTAGGCGTCTGGAGCGCCCTGTAACTCCAGACCGCGCTGAGTCGGGCAGGCGGTCCTCGTGCGATCGAGACGCCGAAGATAAGCTGAGCGACGAGATCCTGGCATTTGCCAGGCCTCACTGCAGATTATTACCGCCTGACTGCGCCATGCGCGCCTGCTGTTGATACCGTATATTGGGTGGATGAGCGGGTGGAAATCTGGCAGGGTGTGCAAGTGTGCTTCTACCCACGGAACGCAATCTTCGAGCCATAGGCCCTTTGCCTGGTCATCTGACATGACAACGGCATTATAGTACCAGGGCTTGAGCTTGTACGAAAGCCTCTCGGCCAAGCGCTCGGAGGCCGCAAAAGCTTCGAGCAGGCCAGGAGGGGCAGGCTTGGAGGATGGAGGAGAAGAGGTATCTGCCATCACTGGGGGCTCCAGTCGCTGAACGTGCCCACGATAGGAGCCCATCTCCCAGGCGCCCGAGCAATCGCGAAGGCCACTTGACCCAGCCCCGCCACTAGAAAAGCTGCTGGCAGCATGCAGTTGGCATTGTGCGATTGGCTCAAACCCGGAGCTACTCGCAAGCTTAAAAGTCGGCTGCCGTCTTTCTCTCCCCCCCCCCCCCGTCGTCCACCCGCCGCCCCCGCAAGTGGCTCGATCCATGGCGAGTGAAGCCTGGCTCTCAAACGCTGGCTCGCACCCTCTGCCGGCGTTCGTAGGCGCAAAATCTGGTAGCGGAGCGGGGACTGCTGCGCGTGAATGCCGCTGGAAGGCGCCGGCATCGGTTGGCCCAGGAGAGGCCGCGCACGCCGAGGCAGGGAGAGAGGGGGCGTCGAGCACGTCTAGACCCGCGTGCTGAAGCAACGTGTGAAAGGATAGAACAGGAACTGAATACGGCGGCTCAGATAATATGCTGGCCTCACCAATATCTCCATGACGGTCAGGATCATAGAACTGCGTGTGGACGTAGCCCCAGGAGATCCCTGTGCGCTGTCTGCTAGGCGCTGGCACACATGAGCGGGCTCGCCCACTGGAGGCGACCGACTCCTCTCCTTGACGCCCTTGCCTTTGCCCTTGAAGCACATCTTGCCATTGTGGTCGATGTAACTCTGAGGGCCGCGGAGCTGCTCCTGACTGGGATTGATCTGGGTCGGGGCGAAATGGTCGGGCGCGACGTAAGGTGTCTCCTGGGTCGGCGGGGGGCCCCACATCTGAGTCGGTCCAGGCGTTCCAGGAACTGGTTTGTCCTCGGGAGCTGTGGCCGCCGTCGCTGGTGTCCCTGGAGCTGCGGTCGCTGGTGTCCCTGAAGCTGCCGCTGCAGCTGGCGCTGCCGTCCGTGTCCCAGGGGGAGCCGCCACTGCTGCTGGCATCAACGTCGCAGGAATCGCCATGCCCTGAGCCTGGTACATCTCGATGATGGCCGCGTGGGAAGCCGGCGCCGATGCTGTACTCCCTGCTGCTGGAAACCCCACCGCTGGCGCCGACACTGGCTCGGCCGCCTGAGGCGCTGGGAAGGGGCCCGCTGGCGGTGGAAGAGCTGCCGTCAGCCTCATCTGCGTCTCCATCTGTTGATTGTGCTGATAGATGAGGTCGCGCTGCTGAAGTGCTGCATCGCGCTGCTCTCGAAAGGAAACCGCCTCGGCTGGCAGCCCTG
>CAUYUJ010014606.1:264092-390459 GCA_963575745.1 Prorocentrum cordatum
CCTGGGAGGGGGCGGGAGCTGCCGCCTCTGGGACTCGGAGCTGATCGTCATGGCGGTCCCGTCGGGCGTCCCGTCGCCGTCGGAGCTGCAGTCGTACGCCTCCCCGGGGCCAGCGGCCGCCAGAGAGCAGCATTCCTCATCCTCGCTCGTCGTTCTTCCCTCATCCTCATCAGCCTCCTAGTCATCCTCGCCAAACGCCTCAAGCGTCCAATTCTCCTCTTCGTCGTCATCATCACCATCATCCTCTTCCTCCTCATGATCGTCGTCATCATCATCTTCATCATCATCACCATCATCATCATCATCATCATCATCATCATCATCATCATCATCATCCTCATCATCATCAGCATCAGCATCAGCATCAGCATCAGCATCATCATCAGAACCATCATCATCATCACCAGCAGCAACAGCCTCAGCATCCTCATCAGCAGCAGCATAATCAGCATTAGTGGTAGCATAACCATCATCATCATCAGCATCATCATCATCATCATAACCACCAACATCATCATCATCATCATCATCATCATCATCATCATCATCAGCGGCAGCCTCATCAGCATCAGCAACAGCAGCAGCATCATCAGCATCATCGTCATCACCAGTGTCATCAACAACATCATCATCATAAAAACCCTCACCGTCATAAAGATCATCCTCATCAGCATAGTCGTCATCATCACCATAATCATCACCATAAGCATCATAATCATCACCAGCAGCAGCAACATAATCATCAGCATCACCCGCATCATAATCATCAGCAGCAACACTTCCATCCCCATCATGTCAGCATGATCAGCAATGCCATCGTCAACATTACAATGATCAGCATCAGCAACAACACCTGTAGCATCAGCATCAGCAGCAACATCATCGTCAGCATCAGCATCATCATCATCACCAACGTCACCATCACCGTCATCATCATCACCACCATCATCAGCATCATCAGCATCATCACCACCACCACCATCATCATCAGCATCATCATCATCATCATCATCATCATCATCATCATCACCGTCATCGTCATCATCATCGCAATCAGCATCAGCATCAGCATCAGCATCAGCATCAGCATCATCATCATCATCAGCATCAGCATCATCATCATCATCAGCGGTGGCGTCATCTTCAACAGAACTAGCAATACAAATCCGCCGACCCTTGTGGGTCTCCAAGCGTGTGAGATTGCTCCCCATAATCCCCCCAGGGACCCCAAACCGCGAGTTCGCCCCCCCCCGCGGGGCCCGGAACGACCCCCGGTTGAACGCGCCACGGGGGAACGGAGGGCCTCACAACGGGCCCTGAAGGCCCCAAGGGGTTCCCAAGACGGTCCCAGAGGGCTCCGAATCGCCGCAAGGTCGAGCCATGACGCCCAAGATGGCAGCCAGACAGCCCAAAACGCAGCCAAGACGCTCCCAGACGCCTCCAGGAGGCCCCCCAACACGGCCCCAAGAAGCCAAAATCTGCCCATTGCGTTGGGAAAGCGTGCGTTTTTAGCACATTCGCCTCTTGGGTTTTCACAACGACCACGATGGCCCAAGAGGCCTCCAAGATCGCCCCAAAACGGCCCAGGCGGCCCCGAAAAGGGCTCCCAGACGGCCCAAGAGGGCCTCAAGACGGCCCAATAAGCCCCCAAGACGGCCCAGGAGGGCTCCAAGACGGCCTTAAGATGTGGCCCAGACGGGGGAATCCGGACGGACATTCCAGGCCTTCGGCCCCAGGACGCCACAGG
The DNA here is from genome assembly GCA_963575745.1 of Prorocentrum cordatum. Lineage (NCBI taxonomy): Eukaryota > Dinophyceae > Prorocentrales > Prorocentraceae > Prorocentrum > Prorocentrum cordatum. The sequence goes on from CAUYUJ010014606.1 coordinate 265,840, forward strand.
GTTGCCCCAAAAAGCCCCCAGGGAACCCCAAGAGAGCCCCGAAAAGCCCGCACGAGGCCTCCATGAAGCCCCCAAGAGGTCCAAAAACTGCCTCCCGGACGCCCCCGAAAAGCCTCCTAGGAGACCCATCAACCATCCGATTGGCCTCAACCCCACAACCCAGGCACGGTGGCGGGACGCCTCCCCCCCCCCCGAAAAACCTCTGTCGAGGCCCCATAAACTATCCCACTGGCCTCAAACCCACAAGCCAGGCACGGTGGCGGGATGGACGGAAGGTCATTCGATGATCACGCGTCAACGGCGAACATAACTGCTCAGACCCGCAAGCTAAGCACGGTGGCGGGATGAACCGAAGGCCATTTGATGATCATATGCGTCCACGGCGAGCACTGCGAATGTGAGCCGCGGCAAATACAATGATCTCAAAGAGTTTATGTCTGGACTCTGACACTGCCCCTACCTTCGTCCCCCGAAATTATCAAAAGAAAAAGCCCACGAGACATCCCCAAGACTCTAACGCACAACCAGGCCGGGATGGACCGAAGATTCTGCAAGACTTCACGGCCAGGAAGCCCGCACAAGGTATCCAAATCCAGGGTGCACACACGCATGCGTTCTGGGGGCGCCAGCATAGTCCCAAACGGCCCCCGGAGGCCCCAGTTAGGGCCCCAAGCCTGGATGCTCACTCTTCGTCCCCCTCGTGCTTTCTTCAACCTCCTCCTCATCCCCTGCCTCCCTCTACCCCTCCTACCCTTCATCCTCCTTTTCCTCCTTCTCCTCCTCCTGCGGCTGCGCTTCCTTCTTGTCAGTTCCCTCCTCCTCCTCCTCAGCTTCGCTCCCCCTCTCGCTCTCACCTTCTGGCCCTACTTCGACAAACCGCAAAACGGGCGTTCGAATGCGCATCATCTGCACGTATTGCACTTCAGGGTGCCCTTCTTTCTTGTCGCGCGCGACATTGTCAGGCCTCATGAAGAAAGCCGATGTCGGTAGTTTGCTCTGACGTGCCGCTGCACTGATACGCCTGCCAACTGCGCGCTGTGAAACCAAGGTCCTTGCAATCTGCGCACACTACTTTCACTCCCCTCGTCAAGTATTCCGTCTCCTGCGCGCAACTGATGTGCCCCTGCCGGGGGAACTCCTTGTCGAAGCAGCCCCATCACTCCTATCCGCATCTGCAGGGGCTACAGGAATGATCAAGTTTCGTGCCTCTCGAAAACGACCCCGAAACCAAGACTAGTCCAAAACGCACTACTCATGAAATCACACACCGCCGCCTTGAAGGCGTCCACCACAGCCGGCGAGAAAGGCTAGGGGTCAACGGATGTGGCACAAGCCTTTAGAATCATCACCGTAAGCGTCATCCGGATCGTCATCAGGATCGTCCTCATTACCCACATCCACCACATCCGTCCTCCTCATTATAAATCACCTGCGTTCGCGAGTATCCGCAAGACGACGTATACCAACATCACCATGGACAGCGACACACTGGTCGGCATATTTCACCGCATGATCATGATCATCACCATGATCATTACCATCACCACCGTCAGCACTAAAAAAACACATTCCCCATGTACACTACCCTGCATCACCACCACCATCACCACCACAATCTTCATCGGCATCATCACCCGCATCCGTATCGCCAGCATCATCATGATCTTCCACGTTCTCCCCATCACCATGATAATCAGCATCATCATCAGCAGCAGCAGTAGCAGCAGCGGCAACAGCAGCATCACCATCGCCGGTATCACCACCACCACCGTCATCATTATCGTCGTCGTCATCATCAGCATCATCATAAGCATCATCAGCATCATCAGCAGCAGCATTAGGATCATCATCAGCAGCATCAACATCGTATCCTTACCAACTTCACCATCACCATCCTCATCATCCGCATCATGATTAACATAATCCTCATCATCGTCACCATCATCCTCATTGGCCACCGTGCCTGCACGAAGTGGGCGTGTTCGAATGATCGTATTTTGTCGGTGAGGTGTTCGAGAATTGTATAGCCCCCCCCCTTCACGGCGCGCGTGGCTCGAACACCATCACCCCTGAAATTTCGGTCTGGCGGTCGTGTCGGCATCCAGGCGGCCAAGATGGTCTCCAAGACAGCTTCCAAGACGGCCAAGGCGAAAAAGAAAACAGCTCCAAATGGCCCAAGGTAGCTCAAGAGTCTCTCAAGATGGTCTCGAGACGGCCCAAGAGCCCTACCAGAAGGGCCTCGAGACGGCCCAAGAGGCCTTGGGACGGCCGAAGAAGCTCCAAGACGCCTTCCTGGAAAGCCCGAAGGGGGAAAACAATTGCCCACCTTACGTTCTTGAGAGATTTCGAATTTCTCACCTGCTCGGGTTTGCGACCGCCGAACACGGCCCAAAAGACCCCCTGAGGCCTCCAAGATGGCCACATGGAAGCCCAAGAGGCCTCAAATAGGGTTCCAAGTCGGCTCAACAGGACCCCGAGAGGGCCTTGAAGCGCTCCAAGAGAGCAACAAGACGGCCCAGAGAGGCCCGGGGGGTCCGGCCGGCCCCGGGTGAACGCGTCACGGGCCTCACGACGGGCCATGAGGGCCCCAAGAGGCCCAATGGTCCGAGAGGGCCCCTAGTCGCCGATGGATCGTTCCAAGACGCACAAGATGGCCCCCAGACGGCCCAAGAGGCCCCCGAGACGCCCCAAGAGGCCTCCAAGAGGCGCCCCAAGAGGGCCCCGAGGAGCAAAAATTTGCTCATGGCCTTAAGGAAACGTATGATTTTAGCACATTCGACTCTTGCGCTGTCACAACGTCCAGGACGGCCAAGAGGCCTCCAAGATCGCCCAAAAACTGCCCAGGAAGCCCCCAAGAAGGCTCCAAGACGGCCCAAAAGGGCCCCAAGACGGCCCAAGAGGCCCCCAAGACGGCCCCCGGAGGGCCCAGGCGGGGGACCCGAACAGAAATTTCAAGCCCTCGGCACCAAGAAACCTCCAGGAGGCCCCAAGAGGCCCCCAAGAACCCACCAAGAGGCTCCAAGAGGCCCACCAGAGGCCCGAAAGAGGCCCCCAAAAGGCATCAAAAGTGCTGCCAGGAGGCCCCCGAGAGACCTACCAGGAGCCCCCCAAGAGGTCGGCGGTGCGGCGTAAGCCCAAGAATCCACGTCCGGAGGTGCCGTGCTGAGCGGCAGCGTTTTTTTCGGCGAGCGCCTTAATGCAACGTATGAAATGTATCCAGAAATTCCATAATTGCAACGTGTTGCATAGTGTTACTCATTGCGTCTCCCCCCTTAACCCCCTCCTGGGAACCGCGCCACAGCGCCGTACCAAACTGGTCGCCCCCTTCTGGGGCCCTAAAAACGTTCAAAAACCCATTGGGAAATCAACAAATTCGGCCTCTTGGGCCTCTTGGGGCTCCAAGAGGGCCCCAAGACGGCCCAAAATGGCCCCAAGGCGGCCCAAGACGGCCCAAGATGGTCCCAAGGGGGCCCATGAGGCCCCCAAGACGGCCCAAGAGGGCCCCAACTGCGCCTCTGTCGTATGGTTCTGGCGATAGTTCAGCGTTCTCGCCGTTGCGGCCCAAACAGCTTCCAAAATCGCCCCAGAACAACACAAAAAGCCCCCAAGAGGGCCCCAAGACGGCCCAAGAGGGCCCCAAGACGGCCCAAAGAGGCCCCCAAGACGGCCCATGAGGCCCCTAAGACGGCCTAAAGGACCCCAAAAGGGCCCCAAGCCGGCCACAAGAGGCCCCCAAGACGGCCTCCGAAGAGGCGAGACGGCAGAAAAACGCCCCAAGACGGCCCGGGACGCCCCCAAGAGGCCCCCAAGACGCCCCCAAGGGGCCCCAAGGAGCCCCCAAAAGGCCCCCAAAAAGTCTCCAAAAAACCGCCAAAACGCCCCATATAAGTCACCCCAAGCCCACACAGCGACTGGAGTGTACTGACATTTTCCCCCCCTGGGCGAAGTGCGGCGCAGCGCCAGCCAGGTGGAAGTTGGTCACGGCGGCGCCCATGATTAGTGCTGGCGCTGGAAGGGGATTATCCCGGCAAAGCAACCTAACATCGATATGTAGAAGCATAGCTGGAGGCATGCAGCAGCAGTAACAGTCACAGTAGTAGTAGTAGCAATAAGAGCAGGAGAGATGAAACAGTGGTAACAGTGAAGTAGTAGTTGTAGTTGGCGGGAGTGAACGAGTGAAGTGTAGTAGTAGTAGTGGGTGTAGTGGTAACAGCGAAGTGAAGTATAGTTGGAGTGGGTGGATGGCAGTAGTAGTAACAGTGAAGTACGGCGGATGTATTGGATAGTAGAATGGTAGTAGGGGAAGTTAGCCCCCGTAGTAACGGTATCAGTAAAAGTAATCGTAGAATGTATGTCGAAACGAGACACTGCTATCAATGCACGGAGCTTGAATGGATGTATTTGCAAACGAGACACTGCTATCTACGCACGGAGCTTATCCCGGCAAAGCAACCTAACAGCCATGTGTAGGAGCATCTCTGGGTCGAACAGCATCTCGACGAAAAGGCAGCGACAAAAAAGGTGACGTCGACGACGGCGGCGGCGGCGGCGACGGCGGCGGCGGCGGCGCCCCCCCCGCCGCCATCCGCAGAGGTGGCTCGTTCGTGTTCTTCGTGGCCCGCCATACCCGGGCCACATTTTTTGTTTGTTGCTAGCAGTGTCTCGTTTCCAGATATGCTTCCAGCATGTGCAGAAACATATATGGGAGCATTCCCCTTGAGATTCAGATGAGTACTGGTGGGAAGCCAAGACGTGTCCGCACTGGTGGGAACGACAGTACCTGCAGTAACAATAGTAGTGGCATTGGCAGTAGCTGCAATAACAGCTATCAAACGAGACGCTGCTATCAACGCTGGCAGTGTGTCAAACAAAACTTTGCTATCAATTTTGGGAGTCGTGTAAAAAGGAGACACTGCTATCAACGCTGGAATTGTGTCAAAACGAGACACTGCTATCAAAAATGGAAGTCGTGTACAAACGAGACACTGCTATCAACGCTGGAAGTGTGTCACAACAAAACTTTGCTATCAATATTCGGATTCGTCTAAAAAGGAGACACTGCTATCAACGCTGGAAGTGTGTCAAAACGAAACTTTTCTATCACTAGTGAGAGTCGTGTAAAAAACGAGACCCTGCTGTGTCAGTGTTTCTATCACGCTCGCAATGTGTCAAAACGAAACTTTGCTGTGAATTCTGGGAGTCGTGTGAAAAGGAGACACTGCTATCAACGCTGGCAGTGTGTCAAAACGAAACTTTGCAGTGAATTTTGGGAATCGTGTAAAGAGGAAACACTGCTATCAACGCTGGAAGTGTGTCAAAACGAGACAGTGCTATCAATAGTGGCAGTCGTGTAAAAAGGAGGCACTGCTATCAACGCTCGCAGTATAGCAAAACGAAACTTCGCTGTGAATTCTGGGAGTCGTGTAAAAAGGAGACACTGCGATCAACGCTGGAAGTGTGTCAAAACGAGACACTGCTATCAATAGTGGGAGTCGTGTAAAAACGAGACACTGCTATCAACGCTGGCAATGAATGATGATGATGAGTGCGATGATGAGTGCGACGATGAGATGATGACTGTCCTTTTTTCAGAGGACCGCGCTGAGGAGCGGCGTGCGAAGCGGAGAAGCTGCAAAGCGTGCAGGCTGAAAAGCATTGCAGACATGCGCAGGCTGAAAAACACTGCACGACACGTGCAGGCTCACCGCGCACAGCTGCACACGAGCGCAGGCTGAGAAGCACCACGCGCATGCAGACTGAGAAGCACCACACGAATGCAGACGGACAGACTGAACAGCACCGCCACAACGCAAGCTGCATCTCATGGCTCCTCAAGCTCGCGCAGGCCATCCCAGTTGCTGTCGGGCCTTCGCGCAAGCGATCTTCGTCGCGGCAATCTTGTCCGTGAAGAGCTCGGCGAAGGCCTTGGCGATCTGTTCCGGGGGGCCGGATTCGATGATGCTCCGGTCAGGCAAGCCGTGGCTCAAGAGTTGGTTGAAGCTTCTGGGGCGCGACAGGCTGACGTAGTAGGCAAGCCAAATGGACTCCTTCTTGAGTCCTGGCGGAAACGTCCAGTGCACGATGAAGCCTGGGTCCGTCGTCTTGCCCTGGACGCCATGCAGAGTCCCCTGCTTCTTGGGCAGCACGGTCAACTGCGTCCTGGACACCGCGATGGCCGGGCCACCTGTCTTCGCTTTGAACTTCCAGGGGCGCGCCTGCGGGGTGATCGCGAGCACTCCGCGCAGGTCGGGGCCGGCAGGCTGAGAAGCACTGCCAGCTGTCACCGGCGCGGCCTTCAAGAAAAGTTCATCGCTGTCATCGATCTTGACATAGACGGCCTTTGGCATGTAGTAGAGTACGACCACGCCGTCCGAGACAATGGACGGGCGGCCCTCCACCGGAGGCTCCAGAGCGTGCAGCTCTATGCCTACCACTTTGCCTGGCGCGCCACGGACATACTTCGGCGGCAAGACGGATTCTGTCAGGATGACCTCCATGCCAACGAAGAGCGGCAGCAGCCCCGGCATTTTTGCGGTAGCGCCGATGTTGGGCTCCGCGCGCATCTCGTCGAAATCAGGCTTCGCGAGGCGCGCAGCTGGTCTGTCGATTGCTGGGACGTAAAAGAGCAGCTGGCCAGCATCGTGCGCATCAAGCTTGGCCTGTGCATGCATGGCGTAAGAGACGATGCGCCACTCATAGGCCGACTCGTACCAGCCTCGTGCTGCACGCAACCGAGGGTCCCATTGAGGTGGCTGAGCGGCTTCGCTGCTGCTGGCAGCAGGCTGACCAGCACCGCTAGGGCTAACGACCTCTGTTTTGACGATCGCCTGCCAGCTCTCGTCAGAGATCTTTTTTCCGCCTGGAGTTCTCATGGCGTGGAGAACCTCGAGTTGCAACGGGTCTGTAAAGCGCTGCATCTGCACGAAATCGATGACGTACTCGAAGTCGGCGAGCAACTTCCTACCCTGTTGGTGTTCGTAGGACTGGCCCGTGCGAGGCGCCAGCAGGGAGGCGCTGGCGGGGACCGGCGGCAACTGGTAGAAGTCCCCGCACAAGATCTTCACGGCCATGCGCCCCCACGTCTCCTGCGGGCGCATGTACTTCGTGGGGTCGAGGTTGTAGCGCAACGCCCTGCCGTAGGTCGTGCGCAGTGCATCGGCATGCAGCAAAGGCCCCGGCACAGCACCCAGCTCATCGATCACGTCGACGCCGAGTGTGCCTGTGAGGCGGTCCAGCTTTTTCTGCGTCTGTGGCGTCAAGCGCAGCCTGGCGGTCTGCAGGGAGTCCGACATGAGCAGCCCATTGGAGGAATGCATTGTCCTGCCGCGCGGGCCGAGGTTGTGTGCCGCGTGGTTGGACTGAGCTTTGCCGAGGTACCCCTGCTCGCCGAAGTAAGTGATGGCCATCGGCTCCACCACTTTGGAGAGGGTGCGTGTCTTGCCGACACCGCCTCCCCCGAGCCAAATCGCTCTGTGGTTGCCTGTCGCGGATACCACGGGGAGCAGATGCGTTGTCTTGTCTGGTCTGCCTTCAAAGCGTTCCTGCAGGGACAGCGCGAACAACGCCACCGCGTCAATCTGCTCCTCCGTGCACTCGGCATCATTGACAAGCTTCCACGCAACAGCCGCCGGGCCCTGCATGGCCATGAGCTGCGGCACGAGCTCCGGCTGCGCGTCCTCGGCAGCAGGCTGAGGAGCACCGCTGGGTAGCCAGTCGTCCGCAGCCTCGGGCAAGGTCTCTCCATCCGGGCTCGCTTGCTTCTTTTGGAGCGCAATGCTTTGCCGCTGTAGGGCGAGCACGTCAGAAAAGGTCTCGTCCAGCCGCGCGCCCTGATGTTCCCGCGCGCCGCTGCTGGCTGGCAGTGCAAAGCTGGGCTGCAGCATGCCGCTGTACGCTCGGTCGAGGTTCTTCAACTGCTTATCGGCGTAGCTGAGGCGGCCCTTCTGGTCCAAGCGCTGCAGTTGGTCTTGCTGTAGGGCCAGCTCGGTTGCTCTGACGTGGTCCCGCAGCGGAAACCGGGAGATCTCGGTAATCGCGGCGTCCTCCACGTCCTCCTCTACGTCGCTGCCGCCGCCTCCACCCACGTCAACGAGCTCCAGCGGGACTCGCCCCTTGAGCCCTTCGGCATCGCTCGCGGAGTCCTCATCCGCCTCGAGGTGTGCAGTCGCTGCTGGCCGAGGCTTAACCCGCGCCTCCGCCGCGAGGTCCACGTGCGCCAGCACGTCTCGCGCCACGTGCGCACAGAACTCCGCCAGGGTGCACTGTTCCTCGTGCCACCGGCAGTGGTGGTCACTGAAGGCGAGGATGCGCCGTGCCGCCTCCGCTGGCATGCGCCGCGCCAGCTGGGACCTTGCGAAGTGCGCTAGGCTGAGGAGCACCAGCTCGCCCTCCTCGAGGTTCGCCCGGGGCTCTTTCAGCTCGGAGAAGAGGGTCGTGTCCGCGAGCACGAGCCTCTTGCGGGCCAGGCGGCTCCTGGAGTCTGCGCGCGCTGCCAACGCGTGGATCTCCGCGCACCGAAGCCGCCGCGCCCGCTCGAACGAGTATGGGCGCACGGCGGGGCAGTCGCAGTTCCTCAGCATATGGCTGTACTGAGTAACGCAGCCACAAGAGAGGGGACACTCGCACGCCCAAGGCGTGAAGAGGAGGGCCTTGAAGAGCGAGTTCTGCTCGGGGTCCTGTGCCCAGGTCGGGCACTGGAAGCCATCGATGGTGGGGGCGTTACTCCGCGTCAACTTGACCTCCTGCATGTACCGCTGAGCCATGACGTAGTGGTTCTCGAAGGCGAAGAATCGCGGTCCAGAAGCTTTGACCCGGCTCGGCTTCAGGACTCGCCGGACGTACATCCTGTAGACGTAGTGCGGCATGGTCTGCAGGCGAGGGCCTCTGTGGGCGTAGTCGTCGGCCGTGTTCGTGCTGGTGGTGCACGCGTGCATGTCCTCGCACTCCGCACCGCCACCTTTCTCATCACCAGCAGGGGTGTCTCCAGGAGGCTGAGGAGCACCGCTGGTGTCACCTGCTGCGTCCTCCTCCTCGTTGTCGGCGTCAGGGATCTGGATGCGGACTGCTTGTATTGGCACCTGATCATTATGCGTCTCCTCGCCCGAACCTTCATGGTTTAGCAAGCGTTTGCACTGCTGGCAGGCCCACTGTAGTTGTCTCGCGAAGAGCCGCTCATTGTGGTGCGACTGGAGGCAGTCGCCGCCTGCGAGGATGTGCACGGCCACCTCCGTCGTGGAGAGCCAGAAGCACCGGTTCGCCATCGACGCCAGGCGGATACAAACCCGCCGAGCGCGGCGAGCGAGATCCTCGCGCGTCCGGCCCCGTTTGGCCAGCGTCTGGTCCTCGCCTTCAGCGCCGCCCTCACTGAGCACCTTCCGGGCTTCCTCCTCCTTCTCGTCCCTCTCCTGCTGCTCCAGACGCTGCATGCCGGTGAGCATAGACTGGAAGAGCGGCGTCATGGACTCCATCATCTTGCCCTGGTACTTCGTGATGTAGAAGTCCATGGAGAAAGCCTTCTGGAAAGCAGCTTGGAAGCTCTCCACGACAGATGCATCTGTCGGATGCAAGGAGCCACAACCGTAGAGCCACTTTTTGCGGCCGCCGAGTTGTTTGGATGAGCGCAATGCGATTGCCGACTCTGGGTTCTTCATGCTGGCCGTCTTCTTGGTAAGCCTTCTGCGCTTGGCCAGCTGAGCTGGGGCGGCCGCAGGCAGCCCGTCCTGGGCAGGCTGAGGAGCACCACCAGGCTGAAGCACTTCTGCTGCCTCGGCAGACTCGTCAGGCGCGCACATCAAGAACTGGAAATCCACGTTGCACCGGCTGGTGACTTGAGAGACGTCGTTGCTAGAGCTCCTGAACGGCTGGTCGCGGTTGACCTGGCAGCGGCACCGCTGGTTGCGGTCATCAGAGAAGTCGATGAACGGAGTCCGGACCAAAGGCTTGCCGCGCCGACGCACTCGCTTGGTGCGGCCTGCTAGACATAGCTGCTGGATGCGAAAGAACCAGAAGCGGCACGACGGGGTTCTGTTCGAGCGCAGACTCTCTTTGGCCTCGAGCTTCTTCTTGACGTACTTGACGCGCGTCTCGGTGCAGTCGTGCTCGTGGTTGGAGCAGATGTTGCAAAAGAAGTCATGGCTAAACGCTACCGCCCAAGCCTCCGCATCTGCGGTAATCTCCTCGACCGAAGCCGGCGAGCCATCGGGCTTGAGGACTTCCTGAATCGCTCCATCCTCGTTCGTCTGGAAGAGGCTAGCATGGCTGGCTGCCATGGCAGGCTGAGGAGCGCCACCTAGCTGCCCGAAGCTAGTTCGTTGGCGGTAGCTTGGAAACGTAGACTGAAAGGCTCCTGTGAGCGGGAGGCCCCGGTACGCTGCAGCGCCGATTGCAGGCATCCGGTTCTCTGCGGCTGCCCGCGCTCGCTCCTCCACCAGGTGCGGCTGCTCCACTGGCGGGCCGAGAGGCACCTCGTCGCGCAGGGTGCCGTCCTCCTCTTCCCCTCCGTCCATGCGGCTCTGTCGTTGCTGCCTGGCTGTGAAAGGCTCTGGCGCGACGTCAGGAAGCCCCAGCTGCCGTGCGGGCTCGTTGGCAGCTTCGTACTGCACGGTCTCCGCGGTGGAAAGAAGCGCAGTTCGCAGCTCCCGAGCGGCGGTGCGCAGCCCTCCGACCACGGCCGACCGCAGCCACGCCATCGTAGGCCCGATGACGCTGTGGCCTTTGCCGTGGCCATGCGTGAAGCCCCGACCCTGCGCTTCGAAAGGCGCTTGCACATCAGTGGTGCCTGGGGCCACGCACGGCTGCAGAGACGCTGCCACGTCGTCCTCCGTTGTCACCGCCTGTCGGGCTAGCGCTGTGCGGCCAACAAACAGGCGCTCTAAGCCGATGATGTAGCGGTAGTGAAGCCCCGTCATCAACAGGAAGAACTTGGCCTGCGCCCGCGGGTCTGCTGCCACTATCTGGTGCATCCGCTCCAGAGAAGGCATGGTCGGAGCTGGGCTCCGCAGGTCAGGGCCAGCAGGCTGAGAAGCGCCGCCGGCTCTGGCCACCGCGCCAACCGCGTCCCCGCGAATGTCTAAGTGGCTCCGCTTTCCGGGCCCTTCGTGAAGCTGGAGGACCAACGGGCTGTACGTGTCTGCGAAGTTCGGTGTGACGAAGAAGCTGGCCGCGCCGAACTTGAGGTTGTTGCCGTGCCCGTTGAAGCGGAGTGCGGTTTTCCGCCCCTCCGTGCCAGGCACATCGGAAGTGCTGAGTAGCAACGTCCTGAGGGCAGTCTTGACCTTCGCAGGCATGCCCGGGCGTGAAATGGCGGAGCCGATGCAATCGCCCGGCTTAGCGATGTTTAGCGCCTCCATGAAATCCTCCGCCGACGCCTCTGACAGGATCTGGAAGTCAGTGCCGAAGCCTTTCCTGCCAATCGCCGCCCGAGTGCCTTTCAAGAGCCGCAGCCGGCGGATCACGTCGCCGAGGACAGCAATGATCTCTGGCGAGCTGAAGCGGCTCTGGCAGGCTGCCTCGTAGGGCTCCTCGTCGGTCGCGAGAGAGTACTCGAGCTCCTCCAGGTTGATCAGGCGCCGTGCGACCTGGAAGGACTAAGAAACGAGACACTGCTATGAAGACATGTAGGTCCAAACGCAACCTTGCTATCAATGGATGTATGTCCAAACGAGACACTGCTATCAACACATGTAGGTCCAGACGAGACACTGCTATCAACACATGTAGGTCCAAACGAGACAGCGGTATCAGTGGGTGTAGATCCAAACGAGACACTGCTATCAACACATGTAGGTCCAAACGAGACACTGCTATCAACGCATGTAGGTACAAACAAAACACTGCTATCAATGGATGTAGGTCCAAACGAGACACTGCTATCAACACATGTAGGTCCAAACGAGACACTGCTAACAACACATGTAGGTCCAAACGAGACACTGCTATCAACACATGTAGGTCCAAACGAGACACTGCTATCAACGCATGTAGGTACAAACAAGACACTGCTATCAATGGATGTAGGTCCAAACGAGACACTGCTATCAACACATGTAGGTCCAAACGCGACACTGCTAACAACACATGTAGATCCAAACGAGACACTGCCCAAACGCAACCTTGCTATCAATGGATGTATGTCCAAACGAGACACTGCTATCAACGCATGTAGGTCCAAACGAGACACTGCTATCAACACATGTAGGTCCAAACGAGACACTGCTATCAACACATGTAGGTCCAAACGAGACAGTGGTATCAGTGGGTGTAGATCCAAACGAGACACTGCTATCAACACATGTAGGTCCAAACGAGACACTGCTATCAACGCATGTAGGTACAAACAAGACACTGCTATCAATGGATGTAAGTCCAAACGAGACACTGCTATCAACGCATGTAGGTACAAACATGACACTGCTATCAACACATGTAGGTCCAAACGAGACACTGTCATCAACACATGTAGGTCCAAACGCGACACTGCGAACAACACATGTAGGTCCAAACGAGACACTGCTATCAATGGATCGACTCCTCTATCAACACTGGTAGCATAGGTAGTATTCCTGGGGAAGACCTGTTCGAACAGCATGGGCCGCTCCCGCTCGAGGTTCGGCGCGCCGTCCCCGAACCAGAACTCTGTGTAGCACGCCGGCCAGGACCTGCTGTCGAAAGAACTCAAGGGTTTCTGCGTAGGCACCGATAAGGAGTGCGGGCCCACAGCCCTGCACGCGTCTGCTCCTGCTTGCGCTTTCTCCAGCACCACCTGCGCTCGCTCGTCGAACGAACGAGCAGCGCTCTGTACATCGAGAACCATGCTGCGCATCGTATGCCTGCCGCCTTCGTCGGCAACAGGCTGAAGAGCACCGCTGCTGTCTGCCACTGTCGGTGTCACCTCGTTCTTGGCGATGCGTGCTGCCTGCTCCTGCAGCGCCACCAGCGTGCCTTGCAGCGCTTGCATCATTCGGACTGGAGCGATGTCATGCACTGGATCCACTGCAACTGTGAACTCTGCCACATTCTCATGCAGGTAGGCCATGTCAGGCTGTTCTGCTGCTTCTCCGTCTTTGTCTGTCTCTTTCTCCTCGTCAGACTCGTCTCCCGCCTCGTCGTCTCTGCCCACTTCCGGAACTTGGAGCGGCGTGCGAAGCGGAGAGCCTGCGAAACCTGCAGGCTGAAAACTCGCAGGCTGAGTCTCGCAGAAACCCGCAGGCTGAAAAGAGTCCTACTACTCGCAGAAAAGCACCGCAGAAAGAGTCTAGCGAAAAGCACCGCAGAAACTCGCAGGCTGAAAAGCACCGCGGCCGCGCAGTCCTACTACTGCTGCAAGTAGTATCAGAAGACCGCAGGCTGAGAAGCACCGCGGGCACACGGGCTTGGAAGCCTTACCTCTCCCGCTCGTCTTGCAGGAAGTCGCGCCAATCCGGCGGCTGCCAAGAGTCGATGATGCGCCGAGACCCACCGCCCGTGCTGCCGCCGATGCCCAGGTAATCCCCTCCCGCAGTACGGAGGCGGCCGTGTCCTAGCGCCACAATCGCCTGGTTCCGGTTGACTCGCAACTCGCCGCTGTCCCACTTCCGAAGCACGTCCAACTGCTTGCGCGTGAGAGTGGGAACCTCCTGGCCCTGGTCGGCAGGCTGAGTAGCACCGCCACGGATGAGCTCTTGCCGATAGCGGGCGAGCCGCTCACCCTCGTTGTAGCGCGAGATCGCTTCAGCCTTGTCGTGGTGGAGGCGGCGGCGCTCTTCCTTCATGACTTCGTCGTGCGCAGGTGGCTCACTGGGTTCGGCGTGCAAGGCTTGGGTGAGCATGTCAACGTCGAAGCGGCCGGAGAAAGCCAGCACCTCCCAGATCTGTTTTGTGCCGCACACACGTTGCAGATGCCGGCACCACCGATTACGCTTCTGCTCTCTGAGGAACTTAGCGAGACTCCCTTGGCCTGCCCCTTGGGGCTGGCCACCTTGTGGTGGAGTCTTGCCTTTCGCCTTCCCCTTCTCGCCTTTTCCCGCAGACTGAGAAGCTCCGCGAAAACCTTGTGGTGGAGTCTTGCCTTTCGCTTTCCCCTTTTCGCCTTTTCCCGCAGGCTGAGAAGCTCCGCTAGAACCTCGTGGTGGAGTCTTGCCTTTCGCTTTCCCCTTCTCGCCATCTCGTTCCTGTAGCGCCAGCTGGCGTTCGGACTGCTCGTGCTCTGTGCGAGCACGTCTTACGAGTTCCCCGCGCTCAGCGTCGGCGAGGACGCGCCGCAAGTCGGCGATGTTTTTGCTCCGCAGAAACTCATGGCGAACCTTAAGGACAGACGCAATGGCTCGGACAGTCTCCGCCTGCGACGCGAAGGCGGTGTCGCAGTCCGAGCCAGGCTGAGGAGCGCCAGCTGGATCTTTGTCCGCAGGCTGCGTGGACGTCCTCTTCTTGAACAGCAAGAGGCTGAGGTGGTGGAGGAGTTTCGGGTCGTAGTCCGCGTCATACCTCTGGTCCCAACACTCCCTCAACTCCTTGTGCAGCTCCTGCGCGCGCCGACTAACTTCATCCTCGGGCTCGTCGCAGGCTGCGGCGTCGGCCGGTGACGTCGGTGAAAGCGGTGCATGCACAGGGGCGGGGCTCGGGGACCGGGACCGGTGCGCCGAGGAGCCCTCCGCCTCGGTCTCTGAGCCGGCGTCGGCGTCAGGCAAGTCTCCGAAGACAATCTTCCGCCTCTTTGTCTCCCCAGGCTGAAAAGCACCAGGGGCGGTGAGCACGACCGCAACAGCATCGTGTGCGTCGTTTCGCATGCCACGGTCCATGTAGGAGGCGCCAACAGCGACGGGCTGGAAACGCGCGACTGCTCCGCAGACTGCCGCGTTGTCGCCTTTGCGGTCCGCCGGGGGGGCGAAGACTTCCCATAACGCCTCGTCGTCAGTGTGGCGTTGGAAAGCTTCACGCGCCTCCTGCGAGGTCAAGTTGTTGCCGCCGACTGCGAGGCGCACGACCGGCGTGCCCGGCTCCCCAGCACTGAGAAGCGCGGCGATCCCGTCCAAGTGGAGTCGGAGCAGCCGATCTGCTCGCTGTCGCGTGTGAATGCTGGGAGGGTTGCTTCCGCAAACGATGTGCATGTTTCCGACGACCACGTGAACTTTGTCATGGCCTCTTGTCTGCACATTGAACCGTGAGATCACTGCGTCCACTTGTCGCGCGATGGGGACGTGGTAGATGTATGTGTCCTCGCGCAGGGACACGTCAGCAGGCTGAGAAGCACCGCCGAAGCCCCATAGGCTCAAGTAGTTGGCGACCTCGCAGAAGCCGATGCTGTCGCCGAACGGCTTGGTCAGGATGTCTTTCACGTTGATGGATGCTCGACTCAGGCCTTGACGAAACGCACCGACCTCGCACCCAAAGAAAAGGTCAGCATCGACTTCCTCGACTATCTTGGCGCAAATCCGCCCGAAGTTGGAGCAGTGAGTCTTGAAGTTCTTCCCGATCATCATGCTCTGCTCGAACCCGAAGTTAAGAGAGGCGACCGTAAAAGACGCAGGCTGAGGAGCACCGCGAGCAGGCGCGGCCGCAGGCGTGTGTCGGTCTTCCTCCGCAGGCTGAGAAGCACCGCGAGAAGCCGAGGCTGCAGGCCGGTAAGGAAAGGGCCAGGGGAAGGCCATTGCACTGTAGACCGCGGAGGAACGGCCGGTTCCGTCGGAAAGATTGCAATGTGGGAGGCACGTCCTGAACCAAAGACGGCTGTCAAGACAATGTAGACCGCGGAGGAACGGCCGGTTCTTTCGGAAAGATTGCAAAGGGATCTCGCCATGCTAAGGGATGGATGCGAGGATCTACGCCATGCTAAAGGATGACGATCGAGACGATGACGATGACGATGACGATGATGACGATGATGACGATGACGATGACGATGCTGATGCTGATGATGATGATGGCGATGATGATGATTTTGATGATGATGATGATGATTATGATGATGCTGTTGCTAATGGTGATGATGGTGGTGGTGGTGATGGTGGTTGAGGTGATGGTGGTGGTTGTGATGATGATGATAAGAATGATGTTGATGATGATGATGACGATGATGATGATCATGATGACGGTGATGATGGTGGTGGTGGTGATGACGATGATGATGATGATGATGATGACGGTGATGATGGTGGTGGTGGTGATGATGATTATGATGATGATGATGATGATAATGATGATGATGAGGAGGAGGAGGAGGAGGAGGAGCAGAAGGAGGAGGAGGGGAGGAGGAGGAGGAGGAGGAGGAGGAGGAGGATGGGGAGGAGGAAGAGGAGGCGGAGGAGGAGGAGGAGGAGGAGGAGGAGGAGGTGGAGGTGGAGGAGGAGGAGGAAGAGGAGGAGGATCCGGGCATCCAAAATGTGGCCCGGGAATGCAGTTCTGGGAAGTAGAAGAACACGAAGTGGCCTACAGTTGGCTCCGGGCATCCAAAATGTGGCCCGGGATTGGAGTTCTGGGAAGTAGAAGAGCACGAAGTGGCCTACAGTTGGCTCCGGGCATCCAAAATGTGGCCCGGGAATGGAGTTCTGGGAAGTCGAAGAGCACGAAGTGGCGTACAGTTGGCTCCGGGCATTCAGAATGTGGCCCGGGAATGGAGTTCTGGGAAATCGAAAAGCACGAAGTGTGTGACTGTACGGAAAAACGATCCCCCCCGGCAAACCCCAACGGCTCCCCAACGGCTGCCCAGACCCCCCTGTGGAGTAATGTGCTGCTCTCTTTTTAGTCTATTAGAAACCTATCAGTCTTCGATGTTAGGTAATATGGGGAGGGAGTATGAAAAGGAGGGAGGGGGGAGAGGCCCCAAAGACGTCCCCAAGACGGCCCAAGACGCCCCCACGAAACTCCCGAGAACCCCCAAAACGACTTCACTGTACGTACTCCGGACGTGCACCCCGCGAAGCGAGAGCAATCAATGGTGTTGGCATTATCGGGCTCTCCTGGAAGGCTTTTTGGAAATCTCTTGGGCCGTCTTTTGGGTCTCTTGATCTGGATTGAGGCCTTCTTGGGGGCCTCATGGCCTCCAGGACAGCTTTCAAGACAGCCAAGACGACACCAAGATGTCCCAAGGTGGCCCAAGACGGCTCAAGAGGCTCACAAGACAGCCTCAAGACGCATCATGAAGCCCCCAAGATGGCCCAGGAGGGCTCCAAGAGGCCCTCCTGGAGAGCCTGGAGAGGTCAAAACAATGGATTGTCCGTAGGTGTTTGAACGGTTTTGAGGTTCTCGCCTGTTGCGACTGCCCAACACGGCCCAAGAAGCCTCCAAGAGGCCTCCAAGATAGCTCTACGACGGCCCAAGAGACCCCCAGAGGGCCTCAAATCGGCCCAAAAGGGTCCAAAGATCGCCCAAAGGGCTCTGAAGAGGGCCCAAAGACGGCCGTGAACAGCTCCAAAAAGACACCAATACGCCTAGACAGGCCCCCACGGCGGCCTCCATAGGCGTTAGACGGGCCAAGTCCCCTAAGACGGCCCAAAATGCCCCAAGATGCCCCCAAGAGGCCCCATCAGGCCCCCAAGCGGCCCCCAAGAAGCTTGATGGAAGCTCCCAGGAGCCTCCAAGGAGGCCTCAAGAGAGCCCCAAGAAGCCTTCTCCTCCTCATAGTCATTTCCTACCTCTCATCCTCATCCTCATCCTCATCCTCCTCCTCCCCCTCGTCCCAACCGCGCGGACGAAAACGACGTCGGGATCACGACACGTCCCAATCACGGCTTCCGCGTGTAACCAACGTCCGAGACATCAGATGTGCCAGATTCCGCGTTCGACCCACGCCCGACATGTCACATGTGACGGCTTCCGCGGGTGACCCACGCCCGCCATGTCACACGTGCCGGCTTCCGCGTGTGGCCAACATCCGGGATGTCACATGTGACGGCTTCCGCGTGCGACCCAGGCCCGACATGTCACATGTGACGACTTCCGCGCGTGACCAACGTCCGCCATGTCACATGTGACGGCTTCAGCGTGTGACCCCTGTTCGTCGGACTTGCGCCGTTCCTGTACTCAGTCTCCTTCCTGCAGAGCTTTTGCACAGGCATTGTGGCGGGGTTTGCCACAGGCATGGTGGACAACCATAATCATCTTCGATGTCGTCATTCTCACCCCCATTCCCCTCACCCATCTTCCCGAATGAATATTACACATATACAGATTGCTGACATATGTTCGAAAGACGACGTATACTACCATCAACATGAACAACGTCACAATGTCCGTCAAAATCAGCAACACGGCCATGATCATCATCATGATCATCACCACCACCATCAGCACCAGAAGCATCACCATCACCACTTCCACCACCCTGCCTCACCGCCACCACCAATATCCGAACAACCAGCATCACCATCATCATCAACATCATCATCCTCATCATCATCATCATCATCAGCAGCAGCAGCATCATTACCATCACCATCATCAGCATCAGCATCAGCATCAGCATCATCATCGCCATCGCCATCGTCATCAGCAGCAGCAACAGCAGCAGCAGCATCGTCATCATCATATCCGTCCTCTCCCCGCCCTTCTCCTCCTCCTCCTTTCTCTTGTTGACCAGAAAAAGCTCCAGTGGCACGAGCCACCGCCGCCCTTCCCGGAGCCCCCCTCACAGATCCGACAACTTTCCTGTATGTGCCAGAGTGTATGTGGCTCACTGTTGCTTGGGACGCACATGGACATACTAGTACTATATGTCCTCCTTGGAGGCGCGCGTCCGACCCGAACATATAGTATACCAATCTTGTAGTATATCGTTTCCCGAGCGGTGTGGCCAGAAAGCGCCCGCCACGACGCATATACTATAAGATTCCTCGGTGCGCGCGTCGCCCCTGGGGGGGCGACGCACATATAGTATAAGTATGTTGGGCGTCGCTCCTTGCGGCGCTCGGGGTGACGCGGTGGGCGTAGCCCTCCTCAAAGGAACCAGGTGGCGCGACAGGACGAGGGCCCAAGAGAACGAGTAGCAGCGAGAGAGGGGGCGGGATGAGTGACAGCGGGAGGTGGCGAGACAGCAGAAGAGAGGAGCGATGGAGGAGGTCAAGTGTCTCGCTACGCGGATCGCGAAGAACACCGCGATAGTGATTGCCTACTTTGCGAGGCGGACTCCCTAGATCTGGGCAAGTGGGAGGAGGAGGAGGAGGAGGAGGAGGAGGATGAGCAGGAGCAGGAGCAGGAGGAGGAGGAGAAGGGTGAGACGGAGGAGGGCGAAGCGGTGGCCAGCGTTGAGCTAAGGAGGAGAAGGATCTAGCATAGATCTAGCACCCCGGCAGTTCAGGAGCCAGCGAACCGACAAACGCTCGGGCGAGGACGCACCTTCGAAGTGCCCCCGAGGCCGTCCCTGGGCGAGAAGGTGGGACAACAAGTCAAAGTGCTGGGCTGAAGCCGGCGTTGTCGCCACAGCTCCTTGGCGGGCCTGCCGTGCAGATTCGCACCCCACGCCAGCCCACGTGCCGTTCACTGTCGCCCTTCTCGCACGAACTGCTCCCAGCGTTGTAGCCGATATGCTCTTCGATGCCGCCCTTCTCGCATGACCGACTCCCAGCGTTGTAGCCGATGTGCCGCCCACTGCATTCCTTCTCGCATGAACTACTCTCAGCGGTGTAGCTGTCTATTGCTCACTGCCGCCCTTCTCGCATCAACTATTCCCAGCGTCTAGCTGATATGTCGCTCGCTGCCGCCCGTCTCGCACGAACTGCTCCCAGCGCTGTAGCCGATATGTCGTTCACCGTCGCCCTTCTCGCATGGACGACAGACCGCGACGTGACTGCCTGACTTCTCACACGAATCGCTCCCAGTATCGCAGCTGACGATACTCGGCACCTCCTGCCCCCTTAGGCGGGGACGGAGGTTAAAATGGGGAAACGAACCCTATACACCGACGCTTTTTCCGACCCTGCGCTGCAATTCGCACAGGAAAGCGGATCTTGGTGTATGTGGGATCCTGGTGTGTACAGTTTTCGATGTTTCCGTTGGAAAATGGGGGAAAGGTATACACCAGACCACCCCGACGTCGTCCCCGACCCTGGTAATGTACGTGTTCCAGTTTCCGATAAAACACTCCCAGCGTAGCTCGTGTGTCGTTCTCTGCTGTCCTTCTCGCAGGAAGCTAAGAAGTGTCTTGCCCACGCCTCGCTCCTCGCTGACGACGTCTGCTGCTGGTGCTTGCCACTCTCGCACGCTGCAGCCGATGGCTACCGGCGCCGCTGAGCCCGCCACGTGTTGCCCAGCACCCAGAGTGCACGCAAACACTGCGCGCTGGGAAGACCAAAAGGTACTGATACCGCTAATCCCCGGACCTCTCCCGGGGTGCGTTCTGACCAGGATTTCGAGGCGAATCCAGCGGTGGCGACGAGGGCCACCCAGGAGGCCCAAAAAGAGGAAAACGGGCGAGGGGGTAGAGGTTTGGGTACCTTTTCCTCCTCCGACGCGCTCTTCTCGCATACGCCCACTCCAGCGCTGCAGCGGATGACGCCTGGGTGCGGTGCCCACGCTGCGTCAGTACCCACTGCATGCCTGCGCTCCTGCCCGCGCCGACCCCCAGCGCTGCATAGCGGACGGCGTCGGGCCGCGGTGCCCGCAGCACGGCTGCTCCACTTGCCTGCGTTCGCGCACGACCTGATCCCTGCAGTGTAGCTGTAAGTCGGGCACGTGTCCCTCTACAGGAGGAAGATTCAAAAATAGTCAAAGAATAAGCAGGGGACGATTCTCCAATATTTTTTGACCATTTGGAGAGATTGTTGGGGTATGTTTTGTTCTTCGTCCAAGATCCCCCTGTAGGAGGACAGGCCCGACTTAAGTGTAGCTGATCAGTTCCCACGCGCCCTTTCTTTCACTGTCAGCGTCTGCTGTCGCTGCCTGCCCTCTCGCACGAGCGGGCACCTGCAGTGTAGCCGATGATCCGCGCCCACGTTCGCGTGCCCTGCAGTGCCAACTGCCGACCCTGGCCGTCGTTCTGAGGGAGCTGATCCCTCCACTGTAGCTAGACGAGCGCGTTCCACTACTCGCACAGTGACTACTGGCAAATGGCCTGGATCCCCCACGGGGGATCTACGATAAATTACATCAAAGCAGACATGTGTGTTTTTTCGGACGTTTGCGAGTATGCACTTTGCGAGTAGTGGAACGCGCTCGGTCAGTTGCTGATCAACATCGCCCACGCTCGACCTGCTCGTGGTAGCAGCGCTGCCCTCTCGGAAGAGCTGATGCTGATCCGCTCCTGCGCGCCCCAGAGGCCAGAAGCCCTCGTCGACCAGGAATTCGGGAGCCAACGCTGCACCCTGGCAGGCCTGATCCAGCGGGGCACCGTGCCGTGCGCCTTTGCCCGCCTCCACCTGCGTGCGCCAGGGCTGAACCTAAACGGTATTGTTCGTGTTCGTGTTGTTCTCGTTTTCCCTCGCTTTGCCTTCAGTACGCCTCTACCACAAAACGGAGTCGAAACGAGAACGGCGCACGAAATCGCCCAAACACCGTTTAGGTCCAGCCCTGGCGTGCGCGGTGAGTCGCGCACGCCCGCGGCCCGCTCCCGCGGGAGCAGCCGCTGAGGCCCGGCTTGGGGGGCGGTCGGCCTGCCAGTGCGTCTCGCTTTTGCCTGCGCTGTGGCGGCGGCGCCGCCGACGCAGGGAGGGGGGGGGGCGGGGCAAGGCGACGCGTCCTGGGGCCGGCGTGCATGCCGGACGAGCGCTGCCGCGCCTGCCCGCTCGCACTCGGCGCATTCTTGCGCGTCCCAGAGGCCAGAAGCGCTTCCGCGTGTGCCCGCTCGCACGCGGCGCACCCTGGCGCTGCAGCTGAGGATTCTGGGGCACCACGGTCTGATGTCGGTGGCTCGCAACGCCCGATGCCATCCCGCAGTTGGTGGGGCCGCAACGCCCGATGATCAGCTCCACAAGCGCGGGCGGCTCGGGCGCAGCACGGCCAGGAGGAGGAGGAGGAAGAGGAGGAGGATGGGGAAGTGGCAAAGAAGAAGAAGAAGAAGAAAAAGAAGCAGAAGAAGAAGAAGAGTGAAGGAGGAGGAGGAAGAAGAGGACGAAGAAGAAGAAGAAGAAGAAGAAGAGGAGACGGCACTGGAGGCGAAGAGAGAGGCGGAGGAGGAGGAGAATGGGGGAGCAGGGTGGCTAGGAAACCAGGTAGGACGCACGTCTTACGAGAGCCTCTCCACTGGCGTTGAGTCGATCGCACGTCGTGCAGTGACAGGCCAGAGTGCGAATCGAAAGTTATTCGTCGACCTCCTGATCTCCTCCTCCTCCACCTCCTCCTCCTCCTGCTCCTGCTCCTGCTCCTGGTCCTCCTCCTCCTTCTCCTCCGCCTCCTCCTCCTCGTCCTCCTCTTTCTCCCCCTCCTCCTCCTCCTCCTCCTTCTCCTCCTCCTCCTCTTCCTCCTCCTCCTCCTCCTCCTCCTCCTCCTCTACATCCTGATATGTCCTCATTCTTCTGGTCTTTTCCTTTCATCCTTCTTTCTCGTCATTCTCCTCCTCTACCTCATCCCGTCTCGTGGTCCTCCTCCATCTCCCCCTCCTCCTCCTCCTCCTCCTCCTCATCCTGCTCCTCTTCTTCCTCGTACTTCTCGTCCTCTGCCGTCCTCCAGACGGGGCCCGAAACGGGGCAAAACGCCAAATATCCAGATCTGAGGGCACCTCTTCCCAGACCCTAGAACTCCCTGGGACCTCCTCTCTCCGCCCCCTCGCTGGAGGAGGGGCGAGGGAGGGAGGAGCGGGAAGGAGTGGAGGAAGAGCTGTCCATCTCCTCATTATCTTGCGCTGTGCTTTCGTCTCGCTCTCTCTCTCTCTCTATATCCCCCCTCTCTATATCTTTATCTCTCCCTCTCTCTCTCACAGTGTGTTCTCCCTACATAAAAATTACATGTATATATATATATAGGTATATATTTAAACACAAACACATGTATAGGCTACACAATCGATTGTCTGTGCGCATACCGTGTATGGATATGTATGGTGTCTCTTCCTCGATGTGTCGATCTACGTAAACTGAACCATGTCCACCTCTCTATCTCTCACTCTCGCGCTTGCTCGTTTGCCTCGCTCCCTCACTGCTCCCTCCCACCAGTCATTGTTGTTCACACGGGCAACTCGCCATGCACGAGATTTATAGGATCGCTCCGTTCCACGCGGCGGCCCCGCGGCACACGCCTAGCGCCTCGGCGTGGGCGCGTCCCGGGCCTTGTCCTTGCGATCGTCGCGGTCCCTGTCCCTGTTCGGGAACCCCAGACATCCCGCGCCTTGGAAAAAGTCAGGCGGCCGACCCTTCGCCAATCTTGGCATCTTCAGGCTGGTTTCGGGCCTCAGGAACGTCAAATCCGACTCGAGATGAAAAACCAGCCCTGGGGAAGGGATCGAGAGGTCCGGGGGCCCACGCATCAAAGAAAGGGAAATAGCGGTCAATGAAAAGGAATCTTGGTGTCCTGGCTGATAAAATGCTGGCTTCTAAACGATCGTTGCAGTATTTTCTTTATTGTGTTTGTTGATCAGCTTTTTCTTCCCTTTTCTTTCCCTTGGCTGATCCTCCCTTTTCTTTCCCTTTAATTTTCGAGGAACGGGGGTCATCGCCAGCCTGGGTCCGCCAGGGCCAGCTCGGGAAACCAGGCTGGCTGGGAGGAAGCTCTGCGAGCATGGGGATTAAGAAACGAACAATGTAGGGGGCAAACCAACCTACCTCGCTTTTGACCACCCTCGCTTCCAGGAGATACCAAGCGATGCCAAACTACGACCTGTACTGGTCAGGCCGCTTGACGAGGAGGCGCGTGGTATGACTTGGTTTTGCCTGGAAGCGAAAGCGGGGTAGGTAATTCACGCTCTGACAATTATCCACTTACTTCCTCCTCAATCCCCCGGCGGGCCCACGCGGCTCCCAAGCCCAGGGTCGGCCAGGAATCGGAGCGGATTTGCTTCGGTGGCAGCGACCACGAACCTCTGGCAAAGGTGGCGCTGGCAATCTGCAAACCTGGAGTCACGATTGCGGGCAATACTTCTGTCTATATCCACTGCAGTATGGAGTTTCGGACTCCCTTCCCAAGAAACGCGAGACGCACTGGATATGGATAAATTTGCCCCCTAGAGGCTCGATTTTTATCCATATCCAGTGCGCCTCGGCCTTGTGGCGCCGCTTCCAAAAAAGTCCAAGAGGCACTGGATATGGATATGAGTCTTGCACGCAACGATGAGGGTCAACCTGCAGCAGGCGAGCCGACACGAGAAACAGCGGCCTGAGCAGAAGCCTGTGGCAAGGAGGGGATCCGAAGGAAATTGCTGACCCCTGACCCACTCTCCTCGGCACGCTCAGCCGGGGGCAGCAAAGATGGGGACGGCTCCGAAGAGCGGAGACGGTGCGCCACACCGACCGCGGCCGCCGTGGGGCAATCGACGCCCGCCCCGAGCGGGCCACGTCTGCGGCGACACCGGCACCGAGCCCTGCCCAAAACCTGGCAGGGCTGCCGTTGGCCCTCGTCCCCGTTCCTCCCGTCCCAGACCCAGGCAGAGCTTCGTGCGCCCCGACCTGTCGTCGCGGTCCTGGGGGGAACCAACAGATGCCGGTGCCGCCTCCCTCCCCGGACCGACTCCAGGCGCGCGTTCTGAGTAGGACTCCGAGGCGAATCCAGCCGTGGCGACGAGGGCCTCGAGGGACGGGTCCAGTCCACAAGAAACCTTCCACAAGAAACCCAATCCTGAGACCCCAGGACGTCCATAGATTTTTTGGTGTGGGCACGTCACATTTTCCATGGCAAAACCATCAAAACTCAAGAAAACCAGCGCACCCTGGAGGCAAGCAAGGCTTTTCTTTGCATGGGCCCCCACTGTATCATCCGCTTTTGTGAATCTGAGGCCCGGGAGCTCAAAAATCCCTTCTCATGGGCTAGTTTGTACCCCCAGATCCACTCTAGATGGCCCAGGGTCCAGGGATCGAGATCTGCCCAAAGAGGCCGAAATCGAGGAAACAACGCCCGTTCAAACAATCATAACGTCTGAAATCTGGAGATCCCCCTCCTCAGGTGCAACGGCAGGGGGGCACCAGCTCAGGGAAGAAATGTCGAGCTGGAAACGGCGATCCATCGCCGATAGATCGGCGATAGGCCCCTAGTAGCGAATCCGCATGGTACTGGGCGGTGTCCCCCTCATGTTGCTCCTGACCTCCTCTGAAGTAAGGCGAAGCCAGGACGGGGATAACATCGGACAGAAACAAATCGGGGATCTCTCAGACCCAGCGGTTCTGGAGGATGCCTCGGGCACCGTGGCCTTCTTACAGCGTCCTGGAACACTCTGAGAGCGTTCTGGAACGCTCTGGCACGGTTTCATCTGTGTCCTAGCCTCAGGTCGGGCATTTCCCCCTGCAGGCGGATCTGGAAGAAAAACAAAAAAAGCCCTGAAAAATAGCACCAAACTGTGCTTTCACTGTCGTTGAACATTCCTCCTGTGGAGGGACATGCCCGACTTGATCCTCTTCATCCGAGCCACGCCAGATCGAGTCCTTGTCCCGGTCCCGATCACGGTCGTCGCGGTCCCTGTCGCGCCGGTCGCGGTCGCGGTCGCGGTTGTCGCGCTCCCTGTCGGCATGGCGCTCGCCGCGCCCGCCGTCGCGGTCCCGGTCGCCGTCCTGGTCTCGGCCGCCACCGCCGCGGTCGCGGTCCTCGGGCAATTGTTTGTTCTTACTTTGCTAATCCCTCTTCATATGTTTCTTCTTACTCTTATTATTATTTCTTGGTATTACTATCATCATTACTCTTATGATTACCATTGTGATTAGTATTGTTATTGTTATTAATGTTAGTCTTAGCATTCGTATTATTATTCGTCTTAGTAGTAGCAATATCATTCGTATGTTTCGCATTATTGTTCATATTTTTTATATCTGCATGTTAGTAGTATTCGTATTAATTGTATGATTGTTATTCTTATTCTTATTATTATTATGATTATCTTATTATGTTTATTACTACTACTCTTTTGGTTATGAGTCTTAATAGCAGCATGATCCTCATTATTCCTAGTACTACTATCATTGTTCGTCTTGCTCTCACGATGCGTATGGTCATTATCCTTCGTCTCCGTATTATTGGTAGCATTATGATTCGTATCATTATTCTTATTATTATTGCCATCATGCCTCCTCTGCCTCAGGAGTGCGAGGAGGGGCCCCTCTCGGTGGGGGCGGGGGGGGGCGGTCCGACGCTGCCCGGGGGGCTCCGAGGCCCGTGGCCTGCGGCTGCGAGGCCGCCCCGCGGCTCTCGCGCCCTTCTCGCGCGAAAAAGCGGGAAGGGCGGCCGCCGGCCTCGCAGAGGCAGGGCGAGGAGAGTAGAACGACGCGAAGATCGGGACAAAATCGGATCGGGATAACTCGAAATCTCTGAGAATCGGCGGGTTGGGAGGATGTAGTGGGCGCCGCGGCCGCTCCAGAGCGTTCTGGAACGCTCTGAGAGCGCTCCGGAACGCTCTGGAGCGATTTATCCCGATCCTAGCCCTGTTTTGGAGAGGAAGGCACGAGGAGCATCGAGCACGGCCTGGCCTGCCTCCGAGGAGGCCGGCCCGAAAGGGGGGTGGGAGGGGGAGGAGAGGGGACGAGGGGAGGAGGAGGGGGGGGGAGAGGGGGGAAAGGGGCGAGAGGAGGAGGGGGGAAGAGGGAGGGAGGGGAGGAAGGGAGGAGAGGCACCGGGCACGGCCTGGCCTGCCTCCGAAGAGGCAGCTCGGGGAGGGGGAGGGGGGAGGAGGAGGGACGAGGGGAGGAGGGGGGGGAAGAGGGGAAGGAGGAGGAAGGGGAGGACATCCCAGAGTGCCGACGTCATGACTTATCCGAGGTCCCTGGAAGTTCCGACTCTTTCCCCAGCGGGAGTTTCATCCCGAGCCGTTCTGACAGACACGGGGCCCAGTAAGTTGCAAGGGCCCCCGTGAGCCGAAAATCGTCAAAATCCCTGTCGAAAAGTTGTCACGACGCGCGATGGGGGAGGGAAGAGGCGGAGGCGGAGGAGGAGGAGGAGGAGGAGGAGGAGGAGAATCGGGAAGAGGAGGAAAAGCAGGAGAAGCAGCAGTAGGCACAGGAGGAGGCATGGGCGAGGAACGAGGAGGGGGGATCAGGAGGAGGAGAAGGAGGATGCCAGGGAGGGATGAGGGCGGGAGGCGAAAGGGGGGCGGGAGGAGGAGGAGGAGGAGGAGGAGGAGGAGGTGGAGGAGGAGGACGACGACGACGACGACGACGACGACGACGACGACGGCGACAAAGACGAGGAGGCACGCGGGCGCGCGTCGAAATCTTCTTGCACCCCCCGCGTGGGTCTCCGCGGGCGGGGGAGGCTGTGACCGAGAGATGCCCCATCGAGGCCGCGCCCCGGCGTGCGGGTCCCAAGGTTAGATACACCACCACCACCACCACCACCACCACCACCACCACCACCACCACCACCACCACCCACCCACCCACCCACCCACCCACCCACCCACCACCCACCCACCCACCCACCCACCCACCCACCCACCCACCCACCCACCCACCCACCCACCCACCCACCACCCACCCACCCACCCACCCACCCACCACCCACCCACCCACCACCCCACCACCACCCACCACCACCACCACCACCCACCACCACCACCACCACCACCCACCACCACCACCCACCACCACCACCCACCACCACCACCACCACCACCACCACCACCACCCACCACCACCACCTCCTCCCTGCCCCCTCCCTCCTCCTCCTCCTCCTCCTCCTCCTCCTCCTCCTCCTCCTCCTCCTCCTCCTCCTCCTCCCCTCCTCCTCCTCCTCCTCCCCACCTCCGCCTCCTCCTTAACCGCCTCCTCCTCCTCCTCTTCCTCTCCACTCCACCTCCTCCTCCACCACCTCCACCTCCTCCTCCTCCTCCACCTCCTCCTCCTCCTCCTCCACCTCCTCCTCCTCCACAACCGCCTCCTCCCCTCCTCCTCCCTCCTCCTCCTCCTCCTCCTCCTCCTCCTCCTCCTCTCCTCCTCCTCCTCCTCCTCCTCCGCCTCCGCCTCCGCCTCCGCCTCCACCACCTCCCTGCCCCCTCCCTCCTCCAACATCCCCTTCTAGTCCTCTCTCCTGGGAGGGGGGGCGGGGGGGGGTGAGGGGTGGGAGAGGCGCTGGTGGTGCCTATTTTCGTGCCCTGCCGATTTCGACGTCGGCTTCTGACACCGCGGGGATCGCTCAACATCGACCGATTCCGAATCGCCGCCGGTCGATACGACGCAAACCTCACGTGGCCTGCCTGGTTTCTCTGGGTGCGTGCGTTGGCCCCACTGGTCATCCGATCTCGCCGCAGTGATGCGCAAGCGGCTGCCGAGCAACGAAAGAGAGGAGGATCAGCGCAAACGCAGGACGCAGGGTGCACCAACGATGCTGCAACACTCGGCGGCGAGCCTGGGGAGGAAGTGAGAAGGGGCGGGCCTTCTCAGAAGGCTCGAAAGCCCCTGGGCCTTCTGAGAAGATGTCTAAGCTCTCCCCGAAGACACAGAAAACTTCTCGGACGGTGCGAGGGAATCTGAGAAGTCCAGCCGCCTTCTGAGAAACCTTCTCCTTCTCCCCCCCCCTCGCTCGCCGCCGAAAAACACCCTCCCATCCCAGGCTCCTTCCTAACGAGTCCCTACACCTGCCATCGCTCGGACGTCCATTACCCGTGCATTGTTCGGCTTCGTACGCGTGTTTTGCAAGATGATCCGATCTGGGGGGCACAAAAGATGGTGCTGGGGCAAAGGTGGGGATGGAAAGAAAATCGCTCCGAACAGCCCCTGGGAGAAAGAAACGCGTGAAACGAGAGTATCCAGCTTGGCCCATTCCCCAGCCCCACCTTGGGACAAAAACCCGCCCTCTCCGAACCCCCGATCGAAGATGCTCCTACGTGGGGGAAACCGAAAGGTGCCAATACCGCTATGCCCAAAACCTCTCCCGGGGTGCGTTCTGACCAGAATTTCGAGGCGAATCCAGCAGTGGCGACGAGGGCCTCCCAGAGGGCCCCAAAAAAGGAAAACGGGCGAAGGGTAGAGGTATAGGTACCTTTTCCTCCTCTGATAGATGGTTCTCGCCGGGTCAAAAGCTGCCCACATCCGAGCGGTGCCGAGCGCAAGCCTCCCTCTTCTCCTCCTCCTCCTCCTCCTCCTCCTCCTCCTCCTCCACCTCCTCCTCCTCCTCCTCCTCCTCCTCCTCTTACTCATGGTCCTCCTCCTCCGCCTCCTCCTCCTCCCTCTCCTCCGCTGGGCAGGAGGCGAGCGCTCCCGCGGGAGCACCAGAGCGCGAGAGCCCCATCTGTGGGCCTGCCGCTCTCTCGCGGGGGGAGGGAGCCCCGCGGCTGCTCTTTAACGGGGCTGCCTCGCCACCCGCGTGGCGGGCGGCCCAAGAGAGCGGCCCAAGAAAGCGACGAAGAGGAGGAGGAGGAGGAGGAAGAGGAGGAGGAAGAGGAGGAGGAAGAGGAGGAGGAAGGAGGAGGAAGAGGAGGAAGAGGAGGAGGAGGAGGAGGAAGAGGAGGGATGAGGATGATGATGATGAAGAGGAGGAGTAGGAAGGAGGAGGGGGAGGAGGAAGAGGAGGAGGAGGAGGAGGAGTACGGTCATCGGCCTGACCTAAGGAACGATAAGAAAGGAACAAAGTCCCCTTGTTCAAAGGAATAACGCATGAGGGGCGACGAAAAAGGAGTAGCGCATCAGGAACGTTGAACCGCGCATGCAGGCCCAAGGAACGACCGAGCCCCTTCTGAGAAGTAAATGTTCCTTATTCAAGCCGCTCGCTGGAGGGAAAATCCGCCGGCCCCATGAGGCGTGTGCGGAATCCTTCTCAGCTGCATACGATGTATCCTTATACATCATCCTTCTCAGCTGCATACGATGTCTTCTTCTACCTCACAAGCCCCCCTACAAACGCTGCTTCCGCAGCCTGTGGGCATCAATTTTCAGAGCCTCGCCGGGACCCCCACCACGCCCGCCATCGCGCTTGACATTCCCAGCCTCCTGAGGCCTCTGGGCATAGGGTTTTAAGGCCCCCCCCCACCCTGCAAAACGGGACCTCCCACCGCGCCCGCCACCGCGTCTGACATTCCCAGCTTCCTGAGGCCTCTGGGCATAAATGTTTAGGGACCCACCACCCTGCAGAATCTTCGCAGGGAGCCCCCACCGCGCCTGCCACCGCGTCTGACATGCCCAGCCTCCTCAGGCCTCTGGGCATACGTTTTTAAGGGCCCCCCACCATGCAAAATCCTCGCCGGGACCCCCCACCGCGCCCGCCACCGCGTCTGACATCCCCAGTCTCCTGAGGCCTCTGGGCATACGTTTTTAAGGGCCCCCTCACCATGCAAAATCCCCGCCAGGACCCTCCACCGCGCCCGCCACCGCGTCTGACATTCCCAGTCTCCTGAGGTCTCTGGGCATAGGTTTTTAGGAGCCTCCTACCTTGCAAAATCCTCGCCGGGGCCCGCCACCGCGCCCGCCACCGCGTCTGACATTCCCAGCCTCCTCAGGCCTCTGACATACGTTTTGAGGAGCCCCCTACCCTGCAAAATCCTCGCCGGGACCCCCCACCGCGCCCGCCACCGCGTCTGACATTCCCAGCCTCCTCAGGCTTCCGGGCATCTGTTTTTAAGGGCCCCCGCTCTGCAAAATCCTCGCCGGGACCCCCCACCTCGCCCGCCACCGCATCTGACAGTTTCAGCCTCCTGAGGCCTCTGGGCATAAGTTTTAAGTTTTTAGGGCCCCCCACCCTGCAAAATCCTCTCCGGGACCCCCCACCGCGCCCGCCACCGCGTCTGACATTCCCTCCGCCTCCTGAGGCCTCTGGGCATACGTTTTTAAGGGCCCCCCACCCTGCAAAATCCTCGCCGGGATCCCCACCGCGCCCGCCACCGCGTCTGACATCCCAGTCTCCTGAGGTCTCTGGGCATAGGTTTTTCGGAGCCCCCCACCCTGCAAAATCCTCGCCGGGACCCTCCACCGCGCCCGCCACCGCGTCTGACATTCCCAGCCTCCTCAGGCCTCTGGGCATAGGTTTTTAGGAGGTCCCCAACCTGCAAAATCCTTTCCGGGACCCCCCACTCCGCCCGCCACCGCGTGAGACATCCCAGTCTCCTGAGGCCACTGGACACAAGTTTTCAGGGACCCCCCACCCTGCAAAATCCTCTCCGGGACCCCCCTCCGCGCCCGCCACCGCGTCTGACATTCCGAGCCTCCTGAGGCCTCTGGGCATACTTTTTTAGGGCCCCCGCTCTGCAAAATCCTCGCAGGGATCCCCACCGCGCCCGCCACCGCGTCTGACATCCCCAGTCTCCTGAGGTCTCTGGGCATAGGTTTTTCGGAGCCCCCCACTCTGCAAAATCCTCGCCAGGACCCCCCACCGCGCCCGCCACCGCGTCTGACATTCCCAGCCTCCTCACGCCTCTGACATACGTTTTGAGGAGCCCCCTGCCCTGCAAAATCCTCGCCGGGACCCCCCACTCCGCCCGCCACCGCGTGAGACATTCCCAATCACCGGAGGCCACTGGACACAAGTTTTCAGGGACCCCCCACCCTGCAAATTCCTCGCCGGGAGCCCCTACCGCGCCCGCCACCGCGTCTGACATTCCCAGCCTCTCGAGGCCCCCGGGCACACGTTTTTCGGGAACCCCCACCCTGCATTTGGGCATCATGCATTTGGGCATCAGTTTTTTCAGGGGGCCCCCACTTTACAAAATCTATGCCGGGACCCCCCGCCGCGTCGAACATCCCAATCTCCTGAGGCTCTGGACCTACGTCTTCAGGGGCCCCCCACGCTGCAAAATCCTCGCCGGGGCCCGCCACCGCGCCCGCCACCGCGTCTGACATTCCCAGCCTCCTGAAGCCTCTGGGCATAGGTTTCTCGGTGCCCCCCATTTTGCAAAATCCTCGCCGGGACCCCCCATCGCGTCTGACATTCCCAGCCCCTGAGGCCTCTGGCCATGTCCGCATCCACGGCTCTTTCATGACCGACAGGAGGGTATTCGTTTCGCTCCACGATCTCCGGAGATGAGCGCACAGCTCTCCTAGTCCGTATTCCAGACCAGGCGCGCCCCACGGCCCATGCCCGCTGGGCTTTCCGCCTCACGCTGGCCTTTTCGCATTCGGTAAAATATCATGCGACCGGTCTGCCACGCGCTTCCGACGGCGCTCCTGCCCTGCATCGCATATGTTACACCGCTGTGTCCCGTCCGATCTCTTCGTCGCCCGCATTGACAACCACGCGCTGAATCCCGCCTTCTCGACGCAATTTTTACACTGCACGCGCTTCCAATACCCGCGCGGCGTTCGCGCTCCCTTGACGCACGTTTCGCACTTGCGTTGCTTGTCGGCGACGTCGTTCCACATCCGCCCAGAGAATGCGGCCTCCGGTTGTTCCTCGCCGCGCGCCACACACGACTTCACCTTCACCTTCTTGTTCCTTTCGGCGGTAGCTCCCTTGACGCACGTTTCGCACTTGCGTTGCTTGTCGGCGACGTCGTTCCACATCCGCCTCGAGAATGCGGCCTCCGGTTGTTCCTCGCCGCACGCCACGCACGACTTCACCTTCACCTTCCTGTTCCTTTCGGCGGCAGCCCGCTCGACGCACTGCATGCATTCCCGCGGCCTCGGCCTCTCTTCCCACATTGAGCCCGAATGCATGTCGCGCGGCTTCTCCTCGCCGCACCCCGAACACATCTTCCGTTCCTCTTTCCCTCCCCGCCGCCTCACATCCTTCCTGTCCCCCCTCTTACATTTGTCGCATACGCGCTCCAGGTCATCTACGTCGCGCTTCGCGAAGTGGGTGGCGATCTTGCTCTCCTTGCAGCGGCCGCATACGAGGTGCTTCTTCAGCTCTTCACACTCTGCGCACATTCCTCCTCTACCGCGGCTGTTCCCCGCCAGTTCCCACTGATGCTGCGCGAACGCCTCCTCGTATTTTCGAACTTCGCACACGCGGCAACTCCTTCTCTCGGGGCAGTCCACGCAACGCCGCGTTGTCAACTTCGACGGGTGGCGCTGTGAAGCGGGGAACGCCTCCTGGCATTTCCACAGACCACACTCCATGCATTGCCATGGGGTGCCCAATCTCTTCTTGTCTTCCAGGCACGCGCTGCACACGCGCAGCCAGTCTGCGCGGCTCCACTGCCCCACCGTCGGGTACATGTTTTTGTACTTCGTGCATCCGCAGACCGCGCACCTGCCGGACGGCATGAACTCCTCCTCTATCGCCTCCCAGTCCAAGACTTCCCCGCGCAGGGTGCGCAACAGCAATCCCGGCCCCCTCCGCTCGTCCTTCTTCTGGTACGGCGCAATGTCGAATGAGCGAAAGATCAGCATGTCATCCCGGCGCTGCACCCTCGTCAGCGCCACGTAGCTCGGCAAAGGTGACGCGCCCCCGCCGATGCTGAGGTCCACGAGGACATCTTGCTTAAAAATTTGCCCCTGCGCCGCATGGGCCGTCGCCCCGACGGCCGGAGCCAACGGGAACTGCCGTCTTTTGACCTTCAGTCGCGGGCGCGGACGACCTTCGTCCACGAACCACTCCTTCTTTTGCGGAACCACCGGGTGCAAGCCCGGCGCCCTTAATCCCTCGATCGTCCACTCGCACGGCTTCCGTCCGCCCTTTCCGTCGTCGCCTTCGTCGAACAACACGAAAATCACATTCGGCGTTTTTGTTCCGAATGTCTCCCCCCCGCGCGTGACCCGATCGTGCTCTCCGTCCACGTCGCAAACCCAAGACTGAACGCGGCCGACGCGACCGCGCAGGAGGTTCTTGTCCTCGCTGCGATCTGCGTAATCAGTCAGAGCGACTGGCATGCCTTCAGCGAAAGGCAAGAAGCCGTACATGTCTCCGCTCTCCTTGTCGTGGCGTTGGAGCCATGCCATCTTCTGCTGCGGCAGATCTGGTCGCTCGCGGAGCGCCTCCGGCGTTGGTGCATCCCGCGCAGGGACGTACACCATCGGCTTCCCGTGCCTGCGCGCGTACTGCGACGCTCGGAGCTTGTTGGCCTCATATTCGGAAACACTCCCGGCGCGATGAGGAACTTCTCCGACTGCAGACGCCGGTCGTCCGGGCCATCCACCACCAGACGGTGCCGCGCACGTTCCCCTCTGCACACCTGACACTCCTGTTGGCGGATCTCCTTCGACGTTACCTTGCGTCTTCGACGTTGGCCCGCTGCACCCGCCGCTTCATCCTTTGCGCCATCGCACAACTCCCGGCATGCCCGATTCCGGCAACCCACGTCTCCGTGCATCCAGCTCCCCGTAACGGCGGTGTCCCTGCCGTGCAAGAACGCGCGCGCGTTCGCCGACAGCGCCCCTGCACGGAATTCTTCCTGCGCCTCCTTCAACCAGGCGTCGTCGCACCGCTCGCACTCCACAAGCTCGGTCACGCCCTGCACCCCGCACTCGGGTCCACCCCGCAGTAGAGTTTGGCCATGGAGTACAGGTGGCAGGGATGTGTACTTGCGCGCCGCCGAGATGCGTTCGGTGGGGGCGTCCGCCAGGAAGCCACCGTCGGGGGGTGCCAGTTGCCAGAAGACACCACTCAGCACGACGTTCAAACCGCCGAACGGGCGCGGCACGCCTCCGTCTCCGCGCTTCGTTGTGCCCACATCCCGGATCACCCCGCGCAGTTTCGCGTCTACTGCTGCCGGGAGTCTGGCGCTCACCATGCTGATCTCGTCGATAAACAGCCACCTCCACTGGGGCACGCGCTTGGCAGTCTCGCACTGCAGCTTCACATCCTCCCCCTGATCGGCTCCCCGCTTGATAGCTGGCATGCCGCACGCATGGTGGATGGTGTCCCCTCCTAGCAGCTGCGCCATGACAGCCTGCAGGGCGGTGATTTCGAAGTTCGCCCCGATCGTCCACTTCATCAATCCCTCGAACAGCTCGTGGCGAAGAATGCGCAAGACGTGTGATTTGCCCGCCCCAGGGCCCCCGTGCATGCACCACTGGAGGGGTTCCCCCATGGCCGCTTCATCCATTCCCTCGCCATCAATCTCCTGCATTACCCGACGCGCCACCTTGGTCAACCATCTCGAACTGCTTCGCGTTCACTACGCGCCGCCCTGTGTCCTTGTCCACCCGCAACTCGAGGTCTGTGAGCCACCTGGCCGCGTCATCCGATGTGGCGGCCGCGCCCGCGACCACGACTCCTCCAGCGACGTCTGTCATCCTGTCGGCCATGGTATACTCTTTGTTCCGAGACTTCCGCGCTTCCCTGAGAACCAGGTCCAAGTCACAGGCCTGCCCTGCCGGCCAAGCGCCTGCTACCTCGCTGAGCGGCGTTTCGCCGTCATGGAGCCCCCGCGCCTGCTGCGCCACAGCCATGCCCTATTTCGAGTTGTCGTAATGAGACGTGCCTCCAGCTCCGTCGTGTGCACCCTCCTCCTCGCTGGCGCTGTCTCCGTCCCCGTCTTTCCGTCGCTTCCCGCCCACGCGCGATTTCAGCGCCTCGTCGAGCTGATCGAAGCCCACGTCCAATTCCACGTCGCTCACGTCTTCGTCGCTCCGTTCCTCCGCCGCGTCAGCATCCCGTGGCCGGACGCGGTGCACACTCAGAAAAATCCCAACGTAACGCGCGGTCTCCCTCGTCTGCACTCCGCCGTCCAGCCACGCCGCCATGGCTGCGCCCCACGTCGGTGCTTCGCCGCGGAGGTTCCCTGCGAACACCGCGTGCTGGTCCGCCGCGTCGGTCCTCAGGGTCCACGGGTGGAAATACGTCATGACGATGCCCGCGGACCGCTCCGCTTCCCCTGGACGCCCGCGCGGCACGGGCGCTCCGAAAAAGGTTGGTGCCATGGGCCTCTTATTCCGCCTGAGAATCCACGTGTGGCGAAGATGGGCGCACACTTCCGTGTCCGGATAAGGAACCCACTCGTCGCCTCCGTTTTCCTCCACCGTGTAGTCCACCCCGGGCACCAAGTCCTCCTCCAGACTCGCATTTCTCCGCCCCTCTCGAAGTTCGTCCGTGCCCCTCTGCGTCAAGACTGCATGATGGCGCGGATTGTCCACCTCAGCGATCCTCGTCGGGAAGGACGGCAACACCGGCGTCCAGTGCGTTGCGGACTCATACGGAGACAGGTCCCACAGGCCGGAACTCTTCGGCCGCAGCCCATACAACATTCCCACATCTCGAACAGTCACCTTTCGGCGTCTTCTCTGCCGCATGCCCACTTCGGCAAACTGAGCTTTGCGACCCCCAGACGCGCGGTCTGCCAAGCGCTCGATCAAGTCCACGTACTCGCGCCCGTAAAAGGCGGTCGTCTCGCACGACTTCATGGCCTCCGCCGCAGTCACGTCGCCCTCTCGCGCGAAGGCCCTCAGGTTTGCACATTCGACTTGGCCGCGCGCGATGCCCTTGCCGCAAGCGTCGCTCATGATTCGGTTCGCTACCCTCTTACCGATCCGATTCACACGCTCTCGCCCTGCAGCTGCCTGCCGAGCTTCTCGGCTCTTTTGCAACACTCTTTCACCTCGTGGAAAGCCATGGGCTGCCGCTTCGTACAGTTGTCGCAGGCGTATCCTGCCTGCGCGTCCTGCGCCATCTGCGCGACCCTGATGATCGCTGCGTCGTCGAGCTTCTTGTCGCATGCCTTCTGGCACGTGCAACAGACCTTCGTGATGGAGAATCGACGCGGCAGCTGCACGTCCGAATTAAACCGCTGCGCGGACAACATGCACGGATGCGTGCCGTTCAGGCTCGCGTGATTCATCAGTCCGCGTAGGCTGCCGGTCCGATTTCGACGCCCTGCCTTCGGCATGTCCAACGCCACCGCCTGCCCCGGACACACGACGATGGCGCGGTCAATGATCTGCGCCGTGCGCGGAAAATCCGCCTTACACAACTTTGGGTTGTCCTTTCGACGGCGCGCCGGCAGAGGTACTCGCTCCCCGGTCTCTTCGTTCTTCAGATGGACGTGGTTCTGCTTCCTCTCCTGCAAGTACTGCACGTCCATGCCCAAATATGCTTTCTCCCATGCCACAGCGTCGTCCTGAGCCTCCGTATGTGATGCTTCTGGATGGAGAGTGCTCGTTTGAAACGCGGGCCTCCCATGGAGCCCGCCCTCGTCTTTGAACTCCGGCCACGACTTCTCCGCCTCCTCTAGCCTCCGACTGATTTCCTCCGCCGACACCTGCTCAGAGAAAACCTGTCGACAGACGCGACTCTTGTACTCCAAATACCCCTTCCACGATCTTCTTGCCCCGGTCCTGCGCGTCTTCGCGGACGATTTCGAACACCTCCTCGAGCGGTGTGTGCTGGTGCAGGCACTGGATGAATACCTGGCAGTGCGCGCGCAGAGATCCCGTGGACTTCTGCGCTTCTATGGACGCGTAGTACGCATCCACGCGCCCGAAAGCGCCCCCGCCTGGCATGGCGTTGCTTCCGAACAAGTCCTGGCACGGGACCCACCCTTCGGCGTGATTGCACCGCGAGCAGTTCGGGAAGTCCGCAGCCCGAACAGATGCCGGAGCGTCGCGTCCACCAGGATGCGGAAGCCGTCAACGCTAGCCATGGGATCTCGCGCGAGGATTCGTTTACGCTCGGCCCACGACGGCGCCCCAGCCTGTGCTGCATCCATCGGAAGATCCAGGCGCGCCCCGTCGACGTCGGGGGCTACGCGCGGCCGCTCCCGACCCCCCGCCAGCCGCGACTGCGCTTCATCATCGGCTGCCGCGCGCACAGGGTCCTGCCGTCGCGTGCGCGACAGGCGGACCATGAGCAGATTGCGCCCTTCGTCGGGCGAGAAAGTAACGAAGATTGGGACGCCATACCGGACTCGCAGAGCGTTCGTCTCGAACCTCATCACACGACGAGATTCCTGTGTACCTGGCAAGCGCCGCGACGTGTGCTCCATGTGCGTGAGGAGCTTGTGGGCGGCTTTCCCCAAATTTGGCACGTGGCGCACTTTCGTCACGTCGCCCTTGACCTTCTGCTTCCTGCCGTTGATGTCGACGTACTTCCCGTCTAGCGCGCGATAAATCTGTTTCGCTCCTTCGCCAATCTCCTCGGGCGTAAGCTGTTCCATCTCGCCAGTGGCGCTCGGTGACACGTACGTGAACCACGTCCTGCTCAGGTTCACCGCCGAGCGGAACACGAGGTTCCACGACGCGAACCCGACATGCCAATCGCGACGCAACTGGCTCTCGACGCGACGACTCATGATCCGCACCCACAGCGGCAGCTCCACCCGCGGCGCCCCATCCCCCCGGCGATGACGCGGATGCTTCATGAACTCTGGGCAATCTGGCATCCCCGTACAGTACTTGAACACAAACGCGAACGCGACACCGAAGTACCAAGGTTCGAACTGATCCATCATCACGTTGCCTGTGCGCACGCGGAGGCGGTCCACGCGCTTCTTCTCGGTCGTCGCCTGCTCCAGCATGGCGCGCTCCACCGCATCCCGCGACGCCTCGTCCGCTCCAGGGCCCGCCCCTTCGCGGACGCAGACTCGCTTGCGTGCCCCTTCCGGCTGCCCGTCGCCGCCCTCCTCCCCGCTCGAATACGACGTCTCATCTGCTTCGCCGTGCACACACTCCTCATCCAGCCGTTGCACGAAGGTTCGCACGGCCTCGATCCGTTGCGCATTGATGTCGCTCTCGTCGAAGCTGCTCTTCTCGCATACCACCGCGTTTGTCTTCGTGCTCGCCAAGATATCTGCCGCCTCCCTTGCACCGCCCGGCCTCGGAACGGGCGTCGCTGCCTTCTGCATCTGGATCCTGTCGAGCGCATCGTCCAGAGGTACCGGGCGCGTGATCTCGGGGGGCACACCTTCCTCCGGAAGCTCCACCGCCCTCTTCCGCACTTCCTCCATGTCCACATTCCGGTACGCGCGATGTCCGCGCGCTTTCGCTCCCTGAATGAGATCCACGACCACCTTCCGGCGCACGAGAGCCTGGTGCACAAACTTAGCCACACTTTCAGCCGTATCGCCGTCACCGCCCGACTTGAGCATCACAGACACGATGCCTGCCAGCTCCGCACCTGTGCGGGGCAGTGGCGGCGCGCGCCCCTCCGTGGCCGTCGCGCCCGCTGCGGTCAAGTGCGCTAGCAAGTCCGTCCACGGCATCGGAAACGACGTCGCGTTCCCGCGCGCCGCCATGCGGACTTCGTTACCGCCCGTTTCCATGTCGAAAGCACGATCCTTCCGATACCGCTTCTCCAGCGTGAAACACACCATCGACGTGATGCAAACTGACGCGCAGATCATTTCCAATACCGTCACCTTGCCGCCAAAAAGCTCCTCCGGCGAATAAAATGCCATCATGTCATTGGCCAGCGACGCAGGAGGGAGCGCCGCTTCGCCACGGGGGCCGGCCATCGCGTTCCCGCACTCCCCGCACAACGGCGCTTCGCAACAGTGACGCGCGGTATTCTCAGAGCGCCACGTGCCGCTGACGCACCGCATGTCCTCCGGGCAACAGAGGACCGTCATTGGCCCGTCTTCTGATGGCACGCGCACGTGCCAATCCTCGAACTCCTCCATCCAGTCCCGCAGATGCACGCCACTGCTCGCCTCCCCGGCGCCATCTACTTCGCCGTGCCGCTCCACGCACGCGTCCACCGTCATGTTCTCCCGCGCAAACGCGTCCGGGAGTCCGACAAATCCGCCTCCGCTGGGCGTCACCGCGCGCCATTCAATCGGGTTCCCTCTGCGGCCCTCCACGCGGGGACACTTTCGCGCGCACACCATGCACACGAGAGTGGACAGCGTCTTCCCGTAGACTGCGCGCATACTCGCGTAGGCATCGACGATCGATCGCCAGTGCTGCGAGAGTCGCCCCCTCGCGCACTTTCCAGGCGATCGCCTCGTTGTACGCTGACCAGCACTGCGTCTCACTCCGCTCGGCTTCGTCTTCCTCGTGGCACGCAAGCGTCTCCGCGACATCCCGCAACATCTCGCGATGTTCGCCTACCACATGTGCGCGGAGCTGCGCTTCGCTGGAGCCCCGCCACCCGCAATCTCCAAAAGCGCAATGCGCATGCGCCAGCTCCACGGCATCGCGGGAGAAGATGGACTTGTCTTCCAGCGATTCTCCGTGCACAGAGACCGCAGGCACGGTGGGGTGATCTTTCATGAGACCTGCCACCTTCTTGAGCCCTTCCTCCCTTGCCCCCCGGATTCTGTCCGCGGACACGTGCCCGTTGACGACTGCGCGGGCGCGGTGTACGTGCGCCGCCCCCGATGCCTCCGCTTTGTCGGTGTTCACGGCCCGACCTTCGCGCGTCGCCGCGCCGCTCTGACCTGCCTGCCCACCCGTGCCTTCCACCGCCGTACTCGGGGCCCGCGCAGACACTGAGTCGGGCAGCTCCTCGGGGCGTTGCGCCCCCGCCGGCGGACAGGCTCCATCTGCCTTGCGCACACCTTTCTGGCGCAGCACCGGGCGTGGGGGGGGCGGTGGGGGGGCTGCCTCGCTGGCCGGCCCCATACAGTCGACGGTCGTCGAACCCGCCGGCAAACCGTCAGCGCCTGCAGGATCTGTGCCAACCATGGTTCTCTTGCCTGCGACGCGAGCGCGTTTCGCCGCCGTCTCCGTTCCGGCGGCCTTGGCGCCCACTTCGGAGAGCACGCTCCCATCATTGGCATGGCGCCCCCTCTGGTGCTGCGCATGTTCTCGTGAGTCCATCTTCGCGCGCCGCCGCGCAGGTCTGTACCGCGTGCCTCGGATGCTCACTCCAGTCTCACTGTGCAGTGCAAGCGCACTGCCTCTGCTCTCCTCTGAGACGTCTTCCCCGCTCGCCCACTCGCCTAGCACTGGCCTCTCCCCCCGCATCTCCGCTCGGGAAAACCGCATGTCGACGCCCCCCCGCGAGCCGACCTGCCCGTCAAAGCGGGAGTTAATGCGAATGATGATCGTCTCTGGCAGAACAATTTCTTCCATGCCGCTACGAGCCAGTGCGAATCTTACTATCTCGCCCGCGTGGACGGCGCGTCGGAACCCCCCATCGTGGGCACTCGGGTGCAGCCACGCATCTCCCAGGTTCTGCAGATGATGCGCGCGCGCTGCACACGCGACGCGACGGCCCTCATCGGACGCCAGCGCGGGCGCGCACCTACCCACCTCG
The DNA here is from genome assembly GCA_963575745.1 of Prorocentrum cordatum. Lineage (NCBI taxonomy): Eukaryota > Dinophyceae > Prorocentrales > Prorocentraceae > Prorocentrum > Prorocentrum cordatum. The sequence goes on from CAUYUJ010014606.1 coordinate 306,871, forward strand.
ACCAAGGGCTGAAACAAGCTGTCCGCCAAGCTCGCGCCAGACCCGTGTCCTAGAGCGACGCCTATCACCAGGCCCCCGCGCTCCATGTCCGCCGCGCGCTCTTCGCCCGTCTCGGCCTCGACCACCAGTGCCCCCGTCAGGAACTCCATAAATTCCATTGCGTGGTTTTCAACGACGCGGCATTTGTCCTCTGCGCCAAAGGCGCCGGCCAGCGCATCCCATGCACGTTCCCAGCCTGGCCGCGCCTGCACCCGAGTCTCGCGCATGACTCGCCCGAGGGCCTCCGCGCCGCCCCGCGCTCTCCACAGATGCGCGAGCAGCTCTCCCGGCACGAATTCCAAACCAGGCGCGCCCCACGTCTCCGGCGCCGCGCGCGGACCCCGGAGAAGCCGCAGCGCGCGAAAGACCGCCTCCCGGATGACCCGAACTGGCGCGAGCAGGTCACTGGTCACTTGGTAGCGTGTAGACTGCCGGAGCGCCACCCCTCCTGGCGCAGACGCCCTGCATAACCAACCTATCCCGGTGGACCACCCCGTCTCGGTCATTCGCGTCCTCCGACCTGCCCCTGTCCACCGCTGCCTGGCTCAAGCATGACGGGCCCCGCCGCAATGCGCCCGCGGCCGCCGCGGGACTTCGACGTCCGCCACCTTTTCCCCGCCCCGCCCCGCAGATTCTACTCGGCTCGGACGTCGCAGCCACGGTGGCAACAGGCGGCGCAGCGCTCGACAAGCACTCCAACCGCTCGTAATGACCTCGCACAGAGCTCCTCCCAATACCAGCCTCGATGGCGATAACAGTGATGTTCGCAGAGGTTGCCGACAGGCATGACATGCTTGCGCAGCTGAAAACCTGCGCTGCGAGGCCCATGAGCCCCCCGGGCCACGCGCGCGATGACTGCGTTCAGCCGTGCGCACTCGCACAGTAACAACAATTCCAAATCACTTAGATAATACCCATCTTCACATAATGCCTCCAAATAACAAGGGTGCACCAGATTGAAAAAGTCTTCCGCGGACACGTCGAGCATTCGAACCCTGTCGGGGCAATGGTGCTCGGAGAAACCGCGCAATCGCCGCTCCACGTTGCCCGTGGACGTCTTCCACGCGAGGAAGAGCTCCACCGGCCGCCGGCCGCAGGCAAACCCAGGCCACTCCGCTGCAGCGCGGCCCAAGCCTGCCGCGCGGTGCCCCCATCTCGACGATGCATCTCGGCGCGCTTCAAAATGCGCCGCAGCTGGGTGATGGCATGCCGCTCAGGAAGGCCCGCCCCCTTTCAGATGCGCATCTAACGCGCCTCGGCTTCTGACGCAGACTCCGTCGCGCCCGCGCCCGTTGCAGACAACGAAGGCAAACAGAACGCCGCGCAAGCATGCGACCGAGAATGATCTGGCCGATGCAACTCCATGTTCTCCTTCGCGTTCGCTACGATTACCTGCGCCCGTCGTTCAGCCGCGCGGGCGGTTCCCCTGGCCCGGGGCTCCGTGATCCAATCGCCGATGCCTACAATTTGCGCGCTGTTGCCGCTTGGGCACCTGGGCATCTGCCGCGAAAGCTCGAGGGCGACGCCAATGAAACTGCAGGGGGTGCCCGACGTCGCCCCATCGATGAACAACGTGTTCAGCCTTGCGAGGAACGAGGCGGCCCTGGCTTGGGCGGCGGCGGCGGCGGGGTCGCCGGCGCCCCCGCGAGTCATGCTCCGCCGCCAAGTCCGCCAGCAAGCCGCCGAGCAGCAGACGCGAGCTTTTCTCGACCCCCGAGCCCTTCCAGGAAAGATCGGGCGCGAATGCGCCGATCCTCGCTCTCCTTGGATTCCTCTCCGAGCGCATTGAATATAACGTTCCAGCGTCGGCTTTCCCGCGCCCGGGGCCTCGCCCGACTGTTGAAGCGCCGGGGGGCCCAACCGAAGTTTTGGGCGAACGCAGTCTCGCCTTCCAGCTGTTGCGCCCCCACTGCGGTGCGGGCCGCGCTGGGCGCAATCAGAAACTTGGCCAGACTTGGAGGCTGCCTACCCGTTACCAGCTGCATGTCAGATATCGCGATGTCGCTGTCCTCCTTTGTCATTGAATTGGCGAGCAGCTTCTGGGCCGAACGCGCTTCGCCCCAAGCATGAAACGCCAGCCGCGGGAACGTGCCCGTTGTAGCCAGGGGTGCATTTTGATCCGCCCCATCGCTGCACCGCGCCCGCATCTCCTCTCGCACGTGCTCGTGCAGTTCCACGTCCAGTTCCCCGCCTGCCGCCTGGCCCGCGCGACGCGCGCGTTCCTCCAGCATGGGGGCCTTGCCGTCGCAATCCACTGCCCGTGGGACCCCCCGCGCGCCAATCGCCCGGCCCACGATCAAGGGCCCTCCAGGGCCCAGCTGTTCCAGCCGGCCTGCCTTGAGACCGCTGCTCGGGAGAAAGCCCAGTCTTCGGAATAGACCGCATCGCGGTACCGATCTCGGCCCGGCACGCGCGGTCGAGACCGTCCGCGGCCAACCGAAAACCGCGCTCTCTTTGCGAATCCCCCTGGGTTTTGATTTTTTCGCACTGAGCCATTGCGGTCACCACCTGGCGGCGCTCTTGCGAAGACTCCATAGCTCCGCGGTCGCCCCCGAGGAACGCGCCCCGCCGCGCATCGAAACTTCTGAGGAAACTGGGCGTCTCCAAGAGTGCGCGGGTGGCGACCACTGCGCGGCAACCAGGGCGCGGGTCGGCAGCTGTTGCGGCTTGGGACTGCCGTGGCTGTTGCGCAGCTGTTGCAGCTGATCTCCAAGAGGCTGTTGCGGATGTTGCGGCTTGGAACGTCTGTGCGGGGAGACCCTGGCGCGCGCCTTCCGCTCGAACCCGCTCTTGCCGCGCCGCTTCTGCTGCCTGGCGCTCACGAGTTTCTCGCGACGTCGGAAACTCCCGCCACCCTGGCCTGCGGTGGATTTGCAACGAGAGCCCTAGAACGCCGAGCACAGGAAACATATTGCAAATTGGCCACCTACGCAGCCCATCAAAGTTTCATGCTTCAGGGTTACTGGATTCGCCGCAGACAGGGTGGCGGTCCCAGACATCTTGTTTGTTATCCACAATTTGCACGCGCCGCAAGTCATGACGTGCTTTGGGTAGTCGTGGCTGTTGACGTGCTCCTCCTGGGTCATGGTCGCAGGCTCGAACTTCTCGGCTGCTTTGCTCGGGGCGGCCTTAGCCTTAGCCTGCGCTGTTCTACGGGCAAACCGCTGCTGGAGCCGCTGCCCTCTGCGGAGCCGCTGCTGGAGCTGCTGCTGGAACCGCTGCTGGAACCATTATTGCAACCGCCGGCCTCGGCAACTCCAGCGGCGTCGGCAACTCCGTCGGCGTCGTCGGCGTCGGCGTCGCCGGACACTACTACGTCGGCTTCGGCGCCCGATCTGTTGCAACCAGGGCTCGAGGGGGCCGCAGGGCTCTAGGGGGCCGCAGGGCTCGAAGAGGCCACAGGGCTCGAGGGGGCCGCGCGGCTCGAGGGGGCCGCGCGGCTCGATCAAGCCGCGCGGCCCGAGGGGGCCGCAGGGCTCGAGGAGGCCGCGGGGCTCGAGGGGGCCGCGCGGCTCGAAGGGGCCGCACGGCTCGAGGAAGCCGCGCGGTTCGGGGGGGCCGCACGGTTCGAGGAGGCCGCAGGGCTGAAGGGGGCCGCACGGCTCGAAGAGGGGCGTGGGGGCAACGACATTGCATGGCTTGAGCCATGTCCTACAGATGATGATGGTGACGGTGATGCTGCTGATACTGCTGATGCTGCTGATGCTGCTGCTGCTGCTGATGATGATGATGATGATGATGATGATGGTGATGGTGATGGTGATGGTGATGGTGTTGGTGATGATGGTGATGGAGATGATATTTGCTGTCTCTCTAAAACAAGATGGTCACCATCACCACCATCGACAACAGCATCACCAGAAACCATACTGGTTCTCCTGGATCCCGAGGATATATCAAGCGAAACGGGCCTGAGCACTTCGCGAACAGCATCTAGGAACCCTGAGTTGTGATCAACCGAATCGGGCCAACGCACCTCAAGTCGGGGCATCTTGGAGCCTGGGGTTCCAAGGACGTCTCAGACACGAGCACCTCGCGAAACGCATCTTGGAACCCAAAGGTGTGAGGACGTGTTGGAAGAAATGCTCCAGAACACCTCACGTCAGGGCATATCGGAGCTTGAACGTGACCGGATCCCCATCAACACTCGGCTGGCACGCGCCAGAGGCGGCTTTGGACTGTGCTGACTGGGATTATGTTCAGATGTGCCGCGCTGTGCTGCGAGTTATGGGCGACGATACCTTCGCCCACACTGCTACCTTCGCCGCAGACTTTCGCACGAGACATCCTCACGACTCTGAGCTCAGAGGTGCTCCGATCTGAGGTGGTCTGGCCAATTTCGCCTGAAACATCCTTTCAACTCTGGGCTCGGCAACTCCATCACCTGAGGTGGTGTTGCTAGTTTCGCGTGAGACATCCTCCCACCTTTGGGTTCTGAGATGCCGTGACCTTAGTGGTCCAGCCCTCTTCTCCAAAGGCATTCTCGCCACTTTGAGCTCAGAGATGCCCTGACCTGAGGTGGTCCAGCCAGTTTCGCATGAGACATCCTCGCAACGCTGAGCCCAACGATGCTGCGCGCGAGGTCGTCGGGCCAATTTCGCCTGAAACATCGTCGAAGCTCAGGGTTTCGAGATGCTGCGCGCAAGGTGGTCTGGCCCGTTTCGCCAGAGACATCTTCGCAACATTGCGCTCAAAGATGCCCTGATCTGACATTGTCCAGCCCGTCTCGCCTCAGACAATCTTACAACTCTGGGCTGAAAGATGCCGTGACCTGAGATGGTCCGGCTATTTTCGCCTGGGACATCTTCGATGGGGCTCCGAAGCGTCCGGACATAAGGTGGTCCAGCCAATTTTGCCTGCGACATCCTCGCCACTCGGAGCTCACGGATGCCGCGCAAGAGGTTGCCCAGCCCATTGCGCCTGAGACATCGTCGCAACACCAGGGCTTGAAGATGCTGCACGCGAAATGGTCCGACAAGGTTCGCCTGAGACATCCTCGCACCTCCTGGGGCATCCTCGCGACTCTGGGCTTGGAGACCTGCAATGGTCCAGCCTGGTTTGCCTGCGGCCTTCCTCGCAACTCTGATATCCGAGGTGCCGCTGCGAGGCGGTCTGACCGACTGCGCCAGGGGCATCCTCCCGACTCTGGTTTCCGAAATGCCGTTTCACCTGACACATCCTCGCAACTCTGGCCTCCCAGTTGTCGCGCTGGAGGTGCTTCCTCGTCGCCATCGTCGTCGTCGTCGGCGTCGTCGTCGCCGTCGTCATTGGCATCGTAGCCGTCGTCGTCGTCTCCGTCGTCGTCGTCGTCGTCTTCGTCGTCGTCATCACCACCGCTGTCCTCGTCGTCGTCGCCGCCGCCGAAGCCGCCGCTCTCGCCGCCGTCGTCGCCATTGTCTTGGGCATGGTCGTCGTCGTTGTCGTCGTTGCCGGCGCCGTCAACGCCGCCGGCGCTGTCGTCGTCGTCGTCGTTGTCGCCGTCGTTGACATCATCGCGGCACGCGCCGCTTTCACCTTGGTGGTCGTGACAGTCGTCGCCGCCACCGTTTCAGATGATGGCGTCGTCGTCGTTGCGCGGTCCTTCTCCTCATCTTCTGCCTCGTCCCCGCCCTCCTCGTTGCCTTCTCATTATATTGCCCCTGCCTTTCCCTCCCGTAGCCGGACCCCACATAAGGTTCACAGAAAGTCTACATAGGAAATCGACGTCGCCCCCGTCGCCGCCGCAGCGGTGGTGATCGTCGTCGCTGTCGTCGTCGACGTCGCCATCGTGGTCGCAGCCGCCGCCACTGCCGTCGTCGCCGTCGTTGCGGTCGCCCCCGCACCCGTCGTACGCGCCACCGTCGCCGTCGACGCTGTCACGCCGTCATCGTACTCGTCGCTGTCGCCGCGTTCGTCGTACCGTAGTCGGCATCGCCTTCACCGTCGCCGCTGCCACGGGGCTTTACGTCGTCGCCGCCGTCGTCAACGCCGACGCCGCCAAGGACTCGACCAAAGGAGTTCTACAATAGCGCAACGACAAAACCAGGGAATGCCCTTCAATGCTCTGCCTGCTCCTTGCGCGCGCTCGCCGCCGTCTTGGCGCCGCGGGAGCGCGTCGGCTGCCCCGCAGCGCGTGCGCCGGCTGCCCCCCGGCGGGAACATCATTTCGAATCCACTTGCCAACCACTCACCAGAACTGCTCGTCACAACCGTTCGTCAGGTCACAGGGGGGATGCGCAGATTCTTTCGACGCCTGTCAACAAAAAGAAGCAAAAAGAAAACAACGAAGAGCTCTGACTTACAAGGATGTCTCGGGCGAGTCGAAGATCACCACAGGTCAGGACATAAATGGGCCCAGAGTTGCGACGATGTCTAAGGCGAAAAATACCCCAAGCCAAGAGTTGCGAGGATGTCTCAGGCGAAACTGACAGGACCACCAGTTGCGTGGCATCTCAGGGCTCACAGATGCCGCACGAAAGATTGTCCGACCTCTTTCGCATGAGACGTCCTCGCAATTCTGAGCTCCCAAATGCCGTGACCTGAGGTCCAGCCCGTCTCGCCTAAAACACCCTCGTAACTCGGGGATCCTATGCCGTGACCTGATATGGTTCAACCCCTTTCGCCCGAGACATCCTCGCAACTCTGAACTCCCAGATGCCGCGCGAACGTTGGTCCGGCTCGTTCGCCGGACGCATCCTTGCAACTTGAAGCTCCCAAATGCCGTGACCTGATTTGGTCCGGCCCGTTTCGCCTGAAACATCCTTGCAAGTCTGGGTTCAGAGATGTCCTGACCTGAGGAGGTTTGGCCCATTTCGCGTGAGACTTCCTTGCAACTCTGGCCTCAGAGATGCCGCGACCTGAGGTGGTCCTGCCCATCTCGACTGAGACATCCTCGCAAGGCTCAGAGATGCCCTGTCCTGAGTTGGTCGTGCCAATTTTGCCTGAGATATCATGGCAACTCGGGGCTCCGAGATGCCGCGCAACAGGCGGTCCGGCCAGTTTCGCATGAGAAGTCTTCATAAATTTGGGCTCAGAGATAGTGCGCGAGAGGTGGTCCGATCAATCTCGCCTGAGACATCCTCCCAACACTGGGCTCGTAGATGCTGCGCGCGAGCAGGTCTGGACAATTTCGCCTGAGACATCCTCCCGACTCTGGGCTCAGAGATGCCGCGCGCGAGGTGATCCAGCCCGTTTCGCTATAACATCTTCGCGCCTCTGGACTCAGAGATGCCCTGACCTGAGGTGGTCCTGCTCGTCTCGCCTGAGACATCCTTGAAACTCTTGGCTCGTCGCCTCACACATCGTCGCCAATCTACGCTCCGAGACGCCCTGACCTGAGGTGGTCCAGCCAATTTCGCTCTACGTAGACGTCCTCGCCAAGGCTCAAAGATGCCACGCGAGAGAAGGTCCAGCCATTTGCGCCTGAGACAAGAACGCAACTGCAGGCTCGACGATGCTGCTCGCGAGGTGGTCCCCTGAGACATCCTCCAAACTCCTGGGGCATCCTTGCAACTCTGGGTTCGGAGGTGCTCGAACGTCGCGAACATAATAACATGGGGTAGGAACAAGCGTAGTGCGTGCACAACGTGGATACTGCGATGGAAACAATCGACACTACCGCGCCGCAACAAAACCATACAAAAGATGTAGCCCAAACCATTGCACACAACAACGTTTTTGAGAATGCGGCTGGCGCTCGAGCCGGAAGCCAGCGCCGCCAGCGTCGACTTACTACACCCCGTAGTAGCGCACAGTCGAGTCATCGTCAAGGGCGTGCCGAATTATCAAACCAAGTGACGCTCCCAGAGGGGAACGATCCTCGCGAGGGGCGGTAAGTACTGGGCCAGGTGACGCTGTGCGAAAGTGGTGGAGCTGACAAAGATGACGGTGATGCTGCGCATCATGGCCACACTGCTTCTGTGCGACGATCGGCTGCGCTGGGTCCGCGCTGGGGCGCGACGCGGCGCGACGGCCCCGACGGCGTGACCCAGTGCGAGCTTCCACAACTGACGGCACTGGCCTGCAAGCCCACACTGGGGCGCGACGCGACGGCGACGGACGCGGCGCTAACGCGTGACGCTATGCGACCTACCATTTACAATATAACAAAACAATCTACAAAAAAACGCCGGAACCCAGACAATCCCTCCAAGATGGTAAGGATAAGCCTCCCAGCATGAAATTGCGGCAACCGCTCGGGCGGGAGCACCGTTCCCAATCAGGGATGTCGCTGGCGCTCGGGTAGGAGCACTGTTCCCAACCACGGATGTGGCCAGCACTCGAGCGACGGCACCATCCCCAACCAAGGCTGTGGCCAGCGATCGGACGGAAGCACTGTTCCCAATCAGGGATGTGGCCGGCGCGCACGCGACAGCACCAATCCCAGGCGAAAGCACCATTCCCAAACAGGGATGTGGCCCGCGCTCGAACTGCAGCACCACACTCAGGCAGGCACGTGACCAGGGCTGAGGCAAGACGAGCAGGCCCAGTCCAGGATGTGGCTAGCCCTCGGACAGGAATACCAGTCCCAATCAGGGATGCGGCGCCAGCGCTCGAGCGGCAGCACCATCCCCAATCAGGGGTGTGGCTGGCGCTCGTACCACACCCAATCAAGGCTGTTGCTGGCGCTCTGGCGAGAGTGCCATCCCAGAAAGGGGTGTGGCCGGCGCGCAGGCGACAGCACCATTCCTTCGACAGAACTGTTGCCAGCGCTCAGGCGACAGCGCACCACTCCCGATCAGGGATGTGGCCAGCGCTCAAGCGAGAGCAACAAGAGCAACATCCCGACACATGAGCATGGCTGGACTTCCAAGTGTAGGCCGCGCTGGCTGTCTTCCTCCTCCTCCTGCTGCTCCTCCTTCTAGTCTTCTCCCCCTAGCTCCTCCCAAACCTCCCCAGTCTTAACCCGTACTCCTCCTCCTCCTCCTCCTCCTCCTCCTCCTTCTCCCCTTCTTTTGCCTCCTTGTCTCCTCTGCCCGCTTCTCCTGCGCCCTCCTCCCCCTCCCTTCCTCCTCCTCCTCCTTCACCTTCTACCCTTCCTTTGCCGCCTTGTCTCCTCTGCCTGCTTCCCCTGCGCCCTCCTCCCCCTCCCCCTCCTCCTCCTCCTCCTCCTCCTCCTCCTCCTCCTCCTTCTCCTCGAAAGAGCGTCGAATCGGCTTGGGAACTGCGCGTGGCAGCCAAACTCTGAAAGTATGGGGCAGGGAGTGGGAAGGAACGACGGGACGGAAGGGGACAAATTACTCGCGTCCAAAGCCGCCCGTCCACGCGACAAACGCCTGCCAATTGAGCCGTGATGTACAGAGAGCGCGTTAGAAGATTGCTTGCGCAGAGCAGGTACGGAGGTAGAGGTATGGATGTATGGAGGAATGGTGATATGGACAAGAAGAGAGTGCGGAGGAGTGGAAGCATAACACTCTGAACGCATGCAGGTGCATGCGGCTGTGGACGCGCGCGGGCACGGATGAAGGGCCGCATGGATGGGTGGAGTCTGAGAATGTGGGACCATGGATATGAGGATGTGTGGTGTTACGTGGTCAAGGACATCTGGAGGCATGACATTAGATATATATATATATATATATGTATATAAATGTGTATATGTGTATATATATATATACTAGTATATATATATATATATATATATATGTATATACTAGAACCATCGCCCGCCACATCGCCATTTCGGCACACCCCTCACACGCTTCGTGGCCCCATAGGGAGCTCCACCGAAGGCCCCAGCGGCAAGGCCCGCATGCCGCCGCCTCGCAATGTCGGCACACTCCTCTCACGCTTCGTGGCCCCATAGGGAGCTCCGCCGAAGGCCCCAGTGGCTGCGTTCGCATGCGGTTCCCCACCCATTTCGGTGTGCTCCACCTGAGGCCCCAGTGGCAGCGCCCGCATGCGGTTCCATCCCACATTTTGCCATTGTTTTTGCGTATTGTTTTTTGTGTACAATTTTTTGCTTTTTTCTCCCTAAGGTTAACGTTTATTTTCTCACGGTTAAGAATCACCGTTAAAACCGACAACCTTCTGGCGTCCTGGGCCTGGGTTCTCAAGGACCACCCACCCTGCGGAAACCTCGCCGGCACCCCCCCACCACGCCCCCGCCGCGCCTGACACCGCCAGCCTCCTGGGGCCACCCACCCTGAGAAAACCTCGCCGGCACCCCCCCACACCACGCCCCCACCGCGCCTGACACCGCCCAGTCCTGGTGTCCTCGCCCTAGGTTCTCAGGGGCCACCCGCCCTGCAAAAACCTCGCCGGCTCCCTCACCGCCACGCCCCCGCCGCTCTTGACACCGACAGCGGCGTCCTGGGCCTAGGTTCTTTGGGGCCACCCACCCTACAAAAACCTCGCCGGCGCCTCAAACCCCCGGCGCCCCCACCGCGCCTGACACCGCCGGCCTCCTGGCGTCCTGGCTCTAATTAGGTTCCCAGGGGCCACCCGCCCTGCAAAAACCTGGCCGGCGCCTTCCCCCTCGCGCCTGACACCGCCAGACTCCTGGCGTCCTGGGCCTAGGTTCTGAGGGCATCCACCCTGCAAGAACCTCGCCGGCACCCCTGCCACCGCGCCTGACACCGCCAGCCTCCTGGCGTCCTGGGCCTAGGTTCTTAGCGGCCACCCGCCATGCAAAAACCTCGCCGGCGCCCCCCCCACCGCGCCTGACACCGCCAGCCTCCCGGCGTCCTGGGCCTCGGTTCTTGGGGGCCACCCACCCTACAAAAACGTCGCCGGCACCTCCCCCACAACGCCCCCGCCGCGCCTGACACCGCCAGACTCCTGGCGTCCTGGGCCTAGGTTCTTTGGGGCCACCCACCCTGCACCGACCTCGCCGGCGACCCCCGCCACAGCCCCGCCGCGCCTGACACCGCCGGCCTCCCGGGGTCCTGGGGCTAGGTTCTTAGCGGCAACCCACCATGCAAAAACCTCATCGGCACCTTCCCCATCGCGCCTCCACTTCGCCTGACACCGCCAGCTTCCTGGCGTCCTTGGCCTAGGTTCTGAGGGGCCACCCGCCCTGCAAAAACCTTGCCGGCGCCCCCCCGCCACGCCCCCGCCGCGAATGACACCGCAAACCCCCTGGCGTCCTGGGCCTGGGTTCGTAGGGGCCACCCACCCTGAAAAAACCTCGCCGGCGACCCCCGCCACGCCCCCGCCGCGCCTGACACTGCCAGCCTCCTGGGGTCCTGGGCCTAGGTTCTGAAGGGCCACCCACCCTGCAAAAACCTCGCCGGCCCCCCCCCCCGCCGCGCCCCCGCCAAACTCCCTGGTGCCGTGTCGGGGCTTTTTGGGCGGCCTCTTCGGCGGTCTTAGGGCGGTCTTGGGAGCGTCGTCGGCCGTCTTGGAGCGTCGGAAAGTCGAAATCGCGAGAAACCGAAAAACATTGACCAAACCAATGAAAATCAATGATTTAGGCCTCTTCGGGCTCTCCCGGGATGCTTCTCGGAGCTCTCTTGAGGCCCCTTGGAGGCCTTTTGGGCTGTGCATCTGCGGTCTAGAACCCATCCTAGGCCACGTTGGGGCTATCTGGGCTGTCTTGGAGGGGCTTGATGAAGTCCCCGAGGGCTTCTAGGAGCTCTCTGGCGCAGTCTGGGGGCTCATTGCATTCATCTGGTTTGAATTCATCCGTTTTCAAATCGCCCGGTTAACATTCATCTGGTTGTAATTCGCCCGGTTCAAATTCGACCGGTTATAATTCGCCCGGTTTAAATCCATCCGGTTTTAATTCGTCCGTTTAAATTCATCTGGTGTTAATTCGTCCGGTTTAAACTCATCTGGTTTTGATTCGCCGATTAAAAATTACTCCGACGGAAGGACCCCACATGAGAATCTCTTTAGCTTGCATGGGGGTATCCTCCTGCCCCTTCCCTTCTCCCACCTACTCTTGCCTCCTCGTTCTCCTCCTGTCTGCTCCTCCTCCTGCCTCAACCCCTGCCTCTTCCTCCTCTTCTTGCCTCCTCCACCTCCTCCCCCTCCCCCTCGTTATGCTTCCTCCCCCCCATTCCCCCTGCCCCTCCTGCCTCCTGCCTCCTCCTCCTGCTCTCCCTCTCCCTTCTCCTCCTCCTCCTCCTCATCCCCTGTCCTCCTCCTCTCCCTCTCCCTCATCCGCTTCCTCCTCCTCCTCCTCCTCCTCGTTTCCATATTCCTCCCCCCTCCTCCCCCCCCTCCTCCTCCTCCTCCTCCTCCTCCTCCTCCTCCTCCTCCTCCTCCTCCTCCTCCTCCTCCTCCTCCTCCTCCTCCTCCTGCCTCCTCCTTAGGCCTCCTGCCCCCTCCTGGGGCCTCCTGGGGCCTCTTGGGGCCTCCTGGAGCCTTCTGGGCCTTCCGGGACCTACTGGGGCCTCCTCGGGCATTCCTCCTCCTCCTTTTCCTCCTCGTCCTTCCTCCCCTCAGCCTCTTCCTCTTCCTGCTTTCCTGTCTCGTCCTGCATCATCCCTCCTCCTTTTCCTGGCAATCCTCCTCCTCCTCGTCCTCGTGCGGAACACGACCCAGAGGAAGCGCACGACGTGCGTCCCAGCCGATACGCGCCGGAGGACGACCCAGAGGAAGCGCGCGCCGGAGGATGACCCGGAGGAACCACGTGAGCTGCGGGACCCATAGGAAGGCTCCCGCCTGACGCGTCCTCACAATTCACTCACAGACGAGGGTCCCGCTTGATACTTCTTCCAAATTCAGACCTGAGGAGCCCAAAAGTGACGACAGTTACAGGAATCCGATGACCCGCTCGGATTAATAACATGATCTGCGGGCCCCATAGGGAGGGGGCTCCCGCCTGAGACTTCCTCACAATTCACTCACAGACGAGGCTCCCGCTTGATACTTCCTCCAAATTCAGACCTGAGGAGCCCAAAAGTGACGACAGTTACAGGAATCCGATGACCCGCTCGGATTAATAACATGATCTGCGGGCCCCATAGGGGGGGGCTCCCGCCTGAGACTTCCTCACAATTCACTCACAGACGATGCTCCCGCTTGATACTTCCTCCAAATTCAGACCTGAGGAGCCCAAAAGTGACGACAGTTACAAGAATCCGATCCCCGGGCCCCATAGGGAGGGGGCTCCCGGATTCCTCAATTCACTCACAGACGATCCCGCTACTGGGAGCCCAAAAGTGACGACAGTTACACCGATGACCCGCTCGGATTAGTAACATGATCTGCGGGCCCCATAGGGAGGGGGCTCCCGCCTGAGACTTCCTCGCAATTCACTCACAGACGAGGCTCCCGCTTGATACTTCCTCCAAATTCAGACCTGAGGAGCCCAAAAGTGACGACAGTTACAGGAATCCGATGACCCGCTCGGATTAGTAACATGATCTGCGGGCCCCATAGGGAGGGGGCTCCCGCCTGAGACTTCCTCACAATTCACTCACAGACGAGGCTCCCTCTTGGTGGATGATGGTGATGGGATGACGACGACGGTGTTTGATGATGATATATGATTGATGATGATTGATGATTGATGATTGATGATGATGATGATGATGATGATGATGATGATGATGATGATGATGATGATGATGATGATGATGATGATGATGATGATGATGATGATGATGATGGTGGTGGTGGTGGTGATGATGACGACGTGATGGTGATGGTGATGATGACGCGGAGGAGGAAGCAAAAAGGAGCAGAGGAGAGGGAGGAGGACGAGAGATCCTGCGCGGAGGGTGTGCAGAGAAAACAAGAACCCCACTTAGGATGTGGGGAATAATCCGGTTTTAAATCGTCCGGTTTAAATTCATCCGGTTTTAATTATCCCGGTTGGAATTTATCCGGTTTTAATACGTCCAGATCAGATTCATCCGGTTTTCATTCCCCCAGCTTCCACACGAATCACGCAAAACAAAGCGGACGAAAACGAAGCGGACGAAACAAAAGCGGACGAACAAAAAAACGGATGAAACAAAAGCGGACGAGACAACATACGGACGAAACCACAGCGGATGGCATAAAAGTGGATGAAACAAAAGCGGACGAAACAGAAGCGGACGAAACAGAAGCGGATGAAACAAAACTCCACCACAGCGACCCCACGAGGCTCCAAACTGCCTCCAAGAGGCCCCGTAAGGGCATCAAAACTGCATCCAAGAGGCCCTCTAAGGGTCCCCCACGAAATCCCAACGAATATCGAATAAGCTTCATACCCACGACCAACAGAGGTGCAACAGAGAATCAGGAGTCAAGGGTGGAAGGCTCAGGCCTGGATGTCTAACCTGAACCCTTCCTGCCGTGCTCGGAAAGGCATCCCGACAGCAAACGACTCAAGCAGACGTCGCTCAATAGGGGTCGGCGGCAGAGGCGGCAGCCTTTAGATAAAGCTCGGCGATTTGCAGTGCTGGGCGTTCTACGATAGGTAGTCCGCCGACCCCTTGAGGGTCTCTAGGCGTGTGAGATAGTTCCCCCCCCTACCCCCCCCTGGGACCCCAAACCGGAGATTCGACCCCCCCCCCCCGGGCCCACGACGAGCGCATCACGGGGCTCTTTCGGGCCCAAAAGGGGATCAAGACGGGCCAAGAAGGCCCCAAGACTCCTCCAAGACGGCTCACGAGAGCCCCAGACGCCCAAGATGCCCCCAAGACGAGCCTAGAGGCCTCCAAGGCGGCCCAAGAGGCTTCCAAGAGCACTCCTCAGAAGGGCCGAAGCGCCGAAAATCGTCAAATTCGTATGGGACAACGTACATTTTGATCATATACTACTTGTCGGCTTTCACGGCGCCGAAGACGGTCCCAGAGCACCCCAAGACTGCCCCGAGAGGCACCCAAGAGGCGCCCAAGTCGGCCCAAGAGGGCGCCAAGACGGCCCAAGAGGCCCCCAAGACAGCCCAAGAGGGCCCCAAGACGGCCCCAACAGGTGCCCAAGAGGGGGAACCCGAACCGACAATCCGGCGGGGTTGCGTTTGCGCACAAAAAAAGACTCGCGCTCTCGAGGCCAAGATTGCTCCAAAACGGCCCAGGATGGCTCCAAAACGGCCCAAGATGGCTCCAAGACGGCCCAAGACAATTCGAACACGGCCCAAGATGGCCTCAAGATGGGCTAAAAGGCTTTCACTATCGCCCACGAAGTCTCCAAGAAGACCCCCAGGACATCTGAAAGAGGCGCATATTACGCATTTCATTACATTTCCATTGCGTTGTTGACAATGTTTGCAATCGTTGCCTTTCCCGGCTTCCGTCGGCTCACGTAGCCCAAAGAGCCTCCAAGATCGCCCCACGGCGCCCCAAGAGGGCCTCAAGACGGCCCCAGAGAATCCCAACACGGCCCAGGACGACTCCCAATTCGGCCTAAGACGGCCCCAAGACGGCAAAACCTGTCTCCAAATTGGTCCCCAGCTGGTGCAAGACGCCTCTAACCCAAAACCCATAACCCAGAGCCTTGTTTCTGTGTCCCTTCCTCCTTCTCCTCCTCCTCCTCCCCCTCCACCTCGGCCGCCAGGTGGGTCCAAAACTGCTTTCCAGAGGTCCCCGAGAGGCGTGCCGCGAGATCCCTATACACATACACAAAGCCTCTAACCCATAGCACAAATCCCAGATCGTCTCTGTGTCCCCGTCCTCCTCCCCCTCTCCTCCTCCTCCTCCACCTCCTCTTCGCCCACTCCTCCTCTTCCTCTCCCGCCTCATCCTCTACCTCCCCGATTCTTCTCCCCCCATCCTCCGCCTCACCCCCCATCCCTCTCTCCCCCCCCCCCGTCCCCCCCCGCACGCGCGCCCCCGATTGGGCATCATTTGCAGGTCTTGCATATCAGGGTGCCCTTTTTTGCATCGCGCGCGACGTTGGCAGGGTTCCCGGAGAACGCCGACTTCGGTAGTCTTCTCTTGCACGCGCCGCCGCACTGATACGCCTGGCAACTGCGGGCTGTGAACCCGAGGTTCTTGCAGCCTCCGCACACCACTTTCGCTCCTTTCGCCGCTCGATGATCTTCCACTTGCTTATGCTTCAAATGTTTCGTGTCCGAGAACGCTTCTCCGCACGCCGCACGCGTCAGTGGCTTCGCGTCCGCCTCGGCTTTCCGCTTGCGATTCGCTGCCTCCGCATCCCCCGTCGCACCTCTTTCTCTCGTTCTTCCGCGCATTTCCGACAGAGCCTTTCCCCCGCAGCATTGTGTTTCTTCTGAGCTTCCGACAGATCCACCTTTTCGTCATATAACGACAGGCACTTACCGTTCGTACATCGCACTGTTCCGACGCTCTGATTCCACTTCGCGCTGTCTTTCCGCGAGTTCTGCTTGGCTTTGATACCGCTGCACTTCGCGCAATACACTGTCCTAATCCTTTTCGTTTCTCCGTCGTCGGCCGCCGCATCCGCGTTCCGACCGCTGCCATGGCGTGCCGCGTCGTCACTCTCTCCTCTCGTTGCCCACCCTCTGCACGTCTTGCGCCATTTCTCGCCCGCGCTTTTCATCTCCTCCGTGCACTCTTTGCAGAACGCCGGCCTTTCCTTTCCCTGGAAGTCGTACTTCGTGAACGCCTCTACCAACAACCTCCGCCGGCAGCGCTCGCACTGGTCTCGTGGCATTAGTTCCTCTTCCCACTCATCCCACTCCACTCTCTCCCCGCGAAGCACCTGCAACAACTTCTTCGCGCCTGGCATCCCCCCCGCGTTGTACGGCTTCCTATCGAAAGGCCTGAAAATCAACGAGTCCCCCCGCCTCCGCGCGCGTGCTATGGCAACGTAACTTGCCATCCAACTCACGCCGCGCCCTCTTTCAAGGTCTGCCATCACTGCAGCCATGGTCCGGCCCTGCGCAGAGTGCGCCGTCACTGCCAAAGCCGGGGTGATCATAAACTGCGTGCGCTTCACACTCAATACTGGATGCTTCCGATATCCATCCAAGAACCATTTCCGCCCTTTCGATGGGAAGATCGGATGCAGCCCCGGCTCCCACCCTGGCAGGTGCCACTCTTTCGTATGGAAGTCCAACACAATCACTCTCGGCAGATGCATCAATACTTCCTCGTCGCCGTCTCGAACGACCTCATCCTCGTGCAACGCCCATCCATGGATCGTCGCCGTGCGCCCCCGCAGAAGCTGCTTCTTTGACCGATCCAAGTGATCTCCCAAAGCCACGGGCATCCCCTTCGCCAACGGCCGCCACCCGGGCAAGCTTGCGCATTCCTTCTCATGGTACCCCAGCCAACGTATCTTGTCCTCTATCGTGTACGGCCGCCTCTTTTCTCCCCCATGGCAAGGGCGGTCCCTGGCTGCGACCCACAGCAACTGTTCTCCGCGCTCCTTCGCCCATTGCACAGCTCTCTGCTTCCCGACGTGGCAACGACTGTCTGGATTCGCATAAATGGCGACTGCTTCAAGGAATTTCTTCCCCCGAAACCGCGCGTCTTCCGGCGACGTCGCAACGAGTTCTCTCTTCTCCCGCTCAGCTTTGCAAGCGTCGCATTCGAGCTCGTTTTCTTTCACGATTGCTTCTATGCTTTCGAGACGACGCGTGCTCCCGCACAACGGTGCACCGTCCACCCACGACCCAGGAACATCCGTCGGTCTGCCATGCAAGAAATTGCGCGCGCGTTCCGACAACTCCCCTCGGCGGAACTCGTCCTGCACAGCGAGAAACCACTCGTCTTGATTCTCCACGCGTTTGCACTCTGTCAACTCTGTCATTCCCTGCACTGCGCCGTCGCCACCCGCTCCCCAAAAGATATGCTGTCCGTGGTCCTCCGCGGCACCCGGTGCGTATTTCCTTGCGTTTTTCAAAAACGACGTCGGAAGCGCATTACTGGCTGTCCCTGACGGCGGGTCCATTTGATAGAAATCCCCGCAGAACAGCACATCCAGGCCCCCGAAGGGCCTGGTTATGCCGTCTTCACCTGCTTTCGTGTCGCTTGCAGCTGACATGCACGACCGCAAGTGCGAGTCTAGCTCTGCAATGAAGTTCGCGCTGACCATGCTCACCTCGTCCACTATCAGCCACTTCCACTGTGACATACGCTGCGCGGCTTGCTCTTTCTTCGTTTTCTCCTTCGCTTCTGCGTCGCCATCGCCCGCCGCGCCCTTCTTCTCTTTCGCGTTCGCCACCCCGGGCCCAAATGCACTGTGAATCGTATTCCCGTCGAGAGCTGACGCGTTTGTAGCCTGCAACGCTGCCGCCTGGAAATCGATGCCGCGCGTCCACCCCAGCTCTTTTTCGAACAGCTCCCTCCGGATCTTGTCTATGACGAAACTCTTTCCCGTCCCCGGGCCACCGTGCAACATCCACGCGAGGGGCTGCATATCAGAAGGGCTCTGGCCTCTTTTCCTTCCCTGCGCGAAACTCGCGAACTCTTGCGCCAACACTCGATCTGCCACCTTCTCAACGACGCTCCGTTGTCTCTCATTCAGTCCGCTCTTTGCAGGACCGGATCTCCACTCCCGCACACTCGACGCCGTCGCGTTTTTGCCCGTGACCACTTCCGGAGCACCTTCCGCTGCCCCGGCGCCGCCTCCTTCTGCCGCCCTCGACGCCGCGGCCATCGCTTGCGCTCTTTTCACTGCCGCGTCATCCCACCTCAACACGCCGTCCTCTCCGTGCTTCTTGCGCTTTCCGTTCTTTCGACTCGTCATCTCGCCCCAAACGGCGTCGCCCCTGGCCATGGCCTCCCGGCTCTTTTCCTTTTCGCACTCCGCGTCTACATTGGCCCGCCCGTCCTCTTTCTCCATGGGCGTGCCTCCCGCGCGCGTCTCCCGCATGGTCATAGTCGCCGCGTCGACAATTCGCGGATCCAGTTCTTCATCGCTGCACAGCTCGTCTTCGCCTTTGACTAGATCTTCGTCCGTGACTGGTCGCATATCCACCACGCCCAGGTAGTTCTGCACGTACCTCCTTGTTTCTTCACATGGCATGCCTTTCCTCAACCATTCCAAAGACGCCTCCGCCCATGACCCCTGCTCTCCGCGGAACTCTCGCAGGCGTGGAACTCCACAGTCGGCCACCGCGAACTCTTCATCGTCGCGAAGTGCGAAGGCCCGGAAATATACCATCAACAACAGCCCGTTCCTATCCTCCTGCCCCGCTCCGTGATTCGGCCGCGGCGCCCCATGAAAGCTGGGGTTTCTCGGGCGCTTGTTTCGCACCAGCACCCACGCGCGCCTCAATGTTTCGAGCTCGGGAACATCTGGAAACGGGGCCCACGAATAACTCCCCCATCCTGCCTTGATCACATAATCCACTCCGGCTTTCAACTGGGGTCCGGGCAGCACGCCGCTTTCGTCAGTATCCGCTCTCTGCTCGTCTGCTTCGCGGACCTTCTGAATCCCGGACTCCGTCAGCTCCGCCTGGTAATCATTGCTGGCCGCGGCTGCCAGCTCTGCTCCGCTGCGGGGAAATGCCGCCAACTCGATGCGCCAATATCGCAAGAACTCATGCGACGATAAGTGTGCCAAGTCGGGCGCACCAGGAGCGTTAACCGGGCGCGTGCCATACAAGTACGCTGGACTCTTAGACACAATTCGAACCTTTTTCGGCCCTTCTCGTCTGTCTGCTTCCAGAATCCCCGACGCTGCCACGGTAACGGCGCCCCCGTCAGCACAGAGCCGTTCCGCCATGCGCACGGCTTCTGCTCCCGGGATCATGGCTGTCTTCGCAGTCGTGATACTCTCGGCACCAGTCACGTCTCTGGGGTCTCGGTACGCGCGCAGATTCGCACTTTCCTGCGATGACCGCACCACACCTCTCCCGTGCATGTCACTGAGAAACCTCTTCATGTGCCTGTTCGCTCGGTACGCCGCGGTCCTGTCTTTCGTCTGCTCCGCCAGCGCGTGGTGGCCCTGTTTGATCTCCCTCACCTCGTTGAACGACGGGGCACACCGCTTGCACTGATAGTCCGCCGCATACCCCGCCGCTGCATTCTGCGCTCGCTGCGCTGCCAGAACCATGTCTATGGGTCGATCCGTCTCCCAGCACCGCTCTTCGCACACACAACTATCATGCGTCGCTTCCGTCACTGGGAACCTGTACGGGATCTGCAAGTTGCTGTTGAAATTCAATCCTACCGCGCCGCTGAGCATCGCTGGTAACGTGCCGTTCAGGTTACCCTCGTTCATGGGCCCGTGCAAGCACCCTGTCATGTTCCTCCTCCCTGCTCGCGGCATGTCACGGTTTTTCAAAAAGCCTTGGCACAACACCATTGCGCGATCTATGGGCCACGTCGTGCGCGGGAAAAAGCTTTTGCACTGCGTCATGTCGTCTTTCCTCTGACAATGTGCCAACAGTACCACGCGCTGCAAACGCTTGCTCCACTGGTGCACGTGGTTCTGTCGAAACTCCTGCCCCTTTTGCACCCAGACGCCGAGGTACTCTTGCAGCCAAGTTCGCCCTTCCTCGTTGCCCATGTCTCCCTCTTCTGTTCTCCCACTCCGGCTCGCTGATTCCCTCCCGCCGACTTCCGTTTCTTCCAACCCATTCGTCTGGCCGCTGTGTAAGTACCCCGGCGCTGCGACCAGCTCTGTCGTCTCGCGGTACGTGGGCCATGCCTTCTCTACTTCCGCTTTCCTGCCCCTCCAGCCTTCTACGTCAGCGTGCCCTTGACGACTCGCGTTTCTCTTGTACCTCTTGTACTCTTCTACCAGGCCCTTCAGCAAATCTCTCGGCAGCTGTAGCAGTTCGTGCAAGGGGGTATGCTGGTGCAAACACTGAACGAAGACTTGCACGTGCAGATGCAAACTTCCAGCCGACTTCTGAGCTTCAATGCTGCCGTACACCCCGTCAACACGCCCCAAACACCCGCCCACCGCCGTCGCGTTGCTGCCGAGCAAGTCTGCGCACTCGCAGTCCGGGCAATTCGGACAATACCGCATACCCAAAATGTACTCGAAGACAAGGCCCACGATGACCCGAAACCCGTCAACGCCCGCCAGCGGGCCCCGAACAAGCACAGCTCTTCTCTCGTCCGACGCGGGAACGGCATCTGCCAACATCTCCAGAGGCACTGCCATGTCCACGTCGTCGTCACCCTCTGCCCCCTCTGTGCCCGATCCGCCCTCGCCCGCCTGCTCGCTCCGATCTCTTCTCACGGCATCTCCAGATATTTCGTCCTTGTGCGCCAGCGACGGCCCCCAACCCACCATGCGTTGGCCCGCGGCGCGCCCGCCTTCTTTCGCGACCGCGACAGCCGCACCATTACCAGGTTGTGTCGCTCGTCAGGGGAATTTATATATATATATATATATATATATATATATATATATATAAGAAAAAAAAAAAAAAAAAAAAAAAAAAAAAAAAAAAAAAAAAAAAAAAAAAAAAAAAAAAAAAAAAAAAAAAAAAAAACGGTACCCCATGGGCGACTCGAGCAGCATGGGTGAAAAGCCTCTAACCCATAGCACAAAATCCCAGAGTTTCGTCTGTGTCCCCGTCCTCCCCCCCTCTCCTCCTCCTCCTCCTCCACCTCCTCCTCGCCCACTCCTCCTCTTCCTCTCACGATCCTCTTCTCCCCTCCATCCTCCGCCTCGCCCCCCGCCCCCTCCCCCCCTCCCCCCCCCCCCCCCCGCACGCGCGCCCCCGATTGGGCATCATTTGCAGGTCTTGCATATCAGGGTGCCCTTTTTTGCATCGCGCGCGACGTTGGCAGGGTCCCCGGAGAACGCCAGCTTCGGTAGTCTTCTCTTGCACGCGCCGCCGCACTGATACGCCTGGCAACTGCGGGCTGTGAACCCGAGGTTCTTGCAGCCTCCGCGCGCCACTTTCGCTCCTTTCGCCGCTCGATGATCTTCCACTTGCTTGTGCTTCAAATGTTTCGTGTCCGAGAACGCTTCTCCGCACGCCGCGCGCGTCTGTGGCTTCGCGCCCGCCTCGGCTTTCCGATTGCGACTCGCCGCCTCCGCATTCCCCCGTCGCACCTCTTTCTTTCGTTCTTCCGCGCATTTCCGACAGAGCCTTTCCCCCGCAGCATTGTGCTTCTTCTGAGCTTCCGACATATCCGCCTTTTCGTCATGTAGCGACAGGCACTTACCGTTCGTACATCGCACTGTTCCGACGCTCTGATTCCACTTCGCGCTGTCTTTCCGCGAGTTCTGCTTGGCTTTGACACCGCTGCACTTCGCGCAGCACATTGTCATAATCCTTTTCGTTTCTCCGTCGTCGGCCGCCGCATCCGCGTTCCGACCGCCACCATGGCGCGCCGCGTCGTCACTCTCTGCTCTCGTTGCCCACCCTCTACACGTTGCGCACCATTTGTCGCCCGCGTTTTTCATCTCCTCCGTGCACTCTTTGCAGAACGCCGGCCTTTCCTTTCTCTGGAACTCGTACTTCGTGAACGCCCCTACCAACAACCTCCGCCGGCAGCGCTCGCACCGGTCTTCTGGCACTAGTTCCTCTTCCCACTCATCCCACTCCACTTTATCCCCGCGAAGCACCTGCAACAATTTCGTTGCGCCTGGCATCTCCCCCGCGTTGTACGGCTTCCTATCGAAAGGCCTGAAGATCAACCAGTTCCCCCGCCTCCGCACGCGTGTGATGGCAACGCAACTTGACATCCAACTCACGCCGCGCCTTCAAGGTCTGCTATCACTGCAGCCATGGTCCGGCCCTGCGCAGAGTGCGCCGTCGCTGCCAAAGCCGGGGTGATCATGTACTGCGTGCGCTTCACACTCAATACTGGATGCTTCCGATATCCGTCCAGGAACCATTGCCGCCCTTGCGATGGGAAGATCAGATACAGCCCCGGCACCCACCCTGGCAGGTGCCACTCTTTCGTATGGAAGTCAAACACAATCACTCTCGGCAGATGCATCAATACTTCCTCGTCGCCATCTCCAACGACCTCATCCTCGTGCAACGCCCATCCATGGATCGTCGCCGTGCGCCCCCGCAGAAGCTGCTTCTTTGACCGATCCAAGTGATCACCCAAAGCCACGGGCATCCCTTTGGCCAACGGCAGCCACCTTGGCAAGCTTGCGAGCTTGCGCATTCCTTCTCGTGGTACCCCAGCCAACGTATCTTATCCTCTACCGTGTACGGCCGCCTCTGTTCTCCCATGGCAAGGCCGGCCCCTGGCTGCGACCCACAGCAACTGTTCTCCTCGCTCCTTCGCCCACTGCGCAGCTCTCTGCTTCCCGACGTGGCAACGAATGTCTTGATTCGCATAAATGGCGACAGCTTCAAGGAATTTCCCCCCCCGAAACCGCGCATCTTCTGGCGACGTCGCAACGAGTTTTCTCTTCTCCCGCTCAGCTTTGCAAGCGTCACATACGAGCTCGCTTTGCTTCGCAATTGCTTCTATGTCTTCGAGACGACGCGCGTTCCCGCACAGCGGTGCACCGTTCACCCACGACCCCGGAACATCCGTCGGCCTGCCATGCAAAAAAATGCGCGTGCGTTCTGAGAAGTTGCCTCGGCGGAACTCGCCCTGCACTGCGAGAAACCAATCGTCTTGATTTTCCACGCGTTTGCACTCTGTCAACTCTGTCATTCCCTGCACTGCGCCTTCGCCACCAGCTCCCCAAAAGATATACTGCCCGTGGTCCTCCGCGGCACCTGGCGCGCATTTCCATGCGTTTTTCAAGCACGACGTCGGTAGAGCATTAATGGCTGTCCCTGATGGCGGCTCCAATTGAAAGAAATCCCCGCAGAACAGCACATTCACGCCCCCGAAGGGCCTGGTTGCTCCGTCTTCACCTACCTTCGTGTCGCTTGCAGCTGACATGCGCGACCGCAAGTGTGAGTCTAGCTCTGCAATGAAGTTCGCGCTGACTAAGCTCACCTCGTCCACTATCAGCCACTTCCACTGTGACATACGCTGCGCGGCTTGCTCTTTCTTCGTTTTCTTCTTCGCCTCTGCGTTGGCATCGCCCGCCGCGTACTTCTCCTTCGTTTCTCTTCGCACCGAGCCCAAATGCTTTGTGAATCGCATTCCCGTCGAGAGCTGACTGATGCGTTTGTAGCCTGCAACGCTGCCACCTGGAAATATATGCCGCGCGTCCACCCCAGCTCATTTTCGAACAGCTCCTTTCGGATCTTGTCTGCGACGAAACTCTTCCCCGCCCCCGGGCCATCATGCAACGTCCACACGAGGGACTGCATATCAGAACGGCTCTGGCCCATTTTCCTTCCTTTCGCGGAACTCGCGAATTCTCGCGCCAACACTCGATCTGCCACCTTCTCAACGACGCTACGCTGCCCCGCATTCAGCCCGCTATCTCCAAAGCCATTTCTCCACTTTCGCACACTTGACGCCGTTGCTTTTTTGGGCCGCCACCACTTCTGGGGCACCTTCCGTTTCGCCCGCGCCGCTTCCTTCTGCGGCTCTTGACGCCGCGGTCACCGCTTGCGCTCTCTGCGCTGCCGCGTCATCCCACCTCAACACGCCGCCCCCTCCGCGCTTCTTGCGCTTTCCGCTCTTTCGACTGGCGCTCGCGCCCCGCGCCGCGTCGCCCCTGGCCATGGCCCCCCGGCTTCTCTCCTTTTCGCACTCCACATCTACATTTGTCCGCCTGTCCTCTTTCTCCATGGGCGCACCTCCCACGTGCGTCTTCCGCCTTGTCTCCGCGTCGACAATTCTCGGATCCAGTTCTTCATCGCTGCGCAGCTCGCCCTCGTGCTTCATGAGATTTTCCCCCGTGACTGGTCGCAAGTCCACAACGCCGATGTAATTCGGCACGTACCTCCGCGTTTCTTCACAGGGCATGCCCTTCTTTAACCACTCTAACGACGCCTCCGCCCACGACCCCTGCGCTCCGCGGACATCCCGCAGGCGCGGCACTCCACAGTCGACGTCGTCACGAAGTGTGAACGCCCGGAAATATACCATCAACAAGACCCCGTTCGTGTCCTCCTCCCCCGCCCCGTGCTTCGGCTGCGGCGCTCCATGAAAGCTCGGGTTCCTCGGGCGCTCGTTCCGCACCAACGCCCACGCGTGCCTCAAAGTTTCCAGCTCTGGAACATCCGGAAACGGCACCCGCGAAAAACTCCCGCATCCTTCTTTAATCACATAATCCACTCCAGCTTTCAATTGGGCCCCCGCCCGCGCCCCGCCTTCGTCGGCGCCCGCCTTCTCCTGGTCTGCTTCGCGGACTTTCTGAATCCCGGACTGCGTCAGCTCCGCCTGGTAATCATTGCTGGCCGCCGCTGCCATCTCTGCTCCGCCGCGGGGAAATGCCGCCAACTCTACGCGCCAGTATCGCAAGAACTCATACAAAGATAAATGCGCCAAGCCGGGCGCACCAGGAGCGCCCACCGGGCGCATGCCATACAAGTACACCGGACTCTTCGACACGATTCGAACCTTCTTCGACCCTTCTCCTTGGTCCGCTTCCACAATTCCCGACACTGCTACGGCCGCGCCGTCGCCGTCAGGACAGAGCCGCTCCGCCATGCGCACGGCTTCTGCTCCCAGGATCACGGCTGTCTTCGCAGTCTTGATACTCTCGGCACAGGTCGCGCCTCTCGGGTCCCTGTGCGCTTGCAGATTCGCGCTTTCCTGCGCTGACCGCACAACGCCTCTCCCGTGCATGTCACTGAGAAAACTCTTCATGTGCCTGTTCGCACGGTACGCCGCGGTCCTGTCCTTCGTCTGCTCCGCCAGCGCGTGGTGGCCTTTTTTGATCTCCCTCACCTCGTTGAACGACGGGACACACCGTTTGCACTGATAGTCCGCCGCATATCCCGCCGCTGCATTCTGCGCTCGCTGCGCTGCCAGAGCCATGTCTATGGGCCGATCCGTCTCCCAGCACCGCTCTTCGCACACACAACTATCATGAGTGGATTCCGTCACGGGGAACCTGTGCGGGATCTGCAAATCGCTGTTGAAATTCAACCCGACCGCGCCGCTTAGCATCGCTGGCAGCGTGCCGTTCAGGTTCTCTTCGTTCATGGGCCCGTGCAAGCACCCTGTCATATTCCTTTCTCCCTGCACGTGGCATGTCACGGCTCTTCAGAAAGCCTTGGCACAACACCACTGCGCGATCTATCAGCCACGACGTGCGCGGGAAAAAGCTTCTGCACTGTGTCATGTCGTCTTTCCTGTGACAATGGGCCAACGGTACCACGCGCTGCAATCGCTTACTCCACTGGTGCACGTGGTTATGTCGGAACTCCTGCCCCTTTTGCACCCAGACGCCCAGGTACTCCTGCAGCCACGTTCGCCCATCCTCGCTTACCTTCTCCTCGTGTTCTGTTCCCCCAGAGTCTGGCGCGCGCTTCGCAATGTCGATCGTCGATTGGCAGGGGAGGCCGCTGTGTAAGTACTCCGGCGCCGCTGTCTTGGAGGCCATCTTGGACTGTCTTGGGCCCTCTGAGAGACCATATTGGAGCCATATTGGGCCCCCCTTGGGCTATCATGTTGGTCTTTGTTAGGCCGTCTTGGGACCTTCGAAGAGCGATACAAAGACGATATTGAGTAAAGTTTTATTTTTTACTGATATCTCTAACGAAAAAGCAATTTTGGGTTACAAGTAGGGTGCTTTGGGGGGGCCTCTCGGGCCGTCCCGAGGCCATCTAGACCGTATTCGAACGCTGTTGGGTGTCTCGGAAACTCCTTGACAATCTGGATGGCTTCTTGGGCCATCTAGGTGGCATGTTCGTGCCTTCTTGGCCCCCTCTTGGGCCACTCGTGGGCCGTCTTGGGAGACTCTCGGGCCGTCCCCGGGGCTTCCTGGGCCGTCTTGGGGACTTCTTGGGAGCCTCTTGGGCCGTCTTGGAGCGATCTCGGCGGCCTCTTGAGACTTCCTGGCCAGTCGGGAACTTGAAAATGCAAGAGCGCTAGTCCTCTTGGAGCCCTCTTGGGGCTTCTTGGGAGCCTCTTGGGCCGTCTTGAGGCTATCTTGTGCCGTCTTGGAGCGCTCTTGACCGTCTGGAAGCCTCTTGGGCGATATTGAGCCGTCTTGGAAGTCATGTTGGACCTACTTGAGCGCTCTTGGAGGCCATACTGAGGCCATCTTGGGCCATCTTGGGGCCCTCTTGGAGTGTCTTGTTGCACTATGTTGGGCCGTCTTGAAGCCTTCCAAGAGCGATGCCAAGACGAGGTCGATGAAAGCTCAAGATTTTTTCCTTCGCGAGTGGCGTCGGCAATGGGTGGCGCAAACGTCAAAATCGCAGCACGACAACACGAAAAATATGGCGTAAACCCAGAGTGCGCGTTGGAAACGTAGCACGCGAGTTCTGGTATACTGTAAACCCAGAGCGCTCTCCGTGCGGAAGGCAGATCGGCTCGAGAGGATGGAGGGAGGGGTGGGCGAGGGGGGAACACGATGGGACTGTTTGTGTGAGAAGGGTGGAGAATCACTAGAAAGGGGTGAAAGACCATGAGAGGTCATGAGGTGCTTGGCACCTAATAGCGCGGATGCGACTGCCCAGCATTGCGCTGAGAAAACGGTTAAGACCACACTAAGCGGCTGAATGCAGGGCCCTGGGACCTCCAGTATGAGCCATTGTCGTCAGGGAAACGGCAGCCAGCAGACAGTCTGCCCGTGCATCCCTGAGAGCGAAGCTAGACCCTCGAATGTAATTAAACCTTAGCCTGTGTCGCCAAGATGCATGCACCAAGGAGAGAGAGAGGGCAAGGTAAGCTGAGAGAACAGTGAGATGAGGCGAGCGATGAGGACGGTGGTGGAGCGGGAGTATGTCCCTTCTAGAACCACGCGCGCGCTTCGCGCGCGCTTAGGTTCTAGTCGACCCCATCCCTTGAGGAGGTCCCGTATCCACTGAAGTGATTACCCATTGATGGTGTAAGCATGAGGTACAAGAATCATCCATAATGCTGGCCGAACAGAACCCAAGCACCGACAATATGCTCCTTAATCCGCCGACCCTGTCGGCGTGTGTGTGAGGCGCTCTTCCGTTTGTCGTCGTCGGTGTCGTCGTCGACGTCGCCGTCGTCGTTGTCGTCGTCGTCGCCCTCGCCATCTTCCCCCTTTCCCCGGGCCCTCTTCCTCAACCGATCCAGCCAATGCGAAATCGAATCGAACAACGAAGGGAAGCACCTTCCCTTGATCCCTTCCGCAGCGGGGGGGGCGTCCCGGGGCAACTCCCGGGGGGTGGTCCCGCCGGGTGGTCTCGGGGGGTGGTCCTGGGGGGTGGTCCCGGGGGGTGCCCTGGGGGCCGTGGGGCTCCTGTTATTGTTTTGCCGATCCCGAATATGTGGCGGAGGGTCCCCGGGACCCCCCCAAGAAACGGGGGGAGAGAGCCTCTCCTCCCTTCCCCCCAGCGTCCCCGCTTTGCTCCCCCTTCCAAGCGTTCCATGCTCCCCCTGTCCACAGGAGGGAGCCCCCCCCCACGGGCCAGTCCCCCCCTCCACAGGGGGGAGCGACCCCCCTTGGTCGTCGTCGTCGTCGTCGCCGCCGCCGCCGCCGCCGTCGTCGTTCAGGGTCGGCGGCACCGGCAGCAAGGCCTCTCCAGTATTCAATTCGAAGCTACGCAAGCCAGTTTAGCCAAACACATGCAAGGCTATGAATGCAATGCAAAGCAAAGGAAAGCGATGCTCATAAGTGCAAGGTGGATCACGAAACAATGCAATTGCACATGCAACGGAAAGCAGCCCAGTGGAATGCAATGCAATACAATGCACGATAAGACAAAAGACCGAGAGAGTCCGAGGCGCCACGGAACCCAGAGATCCCAGGGACGAGCCCCCCTAGTTCTCCGAGAGAGGCTAAGGGGGGCCCAAGCGTGGCCCCGAAAGAGCTCCAAGCAGGCTCCAGAACGAAGCACAGGAGGGCCCCAAGAGGCGCCCCAAGAAAGCCCGAAGATAACGACAGAAAGAGAGGGTCCAAGGAAGTGCCTCCTCAGCGCGACGAAAAAACGCAGAGGCCCACAATGAGCCCCAAGAAGGGCGTTCTCAACAGCCCCATCCCTTGCGAAGGTCACAGCTCTACTGAAGCAGTGACCCACAACTGGCTTGAGCTCGAGGTAAAAAAAAGTACCGATCATGCGGATGGAAGCGAGACCTACGGCCCCAGATGAAGGCGGGGTTCACATGGCGCCCCCCCCTCAATTTCGGCACGGCACTCACACGGATCTTGTCCCCCTGGGAGCTCCTCTTTCGGGTCCAGGGACAAAGTTCACACGGCGTCGCTCCGCCCATCCCGGCACACCCCACACACGACTCGTGCCCCAGAGGGATGTCGTTTCACGTGCGGCCTTAGTGTGGGGATTCGCATAACGTCACGTCCCCCCCCCACGCGTATGTCGCCTGTCTCCTCACACGAATCGTATCGACAGGGAGCTCCACCGATGGTTCCAGAGCCAACGTTCGCATCCCGCCGCCCCGCCCATGGCAGTAAATGCACCCCTGACCTGGATCGTGAGTTCGGGGCGTCTTAGGTGCTTCTGTGGGCCACGCGGCATGTTTCTGTGAGGCCTCTGAAGCCCTGAGATGGATCGTGAATCGGGAGCCTCTTGAAGCCTTTTCTGGGAGCCTCGTGCAGGACGTCGAAGCGAGACCTCCCATACGCTTACGGGTGACTACTGGGAAGCCTCCTGGGACCGTTTTGGGAGCGTTTTGGGAGTCTCTGGGGGCCTCTTGGGACCTTCTTGGGGGTGCTTTTGGGGCTCTTTGGGGCTCTTTGGGGCCCTCTTGGCCCGTCCCGGGGCCCACTTGGACCGTCTTGGGCGCTTGGGCCGTCTTGGGGCCCTCTTGGGCCGTCGAGGGTGCCTCCTGTGGCCCTCTTGGGGCTCCCTGGTCACTCTTTTGGGAACCTCTGGGGACCGTCGTGGGCCGTCGGGGGGCTCTCATAGGCCGTGTTTTTTTTGGCCACGACTCGTTCCCGAACAGGATGCAGCCTTCCCCAGGCGCAGCCTTCCCCGAATCTGCATGAAAAGCTCCGGTCCCCTTTTCCATCATCCTTTTTCCCTCCTCCTTCTCCTCCTCCACCATTACCTCCTCCTCCACACGCCCCTTCCTCCCCATCCTCCTCCTCTAACTCCTACCTGGCCGTCGAGCAACAGGTGTCGGCAACGACAAATTATGCTAACGGAGTTCCTCACATAAAGATGTTACGGGGTTCCATTGCTTCTTGTCTGCGCTCTGGTGGGGCCTCCCTGGAGGGGTGGGAGGGGCACGAAACCTGATGAATAATATGGTGTGCGAATACCCTGCCCGCTCTGGTGGGGCCTCCCTGGAGGGGTGGGAGGGGCACGAAACTGCTCGCTCAGGCGGGGCCTCCCTGGAGGGGTGGGAGGGGCACGACACCTGATAAATAACATGGTGTGCGAATACCCTGCCCGCTCTGGTGGGGCCCCTCTGGAGGGGCGGGGGCACGAAACCTGCCCCCTGGCTCAAGTGGCGGGAGGGGCACGAAACCTGATAAATAATATGGTGTGCGAATGCCCTGCCCGCTCTGGTGGGGCCAACCTGGAGGGGTGGGAGGGGCATGAAACCTGATAAATCATATGGTGTGCGAATACCCTGCCCGCTCTGGTGGGGCCTCCCTGGAGGGGTGGGAGGGGCACGAAACCTGATAAATAACATGGTGTGCGAATACCCTGCCCGCTCTGGTGGGGCCTCCCTGGAAGGGTGGAGGGGCACGAAACCTGGTAAATAATATTGTGTGCGAATGCCCTGCCCGCTCTGGTGGGGCCTCCCTGGAGGGGTGGGAGGGGCACGAAACCAGATAAATAACATGGTGTGCGAATACCCTGCTCGCTCAGGCGGGGCCTCCCTGGAGGGGTGGGAGGGGCACGAAACCTGATAAATAACATGGTGTGCGAATACCCTGCTCGCTCAGGCGGGGCCTCCCTGGAGGGGTGGGAGGGGCACGAAACCTGATAAATAACATGGTGTGCGAATACCCTGCCCGCTCTGGTGGGGCCTCCCTGGAGGGGTGGGAGGACGTGATAAATAATATGGTGTGCGAATACCCTGCCCGCTCTGGTGGGGCCTCCCTGGAGGGGTGGGAGGGGCACGAAACCTGATAAATAATATGGTGTGCGAATACCCTGCTCGCTCAGCGGGGCCCCCTGGAGGGGTGGGAGGGGCACGAAACCTGATACGTGTGCGAATTGCCCTCATAACTGGAGGGGTGGAGAGGGGCACGAAACCTGATAAATAACATGGTGTGCGAATACCCTGCCCGCTCAGGCGGGTCCTCCCTGGAGGGACTGGGAGGGGCACGAAACCTGATAAATAACACGGTGGGCGAATACCCTGCTCGCTCAGGCGGGGCCCCCCTGGATGGGGTGGGGCGGGGCACGATGGTGATAAATAACATGGTGGCGAATACCCTGCTCGCTGGGCGGGGCCTCCCTGGAGGGGTGGGAGGGGCACGAAACCTGATAAATAACATGGTGTGCGAATACCCTGCTCGCTCAGGCGGGGCCTCCCTGGAGGGGTGGGAGGGGCACGAAACCTGATAAATAACATGGTGTGCGAATACCCTGCTCGCTCAGGCGGGGCCTCCCTGGAGGGGTGGGAGGGGCACGAAACCTGATAAATAACATGGTGTGCGAATACCCTGCTCGCTCAGGCGGGGCCTCCCTGGAGGGGTGGGAGGGGCACGAAACCTGATAAATAACATGGTGTGCGAATACCCTGCTCGCTCAGGCGGGGCCTCCCTGGAGGGGTGGGAGGGGCACGAAACCTGATAAATAACATGGTGTGCGAATACCCTGCTCGCTCAGGCGGGGCCTCCCTGGAGGGGTGGGAGG
This sequence comes from Prorocentrum cordatum, assembly GCA_963575745.1. Taxonomy (NCBI): domain Eukaryota; class Dinophyceae; order Prorocentrales; family Prorocentraceae; genus Prorocentrum; species Prorocentrum cordatum. The sequence goes on from CAUYUJ010014606.1 coordinate 338,456, forward strand.
GGCACGAAACCTGATAAATAACATGCTGTGAGGAAAGGCATGGTATGGTATGGGATGGTGGATGCATGGTATGGTATGGTAAGGTATGGTATGGAGTGGCATGGTATTGTTATGGTATGATACAGTATGGGATGGTCGAGGAAGCGGGAGGAGGAGGAGGAGGAGGAGGAGGAGGATCTTCTGGGAAAACAAGAACCCCACTCAGGATGTGGGGAAAAATGCTAAACCTGCCCAGAGTTGCGCGTGCCCTCGACCGTCGAGGACCCAGGAGGGGATATGTTTGGACGTTTTCGGATCGAACTTTTTCCCCCTCCTCAACCCCCTTCCCCCTCCAAGCGGCGAGCCCACGGCGGCGCAAAACCATGCTCTGGCAACGGGCGAGCGCCGACAAAGGCACACCGGCTTCCGTGCCAGCGAGTGCTTACCCGCTTCCTGATCGTTCCTTGTCGTGCCTCCTACCTGAACAACAGGTCGTGCCTCCTACCTGGCCGTCGAAACAGGTGTCGGCAACGACAAAAAAAACTAAACCTGCCCAGAGTTGCGCGTGCCCTCGACCGTCGAGGACCCAGGAGGGGATATGTTTGGACGTTTTCGGATCGAACCTCTTCCCCCTCCCACAACCCCCCTTTCCCCTCCAAGCGGCGCGCCCAAGGCGGCGCACAAGCGAGTGCCTACCCGCCTGCGCCCAGAACTCCTTGTCGTGCCTCCTACCTGGCCGTCGAGCAACAGGTGTCGGCAACGACAAAAAATGCTAAACCTGCCCAGAGTTGCGCGTGCCCTCGACCGTCGAGGACCCAGGAGGGGATATGTTTGGACGTTTTCGGATCGAACCTTTTCCCCCTCCCCAACCCCCTTCCCCCTCCAAGCGGCGAGCCCACGGCGGCGCAAAACCATGTCTGGCAACGGGCGAACGCCGACAAAGGCACGCAGGGTTCCGTGCCAGCGAGTGCCTACCCGCCTGCGCCCAGAACTCCTGATCGTTCCTTGTCGCGCCTCCTACCTGGCCGTCGAGCAACAGGCGTCGGCAACGACAAAAAAAACTAAACCTGCCCAGAGTTGCGCGTGCCCTCGACCGTCGAGGACCCAGGAGGGGATATGTTTGGACGTTTTCGGATCGAACCTCTTCCCCCTCCCACACCCCCCCCTTTCCCCTCCAAGCGGCGCGCCCAAGGCGGCGCAAAGGTAGGCACGCCGGCTTCCGTGCCAGCGAGTGCCTACCCGCCTGCGCCCAGAACTCCTGATCGTTCCTTGTCGTGCCTCCTACCTGGCCGTCGCGCATCTGTATAACAGGTGTCGGCGTCGACAAAAATTGCTAAACCTGCCACAGGGTGCCCGTGCCCTCGATCACCGAAGATCAAAGATGGAATGTGTTTCGACGTCTCGGTTATCTTGGGCCGGTTAAAAACTTTTCCTCTTTGAACTTCAATCGTTCGGTTCGTGTTCCCCCCGTCTCTCTGCCCTCGCGAACCCTTTTCCCTGTTGCTGCGCAAAGCCTTTTTGCCCGCGACACTGCGACGTCCAGAAAAGCGGACTCAGCGATTCTAGGAGAGGGTGCTCCTGGGGGTGGGCCCAGCACGGCCACTTTGGTTCACTACGCTCGCCAGGGGCCGACCCAGGGCAAGCGCAACCATGGATGCTAACAACGACGGACCGAACGAGGCCCCTTAAAAATGATGGGTCGAGCGATGCCCTCGTGGTGCACTGCGCAAAAAGGACAAAATCCAGCACGTGGCGGCGCGAAGGCGGGGGCGTGGCGAGGGGGCGGGCGTCTCCAAGACGGCAGGCAAGCTGCCGGAAGCGATCGGGCGCGCAGGTGCGTACACCCAGACATCCAAAGGGGCGCCTTGCGTGCTCGACGCTACCTTTTTTGTTCCAAGGGTCTGGCTGGCGCGGGACCTCACGCGTTGAACCGAGTGCCGTGCCCCTCGTCCCCGGTCACCGTCTCGAGGCGATGGATCTTCCTCTCTAACGACTCATACTCTTCCCTCAGACTATCAGGTATGTCCAGTTGACGCTTTAACGACTCAGTTGACGACTCATACTCTGCCCTCATACCCGTCCCTGGCGGTATCTGCAGTTGACGCGCTATTTGCTGGAAGCGCAGTCTGGCCGAATTCAGCTCCTTCTCCCGAAACCACTTCGCCCACTCCTTAGCTTCGGCCAGTTCCGCCGTGAGGAGGCACTCCTTCCTCCCACTTCTTGATGATGTGGAGATACGCGGTTCTTGCAATAAACTCTCGATTCGCATTCGGGTCTTCGCCCGAGTTGACTTCGCCCACTCCAACAAATTGGCCAGGTCTTCGCGCATCTCCGCTGCATTCCGCTGCGACTCCGCGTGCCGCATGCTCAGCCGCCTTGAGGCGGCCTTAAAGTCGCCCCGCACCTCCTCGCGGAAGGCAGAGGTGAGCATGCAGCCCCCGAACTTGCAGTGCAGCTGCAGCGGGGCTCCGTCCACCACGCGCTCCACATCCAGCGCGGTGAACGGAGGTGGAAGCCACTCGCGCTCCCCGGGATACGCGCTCAGCTCCATCATCGGGGAGGCGTGGGCGATGCCGGATATGGTGAAGAGCACGTTGTTTTTCTTGCGCGCCTGCTGGTTGCAGCGCGCCTCGGAGATCGAGGCGTCGACTGTCGTGCTGGAGGGCGCCGCCCAGAAGAAACGGTCGCCAGCGGCCTTGGCTCTGAAGCCATCGACTAAGGAGCTGGGCAGGCCGCACAGGCCGCGCGTTACAACCGCGGGCTTCTCGAGCGTCTTCGCCGAGAGCCCCAAGAAACACGCCCGCCGGATCCATGCTCTCAGGCCGCCCAGGGCGCCCTGCCGGTCGCCAGCGCTGTCGAAGCAGACGCGGGAGGCCCAGTTCGCCACCTGGAAAATTTGTGGATTTCGCTTTCCGCCTACTTTCTGCCTGTGCTCGCTGTAGAACTCGTCGCGCAGGGCGGGCTCTTCCAGGCCCCCTGGCAGTTCTGGGGCGTCTTCAAAGCAAAACAACCCGTCGATGTCGACGTCCTGCATGGCATACAGAACCCAAGTGGCGATGGCCAGCAATTCGTCCTGCAAGTCCTCATTCAGTGGCCTCGCAGAGGATTTGTCGCGCAGCCGCTTGCACACCTCTGCGAGGAGCTGGATCTGCAACGGCGTCGCGTCGCCCGCAGGCCCAGTCTCCTTCAGGTTGTCGAGTAGCTCGTCCAGGATCGTACCGGGCTTCTGCGCGTATAGCTGCTCAACAAGAGTCATGAACCATGTGACCTGCGTCTCTTGGATCTCCGCCGATATCCGCGCGGCTCGGAACTTGGCGGTCAGCCCGGCGCCCGCGATCTTGCCCACAGCGTCCAGAATCCACGCATTCTGGGTCTCGATCGCCGTGACCTGCGCCATCAGCCTCTTCAGCTCATCCAGCGCGAAATCGTCTGACTGCTGCGCGCGCTCTCTGGCATTCGCTCTTTTCCCTTCTGCCAACGCCCTCGCCTCTTCGATCTCCGACTCGAAGTCCTTGCGCAGCATCTCCAAGCGCTTCCTCGCCTGCCTGTGTCGCTCCGCCGCCGCGGTGGCCCTGGCCTGCTGCTCCAGCCTCTCCTCTGCGGCCTTCGTCGCCCTCTTCTGGCGCTCGGCTTCCGCTTTCGTCAGATCTTCTCGGATTGAGGCCTCGTCTTTGAGAAAATAAACACTGTACCTAAGGCCAGATTTCTTGCACTTCTGCAACTCATGCCAGCACGTGACGCTGTCAGTGATAGGCATGCCGTTGACCATGCTGATGCTCCAGCCTGGCCGCACGCCCAAGAATCGGGCCTGGCACGACACGCGCTCCACAATGGTAGTTCCCTGGGTCCAAACGAGACCGTGCGCGCCCATGGCGAACTCGAACTTAACGATGCCTGGCTGCAACGGCATGTCCGACAGTTCACCTGGCATGCCCGCTGATATAGGACTCTGAACCATGCGCTGTCGTGTCCGTGCGCTGCTCGCGCTTGAGCCAAAATGGCTTGAGCCAAAATGGCTACGGAGGGCTCTCATGGGCCGTGTTGGAGCTCTCTTGGGCCGTCTTGGGGCCCTCTTGGGGTCCTCTTGGATCGTCTTACGGCCGTCTTTGGGGCCTTTGGGTCCGTCTTGGGCGCTGTTAGGACCGAAGAAGCGAATATGCTAAAAACGTACGTTTTCCGAAAGGAATTTGGCTGTTTTTGCCTTTTGGTGACCTTCTGGGAGGCCTCTTGGGCCGTCTTGAGGGCCTCTGAGGCCAAAAATATAGATTTCCCGCTGGTTTGTGAAAGATTCGAATTTGTCGAGGACCTTTTTCGGAAGCTTCTCGGGCACCCTTGGTGGCCTCCTGGGCTGTCTTGGAGCGCTCTTGGGGTCCTTTTGGTGCGTCTTGGAGAGCTCTTGGGCCATCTGTAAACAATCTTGGGCGGATTTAGGGCTGCTCTGAGCCTCGGGGGCGGGTCCCGGAGGGCTCCTGGGAGGGGGGCACTACCTATGTACAAGGGGGGGGGGGGCCTGCGGGTTCCCGGGGTCGGAATCCCCCATATATGTATATACATGCATACACACCTACATACATACATGCATAGATGCATTCATATACACATACATACATACACATTCACGCTCAACCATACATACATACATACATACATACATACATACATACATACATACATACATACATACATACACTCATAAACCTACATACATACATACAGTCATACATCCATACATTCATGCATGCAGGCATGCATGCATACCGACATACATACATACATACATGCATGCATGCATGCATACATACATACATATATACACATACATACATACATACATACATACATACATCAATCCATCCATACATACATACATGCATAATCATACATGCATAATCATACATGTATGCATGCATACATGCGTGCATGCATACATGCATACACACATATGCATACATACGTATACACATACATCGATAAATATATATGCATACATACATACACACAGTCAGACAGACAGACATACATACATATATGCGCACACATCTACATACATATGTATTTGCGCATGCTCGGGGTCTGCGCGGATATCTCGAAGGGTGCTGGACCCCGCTCTCCCGGCGCGCGGAGCGCACCAGGCGGCGGCGGATGCGCCGCCGGCGCCGCCAGGGCGGGCACAGCGGCGACCCGAGGAGTCCGCGCTGAGCTCCGACAGTTTCCGTTTGCCGTTCATGCTGCCCCTCGACTCCGAGAGGGCAGGGGCTCCGCAGAAGGGCCGGGGCCGCCGAGACCTTCCACGACACGCCTCGACAGCACTGATCTGTGTCAGGAGCTGGCTGCGTGAACTGCCAATGCATCTGCGCGTCCGGGCTTGATGCATTGAGCGCGATGTGCTTGATGCCCCCCCCGCTTATTCGATGCTGGGCAGCGTAAGATCTGCCCAACCACCCGCCCCCAGAACGCGCCTCAAGCTGAATCGACATGCAGGAGGGCAAAGGGGGGGGGGGGCGACACCGACAGGGGAGGGGGCTCCAACAACGTTTGCGGTCTGTTGTGCGAGGCGGGGATTGATCCGTCACCACCGCCTGTTCTGCGAGACCTTGGCGAGCGGTGGATGTGGACATGCTTGTCCCTGGTCCAGGCACCAATCTATTCTTAGGTCGGGCCTGTCCCCCTACAGGGGGATTTTGGACGAAACATAAAAAAAGCCAAACACGCGCGCGCTTCGCGCGCGAGTAGGTTCTAGCTAGGAGGCGAGCTTGAGTCAACGAAAGTCGCAGGGAAGGGGGCAGGGGGAAGAAGGCCAGAGAGCGCTGAAGGATACAAATACTGGAACCCTCTTGTGATTTTGTGGGGGGCCTCGTCCGGCCGCTCGCTTGGAGTTTGACGTAGCTTCTCGGGAGCCTCTGAACCTGTCGGGGGCCTCCTGGAAGCAGGTTCGAAGCAGGGTCTCCTGGGGCCTCTTGAGGGGCCTCCTTGGGGCCTCCTGGCGGCCTCTTGGGGCGGAAGGCTCGAGCTTGCGGTTCGTGGTCCCCCTCTGGGCCCCCTCTTGGGCCCGTCTTGGGGCCCTCTTGGGCCATCTTGGGCGCCTCTTGGGCCGTCTTGGGGCCCTCTTGGGCTGTCCTGGGGCCCTCTTGGAAGCTTCTTGGGCCGTCTTGGGGCGGTCTTGGAGGCCTCTTGGGCCGTCTTGGACGCGGTGAAAGCCCAAGATGCGAACATGCGAAAAATATACGTTTTCCCATAGGAATGGCACGATTTTTGTTTCTTGGACCTCTCTTGGGGTGCCTCTCGGAACGTCTTGGGCTGATTTTGGAAGCCTTTTGGCGCCTCTGGGCGGCGTTTTGGCGCCTCCTGGGATATGTTGGGCCGGAAGCTCGGAATTCGAGAGTGGCTTTCTCCTTCTGGGACCCCTCTCGAAGTCGTCTTGGGGTTCTCTTGGGCCGTCTTGGGGCCGTCCTGAACCACTCGTGCGCAGCCTTGGAGCGCTCCCGGAGGCCTCCTAGGCCGTCTTGGAGGCCTCTTGGGCCGTCTTGGACGCGGTGAAAGCCCAAGATGCGAACATGCGAAAAATATACGTTTTCCCATGGGAATGGCACGATTTTGTTTCTTGGACCTCTCTTGGGGTGCCTCTCGGAACGTCTTGGGGTGCTTTTGGAAGCCTTTTGGCGCCTCTTGGCGGCATTTTGGCGCCTCCTGGAGCCTCTTGGGCCGGAAGCTCGGAATTCGAGGTTGGCTTTCTCCGTCTGGGACCCCTCTCGAACTCGTCTTGGGGCTCTCTTCGGCCGTCTTGGGGCCGTCCTGGGCCACTCGTGCGCAGCCTTGGAGCGCTCCCGGAGGCCTCGTAGACCGTCTTGGGCGCCTCTTGGGCCGTCTTGGACGCGGTGAAAGCCCAAGAGGCGAACATGCGAAAAATATACGTTTTCCCATAGGAATGGCACGATTTTTGCTTCTTGGGCCTCTCTTGGGCTGCCTCTCGGAGCGTCTTGGAGGCTTCTGGGACCTTCTTGGTGTCATGACAGGCGTCTTGGAAGGCATCTGGAGCCATCGGAGCGCGTTCCGAAGCCGCCTGCGAACGATCTTGGACGGCGTCCGGCGGTCCGACGAGCCTCCGGGCCCCCCGGGGCCCACATTTGTGGTCGGGGTCCCGGCCCTGGGCCCCCGGACCCGGTGCGCCGTTATATGTATAAACAACGGTCAATGAATCCGCCGACCCCTTGTGGGTCTCTAGGCGTGTGAGATTGTTCCCCCCCCATAATTCCCCCCTGGGGACCCCAAACCGGCAATTTGACCCCCCCCGGCCGGGTTCGACCCACCCCCGGCTGGCTTCGACCCACCCCCGAACTCATCCGAGGGGGTTCGGCTCCCCGGGCTCGTTCTGGAGCTCCAAAACAGCCCATGAGGCTCCCAAGACACCCCCAAGACGGTCCAAGATGCCTCCAAGACGCCCCAAGAGGCCGCCGAGACACCCCAAGAGGCCTCCAAGAGGCCCCAAGAGGCCTCCAAGACGCCCCAAGAGACCTCCAAGACGCCCCAAGAGACCTCCAAGACGCCCCAAGAGACCTCCAAGAGGCCCCCAAAGAGGGCCCCAAGAGGCAAAACTCGTTGATGTTCATTTGTTATTTTCGATGTTTTTCGCATTTTCGCCTTTTCGGCTTTCCGACGCTCCAAGACCGCCCAAGAAGCTCCCAAGACCGCTCCAAAACGGCCCAAGAGGCCCCCACGACGCCCCCAAGACGGCCCAAGAGGGCCCCCAGACGGCCCAGGAGCCGCCCAAGGCGGCCCAAGAGGGCCCCCAAACGGCCCAAGAGCCGCCCAAGACGGCCCAAGAGGCTCCCGAGACGGGCCCAAGAGGGGCTCCAGAGGGAGACTACGAACCGAAAAATCCAGCCTTCCGCCCCAAGAAGCCCCAAAGAGGCCCCAAGAATCTCCCAAGAGGCCCTCAAGACGCTCCAAGAGGCCCCCAAGATGCCAAAACGATGCCCAAAAGAAGCCCCAAAACGGCCCCCAAGAGCCTTCGAAACTGCCTCCAAGAGGCCCGCGAGAAGCCCCCCCGCAAGATCCCAACGGACATCCCCGAACGCGCCGGTTTTTCGAGTCGCGTCCAGCCGCGGCGACGAGCAGGGCATCCGCAGGCGAGGCCTCCTTCTTGGGGCCTCAGGTCGCGCTCGCGCCTGACACCTCCCTCCTCTCCTCCTGCTTCTCACTTGTACTTGCGCGCGCAACCCCTTCCTCTCGTCACTCACGCGCACTCCTTCTGCTCCTCTTCCTCCTCCTCCTCCTCCTCCTGCTCCTCCTCCTCCCCTTCCCCTTCCCGTAGCCATTTTGGCTCAAGAAGGACAGCCGTTCTGGCTCAGGCAATTGGGGCCTGGGCTTGCAGCAGCATGCCTCTTCAGAACGGCCGAGTGCTGTTGCGGGCCTTTTTGGCTTGGTCTTTCAGTGAGCTCCTGGCGGAGCAGTGCAGTCAACGAGCCCCTCGGGGCATTCCTCATGGCCAATGGCGGCGCCGAAGTCCTCCCTGGACCGCGGGCGCCCACATAGGCCTACACCCCTCACGCAGATCCGCGGGGTCAGGGTCCAAAAACACAGGGGATTTGCCATATTTCTGAAATTCTGCGCCACCCCTCACGCAGATCCGCGGGGTCAGGGTCCAAAAACACAAAGGATTTGCCACATTTCTGAAATTCGGTGCCACCCCTCACGCAGATCCGCGGGGTCAGGGTCCAAAAACACAATGGATTTGCCACATTTCTGAAATTCGGCGCCACCCCTTACGCAGATCCGCGGGGTCAGGGTCCAAAAACACTTGGGATTTGCACCATTTCTGAAATTCGGTGCCACCCCTCACGCACATCCATCGCAAGGCGTGGTAACCCAAACTGCGAGAACTCCCTCGGCCCTTTAATCGCAAGGTGTGGTAACCAAGCCCTTAAACCATACACGTCTTACCAATCGCCAGGTGTGGTAACCCCTCTTGTGATCAGTTGGTTTTGCTGATTGCGACTCGGCTTCGCATGAAGTTTCGATACTGCTTCACGACAGCGCCAAGGCCTCATGACTTAGCTCTTCCATGGCCCATTCTCCGAGAGAGGGGGCCGGCGGCAGGGGCGAAGCCCTTAAGGATTAACGCGGAGAAGACATTCAACGTATCTGAAGTCGGTAATTCTGTCGGGATGACAAAAAATAACGGCATTCTCGAGTGCAACTCAAACATTACGCTCTGGTCGACTTGTGCGGGATTTGGGCGAGCAAATCAGGAGGAACGCTGTACTGGCCCCATAATTGTTTGCGACCCATCACGGCCACGAGGACCGGGTCCCTCACGACAAAACGTGCTTCAAGAAAAACATTAGAACAAGACGCTGTAAAGGTGAGGTCGAAACAAAAACACGGCGGCCGCAAGGACGCGATAGCGAGGCGTATGCCCGAGGGCCCCGACGCCCCGCGCCCGCCCCCGCAGGGGCCGTGCGAGTGGTAGGAGATGACCCCGTGGGGTCCGGCCTGCCGGCCAAAATGCCACTCGAACGCGTCCAACGTGACTGAAGGCGCCGATCCCGGAGAGACCACAATACGGCCACTCTCTGACCCGTGAACGTCTCCATACAGGATCACCGGTTTAGCTCCCCCCTCCCATGGTTGTCCAACTGTTGACCGGCCAAAGCCCATGGGCAAGTGCGCAAGGCCTGCATGTAGAACACGAAATAATGCCACCGCCGGCAGTAGCTCCCACCACCGGGAGAGATCGAACTTAAGGGTCGTCTCGTCCCCCACGGCCGCTGTAAGTGTCGTGAGGCGAGGAGTTTGAAATACGAGGAGGAGCCCACTCCTCGGCGGCCAACAGCACTGCCTTCGGCACGATGAGCAACGTGGCCAGGCTCCCACCTCGGTGAAACAAGCTTCGGTTATGACGAAGTTGCAGGGGAGTTGGTCGATACAAGGGTGAGCCTCGTTAAGCCTCCTGTACAACTTGCATCGCTTCTCTTGCCACCGTAAGAGGTTCCCCACTGGCAAGTGGCCCTGACTGATGAAACGGGCCTGCCACAAAGGTCCACTGCGGCTGCTCAGTCCAAAACACCGTCCCACGCAACGTCATCATGGTGATTGTTGTAAAACTCTGAACAGCATGAACCGCCTCCAAAAAATGTGTCTCCCTTTTGAAACGCACAGGGTCTGCTACCGTCGATTCCTGACTTTGAATGGTTGCCACTCAGCCATTTCAGCGCTATTTCACTCCAATTGAAAGTGGGTTGTCTTACGTACGGACCAGGCTTCACATTCAGCAGCTGGCTTTGCCACCCTGGTTCCACGGTCAACACTGGATACTGCAATGTGAACAAGCACTGAGGCTCAGCAAAAGATTGGCCACCCAAGCGTTTCGCCATGAGCTTTAATGACTGCGCACCTGGATGCGTATGAGAAGTAAGGCTGTGTGGATCAAACGAGCCTGTCCCTGGTGCTTGGAATTCTTTCGAGAGGAGTGCAGTGGTTCAAGGTGCCAAGTTGTACCCTATCTGTCCTGTACGAGTGCCTTCCCAAAAAACGTTGCTGAACGGCCGGAAACCGTAACGCTTATCAGCATCAATCACAAGATCCATATTGATCACTAGCTTGTATTCCACAGCCTTCCCCGCCAATCGATCATCATCAAGCCGCACTCCACACTTGACTCTGGTCTGAGCGGGGTAATACCTTGCCCAACCGTCTGTCCCATTCAGTATATCGTAGCGCTTGCGGTGCTTGTTCATGCCAGTAGCGCCAGCCGTGTCTAAAAAAGAAGCCTGGTGCTCAAACACATCCTGCTCATACCACTCGTCTGCCATATTGGTCATGCACACGATGTGATGCACGTGAATGGGAGGCCACAAAAAAACCTCGGTATCCGTCTTATCTGTGACCACTGCGTGTGACGACTTCAACCAGAAACCATCGTCAGGCGTTGGAAAAGGCACGCCCTCGTTGATCCCTAGCTCTATGCTCTTGCCGGGACCGAGAATGAAATCAAACTTGACTGTCCACTGCTCGGAGCCCTCTAACCCCCTTATAGCCTGCGTGCACTTGTCGACATAGAAATTATTGTGCTGGGCGTTGCGGTTCACCAGGAAATTCGTAACTGGACAGCTGAAGGCGAGCTGGAAGTACGCAGTGAAACAGCACACATCAAAAAAACATCGGGGTCCGCATGGTGATGGGCAGCCACGCGATGATGAGAGCTTGCGCGTTGCAGCCAGAGCCACCGTGAGACAAAATGGCTACGGATCATGAGCGTCGGGATCATGAAACGCGGGCTTCGGCTGTTGCATGAGGTTCAGGGTGACAAAGCCTGCTGCATGAGCTTCGGGCCAGCAGGACGTGAGGACGCCTCAAGCGAAACGCTCGGGCCAGCTCACGGACACGTCTGGCTCTGCGACAGGGAGGAATCACCTCTTGAAGGGACGAGGGGCTTGTATCAAGTCGGGCCCGTCCCTCTACAGAGGGGATATCCAAAAATAATCAAAAAAATGATATGGGGACTATGTTTGAATATTTGTTTGGCCATTTTGGATTTGTTTGTATTTTTCCCAACCCTCCTGCGTTGGGTACTCGTTTTGAATAGAGCACTGCGGTCTCCACCTTCCTTCCTTCCTTCCTTCTTTCCTTCCTTCCTTCCCGCCTCCTCCCGCCTCCTCCTCTCTTCTCTTGCGGGCGGGGCTGCGATCTGTGAAACTGTCGCCACTTTCGAGGCCTGCTGGGGGCCCAGCGGAGTGACGCCCTACGGGGATTCAGATTAGACCTCGCCATCCCTGGGGGGCTGCGATCTGTGAAACTGTCGCACGCCCTACGGGGATTCAGATTAGACCTCGCCATCCCTGGGGGGCTGCGATCTGTGAAACTGTCGCCACTTTCGAGGGATGCTGGGGGGCCCAGCGGAGTGACGCCCTACGGGGAATCAGATTCGACCTCGCCATCCCTGGGGGGCTGCGATCTGTGAAACTGTCGCCACTTTCGAGGGCTGCTGGGGGGCCCAGCGGAGTGACGCCCTACGGGGATCAGATTAGACCTCGCCATCCCTGGGGGGCTGCGATCTGTGAAACTGTCGCCACTTTCGAAGCTGCTGGGGGGCCCAGCGGAGTGACGCCCGGGGGGACCTCGCCATCCCTGGGGGGCTGCGATGTGAAACTGTCGCCACTTTCGAGGGATGCTGGGGGGCCCAGCGGAGTGACGCCCTACGGGGAATCAGATTCGACCTCGCCATCCCTGGGGGGCTGCGATCTGTGAAACTGTCGCCACTTTCGAGGGCTGCTGGGGGGCCCAGCGGAGTGACGCCCTACGGGGATCCTCGCCATTCCTGGGGGGCTGCGATCTGTGAAACTGTCGCCACTTTCGAGGGCTACTGGGGGGCCCAGCGGAGTGACGCCCTACGGGGATTCAGATTAGACCTCGCCATCCCTGGGGGACTGCGATCTGTGAAACTGTCGTCACTTTCGAAGGTTGCGTGGGGGGCCCGGCGGAGTGATGCCCTACGGGGATACAGATTAGACCTCGCCATCCCTGGGGGGCTGCGACCTGTGAAACTGTCGCCACTTTCGAAGGCTGCGTGGGGGGCCCAGCGGAGTGACGTCCTACGGGGACTCAGGTTAGACCTCGCCAGCGCTGGGGGGCTACGATCTGTGAAACTGTCGCCACTTTCGAGGGCTGCTGTGGGGCCCATGAAACTGTCGCCACTTTCGAGACCTGCTGCGGGGTCCAGCATAGTGACGTCCTACGCGGACGCAGATTGGACCCGTCATTCTACTTCGATTATCCCGCATCTGCGATCGACTGCATGTGTGCGAGGAACTAGACATGGAGTGGTCTGGCACTGACTGACGTCAAATCGTTGTGTGCCAGTGTATCCTGGGGTGTTGCCTGATGTGGATGCAGCTCGTCGGCGCTGCGAGCGAGCTGGCGGCCGCCTTTCGGACCCGCAGAAACATCTGCTGAGCTCGACGAGCAAGGGGAACTACAGGAAAGAAGTGCAGGAAACGGAGGCCGGTCATTAAGGGGAAAACAAACCTACCTCGCTTTTGACCACCCTCGCTTCCAAGAGATACCAAACGATGCCAAACTACGGCCTGTACTGGTCAGGCCGCTTGACGAGGAGGCGCGTGGTATGACTTGGTTCTTCCTGGAAGCGAAAGCGGGGTAGGTATTTCACGCTCCGAGTCATGCACTCGCCGATACCTCGTTGCTCTGTCATCGTCTTTGCTGTTGCATGATCCTTATCTGGCCTGCCGGCGCCGCGGCTCGAACTGGCGGTCGCCCTTCGGGCCCGCGGGAACATCTTCTGAGACAAGTGGACGCCGCCGCCTTACTTGCAGGCAGCGCATTGCACTCGCGGACAGCAGCATGGCAGACCGCAGTGAGATCCTCAGTCGCGTGGTGTTGCCAAGCCTGGTGGAGACGCGCGTGATCGACCTGAAGTCCCAATCGCGCGTGCACTGTACCTGCGTGGCGTTCAGGCACGCGCGTGATGCTGCTCGCTCCGCGTTCAACCAGTACGTCGCCAGTGCAACTTTGGACGATGGACAACCGATTGATGATACGCGACCCCGGCCTTGAGTTTTTTCCCGCGGGCCGCCCGCAGACCTGGCGGCGCGCCTGCGGGCGTTCAGCTCCCGCGCTGAAATGTGCGGGAAGGAGGCGGAGAAGCTAGCGGGCGAGCTACGCCTCGCTCGTTCCTTGCACTCTAAACAAGTTTTATCATGTGGAACTCTGCGACGACATGGCGCAGGCAGCGCTGCGGGTTTAGCTCGCACTTGAAAAACGCGGCAGTCTTCTGTCTCCTCCCGCCACTTTCATCGTCGTCCTATTCCCCGCCTCACCTTCTCCATGCATGCTGCTGCTTCCGCGATGGCCTTTCGCCCCCCCCGCCCTCCATTCCATCCCTCTCCTACCCCTCGTTCCCGTACCCGTTCTTCTTCGATCCTGGGGCCTCAAGCCTCGTTCTTTCGATCGTCGTCCTGTGAATCGTGCAACGCATGCGCATCCCATGTAGCTTGCACAGCAAATCGCCGCGTCTACACTGTCGTTGTTCCTGCTATTGTTGGCATACTCCTCTTGCCATTTGATGCACGTGGGTTGGGTACGTCGCAGGGTATTTATTTTTCGTCGAAAATGCACGCCCTACGTAAGGCTTGTAGCAGGGGAAGGTGACCGGTGGTCCTGCAGCCTCGTGGCCCGCGCCACCGCGGCGTCGTGGGGCCCCCGCGCCCCACCAACCCACCAGCTGGCCATCCCTCGGGCGTCCGTTTCCCGTGCACGGGCCGCTGGCGTGCGCGTGTGTTTCTGCTCGACGATCTCGGATTTGGAGGCAACTGCTGGGAGGTTTTCGTCGGACAGATCAAGGAGGATTAAGCCCCATTTGGGAGCTGTTACGCCGGAATGGGCCTCCGATCAGGCGGGATTAAGCCAGATTGAGCGGGATAAAACGGGATTAAGTCGGATTAGCCGGGATTAAGCGGGATTAAGCCGGATTGAGCGAGATTTCGGACCAGGGCAAAATCAGAATTTGTCCTCCAAGGAGTTGCAGCCGAACTTGGATGCTCCTCGACGGTCCCCGCAGGAAAAAAGAAATGCGCATGCCCGAGCGATGCCAAGCCAAAGGGCTACCGGGCTTCCGCCTCCCAGTGGTGCACGGTTTCCCCTGGGGCCGCAGGCGACCCGAGGAGGAGGAGGAGGAGGAGGAGGAGGAGGAGGAGGAGGAGGAGGAGGAGGAGGAGGAGGAGGAGGAGGAGGGAGGAGGAGGAGGAGGAGGGGAGGGGGAGGGGGAGGGGAGGGGGAGGGAGAGGGGGAGGAGGAGATGGGGATGGAGGGGAGGAGGAGGAGGAGGACGAGGAGGAGGAGGAGGCAGGAGGAAGCAGGAGGAGGAGGAGGAGGAGGAGGAGGAGGACGGGTCGCCTGAGGATTCCAGGCCGAAGACCGCCAGAGGAGGCCCTGGCACGAGGCGCCCCCCGGCTCTTCGCGCCGCGCCAGAGGCCTCTGGGGCCCTCTGCCCGACCAATGCTCAGATTTAGGTCGGGCATGTCCCCCTACAGGCGGATGTTGGAAAACTTCAAAATAGCCACACACACACACACACACACACACACACACACACACACACACACACACAAATACAATACAAAATAGCCACAAAATTATTAAGCATTCGTCCCCTGACTATTTTTTGACTATTTCTGGATATTCATCCTGTAGAGGGACATGCCCGACTCAAGCTCAGATCTTCCCACCACCTCCTTGCGTCGCGAAAACAGCACAACGGCGTAGCGCTGGGCAATTCTGAGCTCTGAGGTCCCCTGCAGAGCCAGTCCCCCAGGGCCTCCCTGCCCAAAGATCCAGCACATCGAAACAATCGAGGCGGCCGGGTTGTCCCTGTTTAGCCTAGAGGCCGGTGTCGGGCCCCGGGACCGTGAAAAAACTTCTTGGGACGAAAACCAGCCCTGAAGGGTTCGAGAGTTCCAGAGGCCCTGTGGGGAATGGGGGGTAGCCTCCATTGAAGGCGGATCAGTTTTCAGAAAGGCTCGGAGGGTTCTGAGGCATCTCACAAGGCCGGAGGACCTCAAGTCCAAGAATTGTGTTCCTGTCGTACTTACAAACCACATCCTAGAAATACTCTCCGGCACCCGTAGAAATATCGAAACAATGTCTGCCCGTCACGCTGGCGAAGTGTCGAACGAGCGTCGCATCCTGGGGCCCGACACGTGCAAGCCCTCCAGTTTCGGTATACTCTCTGGTATCCGAAACCCTTTCTTGAAGGGGCCCTGGGACACACAAATAAATACACACAAATAACAGGATTCCCCATATTATCCTATATTTTCTGGGTCTCTGTCTTCCCCCCCACTTCCGATACTTTCCCATATTTTCGGGGGAATCGACAATTAATTGTGTCTGTGTGTTTTTGTTCCCTCCAGATGCCTGGCGATCAAGGCAAGATTGGGCTGGAACATCACAGTCTGAGAAGCCCTCCCACCTTTTTGGAAAGCCGCCCCCCCTCGCCCCCCTCCCAAGACACCCGACGCTTCCGCTTGGTCGATGCCCAGGCCCCCCGGACCCTTTCGACCCCTGCCCCACAACAGGCTCTTCGCCCTGGGCCGTGCTTTTGCTGCTGACCTGGCCCCCGATGTCTGCGCGCCCTCCTGGCTTGGCGGCGCGCAGAGGGGGCAGGGGGAGGGGGGAAGGCTTCTTAGAAGGAGCCTGCTTCTTAGAAGGCGCAGGTCTCAGATCTACAGAGGAAACCCGCGCCTTCTAAGAAACAAAAGTGCTTCTGACCCCATACCCCCCTTCCCCCCTTCTGCGCGTGTCCGATACCACTCTATGAAAACAAAACACTAGCTCCTTCTCGTCGCTGCCCTTGCCGTCCCGGCCCCGGTCTCCGCCGCCTCGCTGGGAGCGGCTGCGGCCGACTCTGGCACGGTTGTCGCGGCCGCGGTCTTCGCGGTCGCGATCCCGCTCGCGGTCGCCACGGCCACCGCCCGAGCCACGGTCGCCGTTCCGGTCACTGCTGCGGTCCCTGTCGCGGCTTCGGTCCTTCGGCGGCGCCGCGCGGGCGGGGAGGAGCAAGAGAGGCCTTCTAAGAAGGCAGAGGCTTCTTAGAGGCCGTCTTGCCCTCCGGGAAACCTTCTTGGAAGCCTCCGGACCCCGCTGAGGAACACCCAGTTCATCCAGAGGTATGTGACCACCTCCACCGCTGGGTCCAGGACTGACGCCCCGATAGGTGGCCACCCAACACAAGGGACGTTGGCCACCGCAGGAGGTTTCCCATTGGAACCCAGCGGTGGAGGACAACTACTTGGTGACGCCCTGTTTCCTCAGAAAGCCCCCCCCCACGCCCCACCCCAGTTTTCGCGCCGCCGACCTTGTCGCGGCTCCGGTCCTTCCGTAACTCGTCGCCGCGCTTGTTACTGCGATCTCGCCGGCTTCTGGCGTCGTCGCGCTTTCGTGCATCCGTCGGGGCCTTGTAGTCCAACGGTAAGTGAGAAGGTTCCCCTTCCGCTTAATTTTCCCCGTCCCCCCGTCCTGTCTTGGGTACGGTTTTTGGGGTTGGGCTGGCACGGGAATGCCAAAATGACGTTCGGGCACTTTTGGGCGTCCAAATTACGTCCCGACGGCAGTAAAGCGTCGCCCACAACCCAAACAATCAGTGAAACAACGAAAACTCGACATTACGAGGCGCCAAGAAAACCCCCCATGTTGAAAATATCCTGACAACCTGTTTGTGTGGATATTCTTCTCTTCGGCGTAGAATGGATACAAAAGTATAAGCCCAGAGAGAACCCAGCAACATACCAAGAGTGCCTTGAAGCCGCGCTGGACGGTCGCAGACGTCCGCCGACATGCACCCTTGACGGCCTGATCGGATGATTCGCAGCAACCAGGACAACCCCAAAAACTCCTGGATGGCCCACGTTCTGACCAGAGTGGACACCACAGCGTGAGATATTGCACTCTCGATGTGCAAGATATGTAGCGCCAGACGTGCACGCTGCGATATAGTATAAACACACGAAATACAGCACGCGTGGTGCGACGCATGCTGTGCAATCTACGCAGCGCGATCCACTTCGTAACCCATGACGTCGCCCACTCCAAAGCTCGCGCAAACATCCCGCCCCCCTTTCACAGACTTTGATTTGCAAAACCCATGCGGCTGCGTTTGCGGCGATTGCGTGGCACTGGATGGCGCGTTTCCG
This sequence comes from Prorocentrum cordatum, assembly GCA_963575745.1. Taxonomy (NCBI): domain Eukaryota; class Dinophyceae; order Prorocentrales; family Prorocentraceae; genus Prorocentrum; species Prorocentrum cordatum. Next base: position 356,137 of record CAUYUJ010014606.1, read on the forward strand.
CGGCACCGCTGGCGCGAGCAGGCTCAAGCGCAACGCGGCCAGCTACTTCGCCGCGGTGGCGTCCACCACCACTTCCCCAGTGCATCTCCGAGGCTGGGCTGGCGCGCGAGATATTCACCGCAGCGGGTCGGCAACCTCGGCGGGCGCGGTATCATGGCGACGCCGACAACGACGATGACAGTAGCGATGGTGGCAGCGACGACGGTGACGACGACGGCAATGCCAACGATGACGCCGATGCTGGCGACAACGATGGCGACGCCAATCTCTGTGCGTCAGTGACGAAGGCGGTGAAATTGATCGAATGGCGATGGCGGCAGTGCAAATATAGACGTCAAACGCGCGACCTGTCATCTACCCCCTAAGCCCGAGCAAACGCGCCCGCCCCCCCCCCCCCCCTTCGCTGCAGCGCATGCGATAGCGAACAGCAGCGGCGGACGGTCATGCCACCCTCGACCGTTCATCAAAACACCTCACACGGATCCAACGCTCACCCAGGGAAAGAAGACTTGCTGAAGTACACACAGCGGATCGGCGGAGCAAAAAAAACTAAACACCATAAACCAAAAAACAAGACAGTAACCTGACGAAGGACCCAACCACTGCAACAGCGAGTGCCGCATTGTGGGTACTGCTTTCGGTGGGGCCCCCTATGGGGCCACGAAGCGTGCGATGGGGCGCGCCGAAATCGGTGGCGCGGACGAACCCGGACCCTGCCACTGGAGCCTTCGGTGGAAATCCTCATGGGGCCACGAACCGCTGTCCTGGGTGGCGGTGACGCATGCGGACACTGCCACTGGAGCCTTCGGTGGAGCTCCCTATGGGGCCACGAAGCGTTGTCCTGGGCGGCGATGACGCATGCGGGCGCTGCCACTGGAGCCTTCGGTGGAGCTCCCTATGGGCCACGAAACGCTGTCCTGGGTGGCGGTGACGCATGCGGACCCTGCCTCTGGAGCCTTCGGTGGAGCTCCCTATGGGGCCACGAAGCGCTGTCTTGGGTGGCGGCGACGCATGCGCCTGCCACTGGAGCCTTCGGTTGAGCTCCCTGTGGGGCCACGAAACGCTGTCCTTGGCGGCGGCGACGCATGCGAACCCTGCCACTGGAGCCTTCGATGGGGATTCCCATGGGGCCACGAAACGGACGCTGTCCCGGGTGGCGGTGACGCATGCGGACTCTGCCACTGGAGCCTTCGGTGGAGCTGCCTATGGGGCCACGAAGCGCTGTCCCGGGCGGCGGTGACGCCCCCATGAAGCCCGAAAGAAACCCCAGGAGGCCCCAGAACTGCCAACATGAGGCCTCGAAACTGCCCCTATGAGGCCCCCGAGAAACCCCCGCCCACCCCCCGCGAGACCAACGGACATCCAATAAGTTTTATACCCGCAGCCCAAGCACGGTGGCGGGATGGGTCTAAGGCCACTCCAGATCTCATCGTTATATGACCAACCATTTCTCGATTCACGCGCGCTGCGTCGCCGCCCATCTCGCCGACAGCACCGCGGTAGCGAGGCTCGCGCAACGCGTGCCAGTCGGACGACGCGGCACCCAACGCACATCTGATCTCCGAGGTTAGGGCGCAGCCCACTGTCTCGCCCCCCACCCCACCCCGCGCCCACAAGCGCACGGCCCTCCACTGTTTGGCAGACGCCCTGGGAATGTTCGCCCCGGCACTGGCCGCTCGCGAGCCGCGCGACGCCCAACGTCTCGGGCCACTGCCTCAGCTTCGCGCCGTCGCCATGGCATGTAGTTTATATGTATATATATATATATACAAACGCATGCATACATACATACATGCATTACAAATGCAGATGCATCGCCAACCTGCTTTCGACCTGCCGATGCACGTCGCGGATTTCGACGCGCGCGCGGCCTCCACCTCCTGGCACAGGTCGTCGCTGCTCGAACAATTCCCCCATCGGCATTTCCACGCCGTGGCCCTCGCTGCCCCGGTCGCGCCGCGCAGGCAAGCGATGGGCCACGGGGCGCCACCGAGAACGGGAATACTTTCCACCGCTATGAACCAGATGGAGGCGCGAACTCCATGCTCCGCCATTGGAGAGAGCATTGGAACCAGTACTTGACCCGACGGAGCAGCAGTCCTCTGCGCGCCACTTCTCCCCGCTCGGTGATCGCTGATCGCCCACCTCGTCGCGGTAGGGGGCCCCGCGTACTCTGCGTCGCCTTCTCTCTCGTCGTCGCACAAGCAGTCGCCCCCGCTGTCGCACCCCATCAGCCTGCAACGCAGACGCCTCTGCGCCACCCCCTCGGCTTCGTCGCGCGTCTCCAGCAGCGCGCGCCGGTCCATCATCGCGTCGAGGTGGGCCACCTCCACGGCCGCAATCTCTGGCCCCGCGAGCTCCCCCCCGCGAACTGAGGGCGACCTCGCATCGGGCCCTAGCGGCAGTCACCGCCGCGCGCGCATAGCCGCCCGATAACCTCAGCGAAGCAGCCCACCAGCATGTGCCCAATATTGCCCCAACCTACAATCTCGAGCGATTGTCCTAACATAAAAGCTTCCACCGACAGTCAATGGTCGTTTTACGGATATCCAGCACCCCGCAATTACATCGCGCAAGCCCTCGCAGCCCGACGCGAACAAGCACCTGACCGGACAGGTTTTGCGCGCCACCCCTTCGGGGCCTTTGTCGGAGCACATGTGGTCCGCTAGGGCCGAGGCCGGCGTGCCCACTGGATCTGCGCGTGAGCGGGCATCATCTAATCGCGCGACTCAGACTGCCCCAGGATTCTGGAAGACCGCCAGTCAACGCAGACGCCGACCCCCACGTCGCCAAGAAGAGCGAAGGAAGTCCCTCCTGCGAGGACCGCCTCGGTAAGTAATCGAACACGCGACCCGCCACGCGCGGCGCAATTCTCATCCCGCAGTCGAGCCCAGCCGAATACCCGACCAACGGACGCGCATTCCTCTGGATCCTCCGCGCCGCCGCGCTGAAGTCCTGCAAGCCCGTCGCGGTCAGGCCCCCAAGCGCGGATGCAAGACGCGAGGCCTCGGGCGCCCCCCCCCCCCTCCCCCCGCCCCGCCCCGCCCTGCCCTCGCGGCGACGTCGACGCCGCGGCCCACCCACTGCTGGCGCGATCTGCCGCGGGTCGCGATCCTCTTCGACGCCGCCAGAAACGATCGCCTCGCGACGATCGCCCATGATCTCGGCCGCCCCGGGCCCTCCACGTCGAAGCCCATGAAAGTCGTCGGCGCGCGGCCGCGCGATCCCCAATGGCTCGCCCACCATTTTGCGCCCGACGCAGGTCGCTGGATCGAAGCTTAGACCTCCCCATCCTAGTTCGACGAACATCCCGCGCAAAGCGACACACCGCGCTTTCGTTGCATCGCCAGCCCCGTAAATGCTCCAGGCCAGCTCCCACAGGTCGCACGTCTTCACTCCTGCGATGCTGCATTCCCCAAGGTTGGAGGGCATATCGACGTAGAGCTTGCGAGCGATCGACTCGCCTTGCAAGCGGCCTCCCTTCGCGCCGGCCACGGCCAGGTCAAGGTAAAGGCTTGACACGGCGCTGCGGACGAGCAAGATCATCTGTGATGACACTACACGCGAGTCTCGTCGAAGCACGTCGCCGAAATCGCCCCCGCGTCCACCGCGCCCACAAATCCTTGCCCGTGGCTCGAAGGTCGCGGGGCCGTAGTCTGTCCAGATCACCTCACACATGTCGAGCAAAAACTTGCCCTGGTCCTGCAGCATACTTGCACCGCGCATTCCGTGAATTCTCGACAGCCGTTTGCATCGCCCTCCACTTCATCTCGTCGCCACCCAGCGGCACCAGGTTGATATCCCGGTGCTCGTTCGCCCTCGCAAGCTCGCGAATCCATCTCGCCGCGAGCGCCTCGACGAGCAAGGCGCCGGCGAGGTGCCTGATTGGGCCAGCCTGGCCCGCTGCCCTGTCGATGCCGATCGGGGCGTCGCCCAACAAGAACTCCCACTTCAGCGTGACGGGATTGTCCTGCCGCTTCCCTCGGTAAGAATGCCACGTGCTTGCACTGGATGGTGCTTCTTTGGTTTGAGGTGTACGGCCCGTTGGCGCCGCCCTTTGCCCTGGCGGCGCTAGGGGTGGCGCCGCCGCCGTCGCCTCGGCCATGAAGCGCTCCTCCGCACTCCCGTGAGAGCCTGCAACTTCCCGAGGTCGTACAACGCGTCGTCTTTCTTGGTATGCCTGTACTTCAGGTCCTTCTTCGGCCTCCTGTGCTTCACTCCACCTCTTGGCCTCGCTGCGTCTTCCCCTGCCGAACCATCGTGTCGAATCGACACTGGTTGTGGCGTCACCTGAGGTTGAACATGAGTTTCATGCTGTTCTTGTGGAGCGTCTCCTGGTGCAACTTCTTCCTGAACCGTATACGTGATCATATCGATGAGAGTAATCAGCCCATGCGAAATCAGTCAATCCAGGACACGTGGGCTCATGGCCCAAGACCTGCTGCGAGGTATGCTGCACTAGGCCGCGCGTGTCCGAGCTGAACAGCCTCGTCCACTCGATGTTGCATCCTGGCGCAGCATCTGCTACTGCTGGGCCAGGAGTGATTTGTTGTCCAGCTGGCGCAGGTGGGTCTTTTCTCAGCTCCAGGCTGCAACAGCCCCAAAGATAAACTACCATGCCTGATGCGTCCATCTCAGGCGTGCTCAAGCTTCCTCCTCCGCTTGATTTGGGTCGTATTGCTGTCCCTGTTCCACCTGATCAAGCCGCTGTGGCATCACGTCACGATCGTGAACCACCTCGGAAACCATCGTTCGTCCCGTGTCTTCCCCCGCCTTAGCCGTAGTAACACCTCCTTGTGCAGGTACTGGCTCGTGTTTTCAGTCGGCTGGCGGTGGCGATGGTGCCGACTGCTGTGGCTCGTGTCCCTGTGTTTGTTGTCCTTCGTTGGTTGGTGGCTGTCGATAGGGAGGTTCTGCCGTTTCTGCCGTTTCTCGCTAGGCAGCGTTGTCATGCGCCCCGCAGGCGCGGAGGGCTCCGCAGCGGCCCAACATGCGGGCACTCAGACGGCGGCCCCGGGAACCCGACCCCGAGGGAGGGGGAGGACCAGGGACCAATAATATCGTGTCCCTGTGTTTGTTGTCCTTCGTTGGTTGGTGGCTGTCGATAGGGAGGTCGGTCGTGTGCTTGCTGCTCCGGTGGCGGCTGATGTGGTGGCCGCAGTTGCGGCGGTTGCTGGTCGTCCTGCTTGCCCACTCGTGGTGGACTACAGGTGCTGCCCAGGCAGGTCGGTCGAACCGCGTTGTCCAGGACTTGGGCGACGAGATCTATGCATATCCACTGCTCCCGGCCAGGCCCATCCTGGGCCCAGGAGCGGTGTATATGCCTCCCTGGCCAAGCCAGGAGGGCGTATACACAGCTCTTGGGCCCAGGATTGGCCTGGCCGGGAGCAGTGGATATGTATAGATATCGTCGCCCTAAGGACTTGCCCATCGCTGGTCCGCCATCCGAAAACGAGTCACTGAACTGTATCGTGCCGAATTCGCTCTCCGTGGCTCGTCGTAGTCCCCCGACCCCCGCTTGCTGGGGGTGGGAAGGCGCGTGAGATGAATGGCTGTGCCCCCTAGCCCTTTCCCCCTTTCCCCAAGGTCCAACATTTCATTTGAGGGAGGGTATCCAGGTTCTCTGGCGCGCCCCTTGAGCCTCTGGAACTTCCAAATCTGCCTTCCGTGGCCTCGAAGACGTTCCAAGACGGTCCCGATCGCCGACCGATTGGCCCAAGACGCCCACGATGGCTCCAAGACGCCCGAGGACGCCTTCGAGACGCCCCAAGAAAGGTCCAAGAGCCTTCCCAAGAGGGCCCCGAGAGGCAAAAAGCAATGGTTTCCCCTAGGTGGTTCATTCTTTCTGGGGTTGTCGTGTTCTCGAGCTTCCGACGCTACAAGACGGCCCAACAGGACCCGTAGACCGTCCCAAAACGGCCCAAGAGGTCCTTTCTGGGGGCCCCAGGAAGGTCCAAGAGATTTCGGAAACGGCCCAAAGGGAATTCCAAGATGGCCTCAGATCGCCCCAAGAAGGCCCCACGAGAGGCCAAGAGGGAGAACATGAAACGAAAATCCAATGTTTAGGCCCCAAGAGGCCCCCGAAAGGCCCCAAGAAGCCCTGAAGCGGCCCAAAGGAAACCCATAATAAGCCCCCAAGCGACCTAACAAAGGTCCTAAACCGGCCCCAATGACGCTTCGAAACTGCCTCCAAGAGGCTCCACCAGGCCCCCAAGCCGCTGCCAAGACGCCCACGCAAATTCCCACATATTGTCCAAGAAGCCCATGACGCCTCAACCGTGGAGCACCCATATACACACATGTCCTTACACAGTTTTATCGGTGTGAATCGATATATACATATATATATATATATATGTACCTATATATACACACAGAGATACCTACACGCATACATACATATATACATACATACATACATACGTACGTACGTACGTACGTACATACATACATAAATACATACATACGTACATATGCATGTACTTATGGATAGGTGTTTAAATGTACGCGTGTATACATATGTATATGTGTGTGTATACATTCACGCATGCATCCTTACATATGTACTTGCACACAAACATTCATACATACAAACATACATGTCTACATGCATGCGTGCATGCATACATACATGCGTGATGCACGCATGCAGACATACCTACATACAGACACGCAGGCATGCAGACGTACAGGAATACAGACATGCAGACATGGTGACATACAGACATACAGGCATACATAAATACAGACATACTGGTATGCCGACATGCGCGTATGCAGCCATGCAAACATATTCCCGTACACACATCGATACATGCATGATGCATACAGACATACAGACATACAGGCATACAGACGTACAGACATACATACACACAGACATACAGCCATGCAGCCATACACACAGATATACATACATATACACTGGCATACAGACATACAGACATACAGGCATACAGACATACATACATGCATGCAGACGTACATGCATACATACATGCCTACATACAGATACACCTGTGTGTATAAAGATAGGCATACATGCGTGCACGCATATAGCGTGTCAACACATGCATGCATGCATGCAGTCATGCACACATACACGCGTGCATGCATGCATGAGCACAGACATACCTGCATGTACACACGTGTTACATTCATACACACATGCAGACATGCATGCTTATGCATATACATATGCACATGTATATACATATGTACATAAACATATACATATACGCTTGCAAATAAACACAAGCAGGTAACTGCATGCATGTACAAGTATATATATACATATATATATATATATACATATATGTATATATGTGTATGAATGTACATGTGCATATACACGTGCATGAACATACATGTACATACACACACGCATACATACAAATAATGCATGTATCCACACATATCTACACATACATAGACCTGCATATACATACATATGTAAATATACAGGCATACATACATACGGACATGCGTGCATACAAGCATGCATAATACATGTATGCATACGTACGTACATACATTAAAACATATATGCATGCATGCGTGAATGCGTGCATGCATGATGCAGACAGGCAGACAGTCATACAGAAATACAGACAGGCAGCCAGAGAGACACACAAATATACAAATATACATACATCTACACGTACATATGTCTATCCATCACCGTGCCCCCTGGCACGTTGAGGCGTGATCCGCAGACTGCCGCGTGCATCTCCCCTGCTCACCGAACCCGCTTCCCCCGTGCCCGCTCGACAATGGTGCACGCCCAGCATGGCGGCGAATGTCGAAACCCCCATTCCGCGCGTGCCCGCTCGAGGATGGTGCACTCCCCGCATGGCAACGAATTCCCTGAACCCCCCTCCCGCACGTGACCACTCGAGGACGGTGCATATCCCGCATGGCAACGAACGCCTGAACCCTCCGAAGATTGCGCACATCCTGCAAGGCTGCGAACTCCTTGCTACAGCCCCCATCCCACGCACACCCGCTCGAGGAGCGTGCACGTCCCGCGCCCCCAGGCGCTGCCCCCAAGCGCTCCAGCCCCCCCCCCCAAGCCACAATCCTTCGTTGAAAACGGCGGAGACGCACCCCGAGCTTGCAAGATGACCCGCGCAGGCAAAACCAAGGACACCAAGGCGGCCCAAGATGCCCTGAAGACGGCCAGAGGGGCCGAACGTCGACTCAAGACGGCCCAGGATGCCTCCGAGCGGGCCCAACGTGGCCGCAACAGGACCTCCAACGGGGTCGGGTACCGTTCGGCAGAGCTGGCGGGCGCGCGATCGCTGCTGGCTGACCTCGACGCGTGCGCACGCGGCGCCCACGCGGTCCCATCTGATCGAAGCCACTACTAACATCATGTTTGATGGGCGTGCTTTCCACCACCACCACCACCACCACCACCACCACCACCACCATACGTTGGAGGGGAAGGGGCTCCTCCTCCTCCTCCTCCTCCTACTCCTCCTCCTCCTCCTCCTCCGCCCCCTCCTCTTCCTCCGCCCCCTCGTCGTCCTCCTCCTCCTCCTGCCCCCCGTCGAACTTATGGTGGTGGTGGTGGAAAACAGGTCCATCCATATTCCCGTTTACGAAAGTGCAGTCAATGCGCACGCCGACGCTCCTGTTCAGGAGGCTTCTTCTTGCACAACGCTGACCTCAATGTTCCACGTGTGCTCAAAGAGCACTGTCTTGGACGTGCTACAGCCCGTGGTTGTTTTGAAGAGCTTGACAGGCGCGCGGGGGGGGGGGGGGCGATGGCCCCATATGGTAATACTACGTGAGACGGGCACACTGGGAACTTTCGAGTCAGATCAAAGCAAGGGCTCCGCACACTCCAATTTGAAAAGGATGAGGGGAGGGAAGTCGATATCAGCAATGGATGCTAGGGTGAACAAGTATGGAAAACCCTTACGCACAGGGAGGCTCGTGAAGCCCAGCCTCGGAAATGTGATGAAGTCTTGTAGCCTTTCGAACAGGGAACACCTGTGATGCACCCTACGAGGTGCAATATACGAGGTGCAATAAGTTTGGCGAACTGCAGGGGCCCTGGGACACACACACACACACACACACACACACCCACACACACACATACACACAAATAACCGCATTCCCCATATTTCCCATATTTTCTCGGCTTTTGTCTTCCCCCCCCCCCCATATTTTTCCACATTTTCTTGGGAATCGACGATTCATTGTGTCTGTGTGTTGTTTCTCCTCCTGACGAACTTGAGCTCGCCCCCTCATGCTCGAGCAACGATCCCACCCTCCACGCAGCAACTTGTCCGCAAAACGTCCAGAGGCCGCGAGCGCAGTCACCCATCGGAAGTTTCTGTTGCGCCTGGCAGGCGCAGTGCCGCAGGGATGGGCGCCGTGCTGCCAGGTTGCGGCGCTTCGGGTGTTCAGTGGGAGCCAGATGTCATACAGTCGGACTTGATTAGAGAGGACACGCGATAGGACACAAGACCCTTCCGAGGGCCACGTTGCCACAGAACTGCAGGAGGCATGGGTCGCAAGACACAGGACACGAGGGTACCCTTGATCTGGCAAGGTCGACCTACTAATCCGGGCCGCCTGTATACAAGGTGCGATAAGATTGGAAAACTTGAGGTCGCCCCCTATTGCTCGAGCAACGATCCCACCCTCCACGCAGCAACTTGTCGGTAAAACATCTGGAGGTCGCGAACGCAGTCACCCATCGGAAGTTTCTGTTGCGCCTGGCAGGCGCAGTGCCGCAGGGATGGGCGCCGTGCTGCCAGGTTGCGGCACTTCGGGTGTTCAGTGGGAGCCGGATGTCATACAGTCGGACTTGATTGGAGAGGACACGCGATAGGACACAAACACTTCCGAGGGCCACATTGCCACAGAACTGCAGGAGGCATGGGTCGCAAGACACAAGACACGAGGGTCAAGACACGTGTTAGATGAGTTTGGCTTTAAACTTGTGGATGACATCACAATGGACTCTAACAATCCGAATTACCATTGATTTAAATATGTGTTTAACATGTGGAAAACATGTTCTAAACACGTTTCAAGCATCTGTTTTACATGTTTAAAACATGTTTGAAACATGTTTTAGGCATCTGGAATTATCTGGCAGCATGCTCCCTCTCCATTGATCGCCCTTCACAACTGTAAACTCAGTCAACGCCAATGGGGCAATGGGTGTGGGACAAGGTCGGCGCGCGCGCGCTCGCGGCCCGCAGGGTACCATTTCACAGGGATGGCGGGGAGGGCAGAGACGTGGAGCAGAACTGTCTTGACGCTGCAAGTTGGATGGTTTTTGACATGCGATTTCAGCGAGCGAGCTCGATCCTGAAAACCACAATGTTGTGTATCGAGCTCAATGGAAAGTATTTGAATGCAGATGGATTTTTATCATTTCGACGTGCGCTCGCGCGCGTGGCCAACATCGTATTATTTGAAACGGAATCGATGGAAATGCACTTGAAAGATCACATCGGGCGATGCGCATCCGTCAGGCTGGTAGAGCCTGATCTTGTCTAGAAGAAGTGGTGCAAGTGTGGATGCACGCCGGTCGGAAGAAGTGGGTAGAAACATGAGGTAGGAAGGCAGACAAAGTAGATTGGGCTCGGGGGGCCGCCCAAAGAATAACAAGCAAAAGCCATACCATATCGATCATTGAAGTAGGAAGGCGCTTGAAGTAGATTGGGTTCTGGAAATCCACAAATACCTACTTCGGCGGTGGACAAACCTCCCTGTAGTAAACCTCCCCTCAGTCGGAACGGCCTGGGACCGAAACCGACGGACCTGGAACCGCAAAGATGACGGCCGCGACGCCCTCCCGCGAACCGAAGACGGCCAATTCCTTAATCGACGTGTCAGGGTAGGAGGTCTATCCACCTCCGACTACTTTCATCAACCGATGGGTTTGTGTGGTGCGTGCTGCGCGGTTCAGTATGCGCGTGTATCTGGCAACGCCGGGCATCTTGCATAACCATAAAAGTCGAAAAAATGTTTCAGTTTTTTGTTGCGTAAAAACAACAAAAACAAACAGAGATACAAACAAACAGACAAACAAAAAGCTACTACTTTCAACGACCGATGGGTTTATGCGGTGCGTGCTGCGCGGTTCAATATTCGGGAGCGGCAAAGAGGGGGGTGTCGAAGAGGGGGGTGTGCAAATCATGACCGGCGGCATGTGCGCGGCCCAGCGGGCGGGCCAGGGACGTAATGAAATAAGAAGAGGCGCCATGAAATCTGAGAAATATCATGGCCCCCGCCATGATATCCACCCCCCCCTAGTCATCACCCTCGTCTTTTCCGCCCCCGAAATATCTGCGTGCACCTCGCAGCGCTGGGCGGCGCACGGGGCGGCCACGGGCGGCGACCTCGGCCGGGAGCGCCCCGGAGGCGCCCGGCCCGCGCGCGAGGCGGCCACGGAAGGGAGGCCACGGGGCGGCCACGGCCGACGGCGACCAGTGACAGTCAACCAGTATACTCCAGAATTCGTAATAAAAGGGAGGGGGTCTGGACCCTCCAAGACAAGCCATTTCAGACCTCCCCCGTGGGAGAACCCTCCAAAACATCGTCCCCAAACCCCCCAGGCCCTCCAAAATAGCCTGGAAGAGACCCCCCCCCGAAATGAGACTCCCCTCCTTTTATTACGAAATCTGGAGTATACGGCAGGTCCGTGTCGTGCCGACTTCGGCATTGGTTCCTGACACCGCGGGGATCGTTCAGCCTTGAACGATCGGCCGTTTCCGAAGCGTCCAAATCGTTCCGCATCGAACGATTCGGGGTCGCACGCGGCGTTCAAAGTTGAACGCCGCTGGCGGGGTCGCCGCGGGTCGACACGATACGAACCTACCGTAGACAGGATGCGCGATGAGGATGCAAAGGGCCTTGGACGCCCATTTCGAAGCTCTTCGAGCAAGGCGTTGGGAGGCAGCTGCTGGGAGGTGCTCGCCGGGAAGCTTGCGGAGGATTGAGCCCCATTGGGGGGCTGTTACGCCGGAGAGGGCCTCGGACCAAGCAGGACTAAGCAGGATTAAGCGGGATTAAGCGGGATTAAGTCGGATTAAGCGAGATTAAGCGGCCACGGCCGACGGCGACCAGGTACAGTTAACCAGTATAGTAAGTTAGGAGGCAACTACTGGAAGATCTTCGTCGGAAGGATTAAGGAGGATAAAGCCCCACTGGGGGGCTATTACGCCAGAGTGGGCCTCGGATCAAGCGGGATTAAGCGGGATTAAGCGGGATTAAGCCGGATTAAGCGGGATCAAGCTGGATTAAACTGGATTTCGGACCAGGGCGAAAACAGAATGTGACCTCCCAGGAGTTGCATCGAACTTGGACGCCCAGTTCGAAGCTTTTCGAGCAGGGCGCGGCCAACGCAAGTGGCCAAGGACGGACCGAGGAGGCAAGGGGATGCAAGGGTACCCTTGAGAAAGTTGCCCATCCTCACTATGCACGCGCGGACTGAAAAGACCCAGAAAACAAAGCCACTTGCACGGAGCAGGAGCAAAAAACCCAGTGCAAGCGCAACCTGTGCAGCAGGTGCCGCCAAGCGCGCGCGCGAGGCAGAGAAAGAGAGGCATCACAAAAGGACCCAGGAGTGGCCACAGACCAGCGCAATCCTCAGAAAACAGTGCGTGTGCGTGTGTGTGTGTGTGTAAGTGTAAGTGTGTTCGATTGCCCGCCTTTGCAGCAACACCAAAAAGGTATGAACACGAGCATTCGAAGGCCCGCGCGGACTCGTTGGATCGGCGCTGGGCCCCCCTGGTCCCCCCTGGTCCCGAGCCGATCCTCCAAGAAACCCGCACGGACCTTCGAAAATATATGACCACGCCGTCTGTTTCTCTCCGAGTCTCTCCTGCCAGAGCCGGCTGCAGGCATGACCACAGATTCTCGGCGGATGTGGCACCACCCCAATGAATCAGTGTCCCGGTCACGATCACGGGCACGGTCACCAGCACCTCTTCCGGACAGAAACACAAAGGAGGAGGAGGAGGAGGAGGAGGAGGAGGGGAGGAGGAGGAGGGGGAGGATGGGGGAGGAGGGGGAGGGGGGGGGGAGGGGGAGGAGGCGGAGGAGCATCCTCACCCCGTCGAGGAAACAGTGGCACCGCTGGCCGACCTCCCCCCCCCAGGTGGGGAGATGTGCAGTCTCCCTGGAGCATCGCAGATCCCATCCCCACCCAGAGGGGAGAAAGCTGGGAGCGCTGCCTCACCCTGTCCTGGCGGGGGCTGGGACGGTTCTGACGGTGAGTAGGCCTCTGTCGTCGTCGCGGTCGCGACCATCGCGATTACGCTTGTCCTTTTGGCATGAAGGAACAGATGCGAAGGCGGGGACTTGTCCATATAAACCGCCTGGGAATCGAGTCCTGAGGACCCAGCTGTCGATGGATATGGACGTATTTTGGCCCCTGGGGGCCGAAATAGATCCATGTCCACCGCCCGTGGAGGCCCGCGAACATCGATCCTCCAGGCGGTGGTATGTATTACACCAGAGAAGAAACCAAATCAACCAGTGGATGGTTTGAAAATTCGTGATATGGATATTGAGATCGATTGTGAGATCGATAGTGAGACCGTTAGTGGGATCCATCGTATGGACGATAGTAAGGTCGATTGTGAGACCGATCGTGAGATCGCTCGTGCGATCTATAGTGGGATCGATTATGAGATCAATAGAGAAGTGGGTAATGAGATCGATGGTGAGTCCGATCGAAAAAGACATCAACCAAAAACCAGGGAACCTGGAAACCCGGGAACCCCGCCGCCCACCGAAGTCGGTCCGGAACCAACAACCGGGACCCTGGGAACCCGTAACCCGGAACCCCGGAGCCAGGCCGCCTACCGAGATCGGCCCGCAACTTTCGCCACATCTTTCAATGTCCGCCTGGTTTGACTACCTACCAGACCACCCCAATCCAACCCGAAGACCCGAATTTCGGGTTGGGGGGGTACGGGTTCCATATGCGTTTTTTCAATGTTCCTCGACCCCCCCCGACTGGAAATGGAGGGCAAATTGAGGCCTTCAGGTTGAGTTGGGGTGGTTTGGTGGGTGGTGATGATTGGGGAATCAATCCCCGCCTCGAAAAAAGGGTCCAAGGGAGAACAGGTTCTGGACCCCAGAGCCTCTCCCAGGACCAGGCCCTCATGGAGTCCCGAAACGGTGCAATGACAGACCGTGCGGTGACCTCGAAATCCCCCAAGACCTCAACCGCACGGCTTGTCACCGCACGGTCTTGGAACCCCCGAGGCCCCAATCGCCCGAGACGCCCTCGGAGCACGACCCGAGCCCCAAAACCGTGCACCGACCCCGAATCCCCACCGACTCACCGCACGGTGTGGTCACCACCCCGCCCTGGGGGGCCCCCGAGCCTCCCGAGCCGCCCTCCCACGGCCCCGGAGCCCGTGGACGGCCGCAGGGGCCCGACCACGGCGGAGCGCCCCCCGGGACCCGCTGGCCCTCGGGCACGCCCCCCCCCCTTCCCTCCCTCGCGACGAGGCCCCTGCGGTCCTCGGGCGCCTCGCCCTTCTTCGCCTCCTCCCTCCTCGCCTGCGCCTTCGTCAGCTGCCCGGAGGCCGCATCGAGCAGCTGCGCGAGCAGCGCCACCACGTCGCCGCCGCGCGCCTTGCGCGCCTCCTCGCCCTCCTCCGGGAGCGTCACGTCCTCCGGCAGGCTGCCGACGTCGGAGGGGCAAAGAGGGCAGCGCGTGCGCGTGCGGTGGGGGAGCTCCTGCGGGGCGTGTCGCGGCGGCGGCCCCCGCGGCACACGCCGTGCCTTGCGGGCTGGCGGCGTGTCCGTCTGCTTCGAGGGACAGGAGGCTCGGAGCGGCTCGGAACGCTGGTCCGAGGAAGAGAAAAGCATAAACAGAAGCTTTCGGCGGCCCGCGCGGATGTCTTGGATCGGCTCTGGACCAGGGAGGTCCGGTCCAGGGCCGATCCAAGAGATTCGCGCGGAGTTCCGACATTTTACGTTTATTCCGATGTTTCATATTCGATCTGCGTGCCGCGCCGAAGCCTTTCGGAGATCCGCGCGGAGGGGCGGCGACGGAGGCGCCGCCAGTGGGGGGAGGGTCCAGCGCCGATCCAAGACGTCCGCGCGGACCTCTGGAAGTGCACAGCGCGACAGAACCATAGGGATTACGCGGTAAGGATGCTCTAAAGACCTTGGACGACCAAGTGAAAGCCCTTCTGAGCGGAAGGTGGCCCGCGATGATGGACAAGGATGGGGCAAGAGATGCAAGGATGGAGGGGTGCCCCGCAAGGCTGGGGAGCCTTGCGACCCCGCCCGGCTGCATGCTCGTGCCGACGCTTGGCCCCTCCAGAAGCGCTTCACGTGGCTCCGGACCAGCTCCAGCACCTGTCGGGCCGGGCGAAAGGGGGGGCTATAGCGGCTATAGCAAAGGGGGGGACAGCAAACGTGGCTGATTTCCCGGGCGCCTCCCGGCGCCGGAGGCGGCTACGTATATCGAGGCATGGGCCCCTCGGTGGGGCCGAAACCAGCTGCATGCAGCAGATTTCGTACCCCCCCCCTGTCGGATCGGCGATCGAAATGAATGGGATCGGCGGAGATCGGCAGCCGAGTGGGGGAAAGTCGAATCGGCGGAAATCGGCGGGCTAGCAGGCCTCCAGTAGGGGGAATCGGAGCCCGAATCAAAATCCGAAGTCGAATCGAATCGGAATCGGAATCCATCGACACCGAATCGAATGGACTCGGAGGAACCGAAACGAGCCCTGCCTGGTGCAGCTCCTGCCGCTGCTCCTTCGCCACGGCCTGCAGTGCCTCGACGGCCTTGCCTCGCACCGGGCGCTCCGGGAAGTGCGCCTTCGGGCAGTCCTTCTCGGGTCGGGCGAAAGGGGGGGAAAGCAAAGGGGGGTTTGAGAATCAGCTCACGTAGCTGATTTTCCTGGCGCCTCCCGGCGCCAGGAGGCGCCCATGTATCGAAGAATGGGCCCCTCGGTGGGGCCGAAACCAGCTGCATGCAGCAAATTTCGTAACCCCCCCTTTCCCAATCCCCCCCTTTCGCCCGGCCCGATCCTTCGCGGCCAGCTCGCACGTGGCCAGCGTGCGGCGGTCGAGGGCCAGGCGGCGGAGCCTCTTCGAGCACGCGGCCTGCTCGGAGTCCCGCCACCTCCGCAGGCCCTCCTCGGGCGGCGGCGGCGTCCGAGCCCCGTCCCCCCCGGCCATCGACCCTCCTGGATCGATCTCCTCCTCCTCCTCCTCCTCCTCCTCCTCCTTTCCTCCTCCTTCCCCCCATCCAACTTATGGTGGCTCTCCTGGATCGATGGGAGGCGGGGGCAGGGCTCAGATTTCGCCACGTACTCGACGGCTTCCGAACCCTGTCCCCCAACGCCCATCGAGTTGCCTGAATCGTTGGTCGGCGAGGGTAGGGTTCGGATTTCGCTGCCGACTCTGGGGAACCCAAAAAGGTACCGATACCCGCACTCCCTGGACCTCCCCTGGGATGCGTTCTGACCAGAATTATTTTCGAGGCGAATCCAGCGGTGGTGACGAGAGCCTCCCAGGAGGCCCAACAGGACGAAAACGAGGCACGGGTATAGTACCGCTTCCTCCTCTGTCGGGGATCTACTGACCAAGGTCCATCCAAACCCGGATGAGTCAGGCTTTGCAAGATCCCGCAAGATCCCACAGGATCCAGGAGGATCCTGCACCCAAACCCGGGTCAATGCAGCCCTGGCTCCGGAGGATCCCGGACGATCCTGCGCTCTGACTGACCCCCGTCCTCCGCCGGCCAAAACACATACAGAACAGCCCAGGGCACTCTCCCCCAGGATGCACAAGAACGCGCAACAGACGCTGAAAACATTCGGGTACCCTCCCCAAACAGACCTCGATCTTATGCCTCGGACCCACCGTACTTCCTTTCCCCCCAGAGCCTAAGACACCCGCAGCGTCGGCCGACTGAAACTGAAACTGTTGGAATGGCGGGCCGTCGATCGACGGAGCCTACCACGAGTAGGGGACCATATGCGAACCCGACCCCTACCCCCCACGATTTTTGAGGGGGAGGGTGGGGTTCACTTCGTTCGGGAGCTCCCGAACGAAGTGAATCCCACCCTCCCACTCAGAAATCGTGGGGGGTAGGGGTCGGGTTCGCATGTGGCTCCCTACTTGCTCGCTTCGGATGCCCTGGCTGCTCACACGGAGCGGAACCACCCCAACGCACTGAGCGCTGTCGCGGAGAGGGGCAGGACCGCGAAGGGGGAGCTTCCAGACTCTGAGACTCCTTGAAGTGCCGGAAGGGGTCGTCGAGCCCACCTTCCCAATCGACGCCCTCTTCGTCGTCCAGGTCCGCGGCGTCGCCCGGCATGTTCGTGCTGAAGGCCGAGGGGCGGCGCGCCTGGCGGGGCGGGAGGGGCCAGCCCAGGATGCACGCTGTGCGCCAGATGGCCTGGCCCCAAATGGCTGCGGACGAGGACCCTTCCCTCCCCTCCTCCTCCTCCACCTCGTTCTCCTCCTCCTTCTCCTTCTCCTCCTCTTCCTCCTCCTCCTCCTCCTGCAACATAATCATCAGCATCACCATCACAATCAGCATCAGCATCAGCATCAGCATCAGCGTCAGCATCAGCATCATCATCATCAGCATCATCATCAGCATCATCAACAGCATCATCATCATCAACAGCATCATCCTCATCCTCCTCCGTCATCATCAGCATCACCATCAGCATCACCATCAGCATCATCATCAGCATCATCCTCATCCTCTCATGATCATCCTCATCCTCCTCCTCATCGAGTACCTATTTCAAGGGTGGGAGAGCCCAAGTGCCCCATCCGATTCAAAATGGTTATGCCTACCCTGAGGGCATTAGCGCTACACTGCCATCTTCCTCCTCCTCCTCCTCCTCCGCCCTCCTCCTCCTCCTCCTGCTCCTCTCAATTATTAGTATTCCTCTTATTATTATGTTTCGTAGTATCTTCTTTGTAATATCAGCATGATTGTTCTTACTGGTAGTATCATTCTTCGTTCGAATTACTAGTATCATCATTGCCAGTAGTCTTACCATTCATATGTATATTGCGAATATTCATATTGTTACTGTTATTACCCGTATACTAATCATTCGTATTCAGAGTATGCTTCTTCTGAGTATTATTAGTATTGTTCGTATCCTTATTATTCTTAGCATCAGTCTGTCTAATCTGGTTCGCCATATTATTGTTTTGTTCGTACTCGTCATTTGCTTAGTATTATTACTATGCTTCTTCATTGTAAGTCTCTCCTTTTCTTCCTCCTCCTCCTCTTCAATCAACCTCCTCCTCCTCTTACCCCTCATCATCATCATCATCATCATCATCATCATCATCATCATCATCATCATCATCATCATCATCATCATCATCATCCTCCTCATCCTCATCCTCATCTTCATCCTCCTCCTCATCGAGCACCTATTTCAAGAGTGGGAGAGTGCCCCATCCGATTCAAAAGGGTTATGCCTACCCTAAGAGCATCAGCACTACACTGTAATCCTCCTCATCCTCCTCCGCCCTCCTCCTCCGCCCTCCTCCTCCGCCCTCCTCCCCTCCTCCTCCTCCTCCTCCTCCTCCTCGCCCTCCTCCTCCTCCTCCTCCTGTTCCTCTACCTCTTCCTCTTCCTCATCCTCCTCCTCCTCCTCGGCCTCCGCTTCCGCCTCCGCCTCCTCCTCCTACTCCTCCGCCTCCTCCTCCTCGCATCGTCAGACCGGTAAGAGGCCCTGCAGAAACGCAACACGTGGACGGAGGAGACCGGTCAGGAGGAAGGACCGTCGGAGAAGCAGCGGGGAGCATATTAACAAGAAGAAACAAACAGAAGAAGGATGTCAGCCAGCGTGGACCCCAAGCATCGTTTTCCGAGCAGTAGACGTTGTGCAATCTAGGTGGAGCAACACAAGTGGAGCGATCTGAGTGGAGTAAGATGTGCGGTACCATTAAGCTGCGCAGTGTGTGTGGTGCAAACTATGTGGTGCAATACATAGTTTGCATTCTAGATTGCGAAAAGATGTGGTGCAATCGATGTGGTGCAAACTATGTGGTGCAATCTACGTGGTACGCAATACATGTGGTGCAGTCTCTGCGGTGCAATTGGTCTTTACCCATGCTTTGACACATCCCAAGCTCTTGCAAACATCCCACCCACCCACCCGCAACTTGGTTTGCAAAACCAATGCGGTGGCGATTGCGATGCATGCTCTGCATTGGCTGGTGCATCTCTGCGGCCGCGCCAACCCTAGCACGCGCGCGCAACGTTCAGCCAGTTTGGCGCCTCCGACCAGGCCGCGGTGGCGCTGACCGCTGGGCGCATCCCAGTGGGCACTTCACTGCGAGTCGGCGACTCGGGCGGGCGCGATATCATGGCAACGCCGGCTACGGTAGACGCGATGATGATACTAGCAATGCTGGTGACGATGTTCGCACCGACGAAGGCGCAGCCAGTGCGGGCGTAGATGCTGATCACGACGACAACGATGACGGCGTCCTCGCGTCGGCGACAAAGGTTTTGGAAAGAGTTCGACATGCGCGCGCGGCCGACGCGCGAGAGTGGCCAGCATGGTTTCTTTGACACGGATCGTGCCCCTCCAGCACGCGCGCAAGAGCGTGCGAATGAAGTCGGCATGCGGCGCCAGAGGCCCATTAGGCAGAATTCCATGCAGATATTGAAAAACCGATGGTTGTCTTAAGAATTCGCGAGAGCGCGCGCGCAAGCTTTTTGAAAACTGATGTTGCGGACCCTTATGTTTTTGAATACTGTTGTTGACATTCGGTTTTGAAATCCTTCCGGAACCGAAAAGGTGTTTGAAGGATGTCGACATGCGCGCGCGACGACGCGCGCGTGTGCACTTCGTCTCATTTTTTGGCAACAAATTCTCGCGACGGCACGCGCGCAAGGGCGTTCGAACGATCTCGACACGCGCGCGCGAAGCCCGTTCGGTAGCATGTTCTGCACATGTTGCAAAAAACGATGGTTTTCTGAGGACTTCGCAAGAGCGCGCGCACGCTTTTTTTGAACATCGATGTTGCGAAACCCTGTGTTTCTATATGTGTTCTGGACACTCGATGTCGAAATCCTTCCGGAACCGAAACGGTTTTTTAGAATTTCGGCATGCGCGCGACGACGCGCGCGTGTGCACATCGTATCATGTTTTGCAAGGGCTTCTTGAAAACTGATGATGTTTGATAAACGAATGCGCGCGCATAACAATGTTTTGCAATGGATGGCGGGGGGGGGGTCAATACCGGCTCGGGTGGGACGGCATGAAGTCAAAGTTACGATGGACGATCGGGCAGAATCTTATGAACATTACAATACGAAAAGTTGGACCAATAAACCCGGGGGGGGGGGGTAGAGTCTATTTTTTGGGGAAGGCGAATCTGTGCGGTGCAATCTGTTGTACAATCTGGGCGGCGGCGGCGGCGGGGGGGCGGCGACGGGGCCGCGGCGGCGAGCGTGGAGCCGCAGGACCGCCGCCCAGACCCGGACGACAAGCGGCCACGAGGCGGCGACGGAGCGGCGCCAGCGAGCAGAGAGCCGCCAAACCGCCACCCATAGGAAGGCACCAACTATACACCAACACCGATCCTGGCCAGGATCACCCTGGGCCCAGGATCGGTGTATACGCCCTCCTGCCTTGCGCAAGAAGGCATATACACCGATCCTGGGCCCAGGATGATCCTGGGCCAGGATCGGTGTTGGTGTATAGTTGGTGCCCTCCGAACCCAGGCCCAGTTCCTCGGACTAGATATGGAAACCCCTGAGTGCAAGCACGGTTTGGGGAACGAGGGGCAGAGAAAAGCCTGACCGCACAGGAGCGGGAAGCGCCGTTCTTGCTCGTAGCGGTGCTTGTCGTCAAAGCTCTGGACGCCAGCGTTCGTGCTGGGAGCTCTGGCGTTCGAAGCTGCCCACGTCATCGTTCGTAATGGAGCCTTGGGATGTCGTGGTCGGTCTCTCGTAGGCCTCTTAGAAGCAATTCTGAAGCCTCTTGGGGGCCGTTTTTTGGGGCCATCTTGGGGGCATCTTGGGGGCCTTTTTGGGGCCTCTTGGGGGGCTCCCGGGGGCCTCCTGGACCATCCGGGGGGGCACTTGGGGCCGAGGACCCGAAAAGTCCGTTCATGTACCTCGTCTGGGCCCCTCTAGGAGCCATATTGACGGCCTCTTGGGCCGCCGCGAAGCCTCTTGGGGCCGTCTTGGGGCCGCCGTGGGGCCTTCTGGTGCCTTCTTGGGGCCGTCTTGGGGGCCTCTTGGGCCGTCGTGAGGCGATCTTGGGGGCCCCTTGGGCCGTCTTGGGGCGATCTTGGGGGCCTCTTGGGCCGTCTTGGAGCGTCGGGAAACGGAAAAGGCGAGAACCCCAGAAACCTTCAAAAACTATTCAAAAATCATATATTTGTGCCTCTTTGGCGCTCTTGTGAGGCCTCTTCGAAGCCTCTTGAGGCGACTTGGAGGCCTCTTGAGGGCCTCCTGGGCCGTCTTGGAGCTCTCTTGGACCGTCTGGAAGCCATCTTAGGGCATCTTGGAACGCTCTAGGGCGGTTTTGGAGCGCTCTTGGGCCGTCTTGGAGCCCTGGTGGCCGTCTTGGGCGCGTCTTGGCCAGATTTTTTGAACGGAGTGACAATTTTTCCGCAATTTTCCGGAACCCGCCAGCGAGGTGCGGGATGCGATCGGTACCCTTTGGTTGGAGAAAATTAAGCCCCTGAACCAACGGTGCACGCCGTAGGCGCTTCCCGTCATACCCCTTAGTTAGAGAAAATTAAGCCCCTGAACCAACGGTGCACGCCGGAGGCGCTTCGACTTTGGGCCATCTTCGCTTCTCTTGGAGCGCTCTTGGGCTGTCTTGGGGCCTCTTGGGCGCCTCTGGGGCCGTCTTGGAACCTCTTGGAGCGCTCCGGGGCCGTCGTGGAGGTCTCTGGAGCCGTCCTGGGCCGAAAAAGCCGCCAACTCGGTCCCTGGAGGGTGTGTCTTCGGAGCCTTGGTGTGAAGCGCTTTTTACGTTGCCGCTCGCTCTGGGAGCCCTGGTGTCGAGAATTGTTCACGTCACCGTTCGCTCGTCGGAGCCTTGATGTCACGAGCTTGTCACGTCACCGGTCGCTCTTGGGAGCCTTGGTGTGGAGAGCTTTTTGCGTTACCGATCGCTCTATCATGTGGCGTCTATGGGCCTTCTTGGGGGTCCTTTTGGGGCCCTTTGGGGGCCCTCTTGGACTGTCTTGGGGCCCTCTTGGGCCGTCTTGGGGCCCTGTTGGGCCGTGTTGGAGACTGTTGGGCCGTGTTGGAGACTCTTGGACGCCTTTGGCCGTAACGGTGCACGCCGGAGGCGCTTCCCGTCATCCGCCAACGAGTTTCGGGATGGAGCCCGTACCTCTTAGTTAGAGAAAATTAAGCCCCAGAACCAATGGTGCACGCCGGAGGCGCTTCCCGTCATCCGCCAACGAAAAATGAGAGCCTTTGAGGGTGCTTAATTCCCCAGAACCAACGGTACACGCCGGAGGCGCTTCCCGTCACCAGGGGAGGCAGGACGGTCCCAGCAGGTCGGAGGCCGTCTTGAGGGCAGCCTGGGCCGTCTTGGGGTCTCCGTGGGCCGTCTTCGGGCTCTCCGTGGGCCGTCTTGGGGGACCCCTGGGGGCCGTTTGGGGTCTCTTGGGGCCCTCCGTGGGCCGTCTTGGAACCCTCCGGGGGCGACTCCAAGAGGATGTCGGTTCGGAGCCCCCTCCAGAGCCGATTTGTTGAGGATGTCCCGAGCGAAACGGCAAAAAAACCTGACCTGACAAGAACGGGAAGCGAATGTTCGAACGTTCGTGACAGGTGTGGCATCACATGGGGACGTCAAAACTGGAACGCTTGTGCGAACAGGAGGGGACTGCGCGGTGCCCGAGTGTCAAGGATCCCTCGAAAATATACGACGCTCGCGCTCCCGAGGCGCAGATCCCTCGTAAAGTACACGCGATACGCGCCGCCGAGGCCACGACCCATTGCAAAGTACTCTGGGTTCATGCCTCGGCGACCAGGACCCACAGAAAAGCAGCCAGACTCACGCCCTGGGACCGCTATTACTTGTATTGTGCGCAAGCGGTCAGTTACCACGCGGCCCCCGCGTCCACCTTCAAGATCCCGAGCTATCCGCCGTCCCCTTGGGGTTCGGTCCGGCTGGCTTGCAGGGGGGGGGATCTGGTCAAACGGACTAGATCCCTCACCCCTCACAGGAATTCCCAGGATGCCTCCGGCCGTCTCCGGCCACTCCAAGATGCTCCAAGACGGCCCATTATATTTTGAATACGACCGGCGATAACCCCAAGACGGTCCAAGAAGCCTGTAACATGAAGCCCTCTTAGATCCCTCTGGCGCCGTTTTCGGGCCCTCTTGAGCTGTCTTGGGGCTGTGTAATCCGAATTCGGGATAAGGAGATGGAATATCTAGTGACCCTCGGTCCATCCCGCCACCGTGCCGGGGCATTGAGAATGAGACGAAGTGAAAGTTCGTTGGGCTCTCTTGGGAGGCTTCTCGCAGGCCGTTTCGGGTCCTCTTGGGGCCTCTTTTGGGCCTCTTGGGGGCATTTTGGGGCGTCTTGGGGGCCTCTCGGGGGCCTCTTGGGACCTCTTGGGCGCCTCCTGGGGCCTCCTAGGGCCGTCCTTGGGCGGGGTGCTCCGATTTTCGATTCGGGCTCACCCTCTTGGGCCCCTCTTGGGGCCCTTGTGGGCCTTCTTGGGAGCCTCTTGGGCCGTCTTGGCGCCCTCTTCGGCCGTCTTGGGCGCCTCTTGAGAGTCTCTTGGGCCGCCGCGGGTCGGTCTTGGGGGACTCTTGGACCATCTTCGACGTCGTGAAGACGAGAAAGTCGTATATACTAAAAATATGGGTTTTCCGGTAGGGATTTGACGATTTTGGCATCTTGGGCCCTCTTGGGGGTGCTCTTGGAGGCCTCTGGGGCCGTCATGCGGGCCCCCTGGAGCCGTCCTGTGGCCTTCTGGGGACCCTCTTGGGCGCTCCAAGAGCGATCTGAACACAAAGGCGGCCTGGAGCCAACGCCAACTTCATTTTTTAGAGGATGTCCCGAGCGAAACGGCCAATTTAGAAACCTGACCGGACAAGAACGGGAAGCGCCGTTTGTTATCCACCACGTGCGTCAGAGACCGTATTGGCGAGAACGTCAGAGAAACCCATAAACGCAACAGAACAGACTAAATGGTGGCCTGCCGCGCTGGTCTGTCGAGGTAGTCTGCTGCCCTGGCCACATCATGGTGTCGACACCGTGCTTTTCTCTCGGCCACGCGGGCCCCCACCCGTTGTCGCCCAGCCTACTTTTTCTGTTCCAGCCTGTCTTGTCTTTTGTTTGTCCGTCGTCGTCGTCGCGTGCCTTTCCTTTGTCGTGGTCGTCGTTTTCATTATAATCGTCCGCTGTTGCCGTTCTCGCTGTCGCCGTCGTTATCATTTTATGATTGCGGTCGTTTTTCTGATTGTTTTTTTGTTGTTGGATTCCGTGTTCGGTTGGTTTTTGTGTTATGTTTGTGGTCGTTTTCTGTCATCGTTTTTTGTCGTAATTTTCGAGATCGTTATTGACGAAGACGACGACGACGACGATGACGACGACGACGATCTGCCGTGCTTCTGTGGCGTCTGCGGTGCTCCTGTGGTCTGCCGTGCTCCTTCTTGGTTTGCCGTGCTCCTGTGTGGTCTGCCGTGCTCCTGTGCGGTCTTCCGTGCTCCTGTGGTCTGCCGTGCTCCTTTGGGGTCTGCCGTGCTCCTGTGGAGTTTGCCGTGCGAACGTGTGGTCTGCCGTGCTCCTGTGTGGTCTGGCGTGCTCCTGTATGGTCTGCCGTGCTCTTGTGTGGTTTGCCGTGCTCCTGTGTGGTCTGCCGTGCTCCCGTGGGGTCTGCCGTGTCCTGTGTGGTCTGCCGTGCTCCTGTGTGGTCTGCCGTGCTCCTGTGTGGTCTGCCGTGCTCCTTCTTGGTCTGCCGTGCTCATGTGCGGTCTGCCGTGCTCCTGTGCGGTCTGCCGTGCGAACGTGTGGACTGCCGTGCTCATTTGGGGTCTGCCTTGCTCCTTTGTGGTTTGCCGCGCTCCTGTGTGGTCTGCCGTGCTCCTGTGTGGTCAGCAGACCCAGGGCTGAGGGAAGGCTGGAGCAGTGCTCTGGTGGTCCTTCACCCGCCCAGCTCCGTCCCCTCCCACTCTGGACCGATCTTGCGGGAAGCTGGCTTGTGGCAGCGCATCGCGCGTCGGCCGCCAGCCCAGGTGCCGGCCCGGGCGTTCGGTTCGAGCGCCGGCCTGGGTGCCGGAATCGGCCCGGAAGGGGTTCCAGGGCGCCGGGAGCAGAAAATCAATATTTTCGAAAGAAAAATATGTCTTGGAGTGGCCTTTTTTCCGCACCGCCTCGGAATTCAATTTTCCGGCGCCGGCCGGCGCCGGAACCGGCCCGGGCGCTGGCCCGGGTGCTGGCCCAGGCGTTCGGCTCGAGCGCCGGCCCGGGTGCCGGAAGCGGCCCGGAAGGGGTTCCCGGGCGCCGGGAGCAGAAAATCAATATTTTCGAAAGAAAAATATGTCTTGGAGTGGCCTTTTTTCGGCACCGCCTCGGAATTCAATTTTCCGGCGCCGGCCGGCGCCGGAACCGGCCCGGGCGCTGGCCCGGGTGCTGGCCCGGGCGTTTGGCTCGAGCGCCGGCCCGGGTGCCAGAAGCGGCCCGGAAGGGGTTCCCGGGCGCCGGGAGCAGAAAATCAATATTTTCGAAAGAAAAATATGTCTTGGAGTGGCCTTTTTTCGGCACCGCCTCGGAATTCAATTTTCCGGCGCCGGCCGGCGCCGGAACTCCTGAGGCGTCTACGGTGCTCTTTTGGGGTCTGCCGTACTCATTTGGGGTCTGCCGTGCTCCTGTGGTCGGAGCGAAACGGCCAATTTAGAAATCCGCCAACGCCCGGCCAGGATGCAATCCGGAGCCCCATATAAAGGTTTTCCTTAAGAAAAACGGTCCACGCTCCTCGTTCCTCGTTCGCGCTTCCCGTCAAACAGAAACCTGACCGGACAAGAACGGGAAGCGCCGTTTTTTATCCACCACGTGCGTCAGAGACCGTATTGGCGAGAACGTCAGAGAAACCCATAAACGCAACAGAACAAACTAAATGGTGGCCTGCCGCGCTGGTCTGTCGAGGTAGTCTGCTGCCCTGGCCACATCATGGTGTCGACACCGTGCTTTTCTCTCGGCCACGCGGGCCCCCACCCGTTGTCGCCCAGCCTACTTTTTCTGTTCCAGCCTGTCTTGTCTTTTGTTTGTCCGTCGTCGTCGTCGCGTGCCTTTCCTTTGTCGTGGTCGTCGTTTTCATTATAATCGTCCGCTGTTGCCGTTCTCGCTGTCGCCGTCGTTATCATTTTATGATTGCGGTCGTTTTTCTGATTGTTTTTTTGTTGTTGGATTCCGTGTTCGGTTGGTTTTTGTGTTATGTTTGTGGTCGTTTTCTGTCATCGTTTTTTGTCGTAATTTTCGAGATCGTTATTGACGAAGACGACGACGACGACGATGACGACGACGACGATCTGCCGTGCTTCTGTGGCGTCTGCGGTGCTCCTGTGGTCTGCCGTGCTCCTTCTTGGTTTGCCGTGCTCCTGTGTGGTCTGCCGTGCTCCTGTGCGGTCTTCCGTGCTCCTGTGGTCTGCCGTGCTCCTTTGGGGTCTGCCGTGCTCCTGTGGAGTTTGCCGTGCGAACGTGTGGTCTGCCGTGCTCCTGTGTGGTCTGGCGTGCTCCTGTATGGTCTGCCGTGCTCTTGTGTGGTTTGCCGTGCTCCTGTGTGGTCTGCCGTGCTCCCGTGGGGTCTGCCGTGTCCTGTGTGGTCTGCCGTGCTCCTGTGTGGTCTGCCGTGCTCCTGTGTGGTCTGCCGTGCTCCTTCTTGGTCTGCCGTGCTCATGTGCGGTCTGCCGTGCTCCTGTGCGGTCTGCCGTGCGAACGTGTGGACTGCCGTGCTCATTTGGGGTCTGCCTTGCTCCTTTGTGGTTTGCCGCGCTCCTGTGTGGTCTGCCGTGCTCCTGTGTGGTCAGCAGACCCAGGGCTGAGGGAAGGCTGGAGCAGTGCTCTGGTGGTCCTTCACCCGCCCAGCTCCGTCCCCTCCCACTCTGGACCGATCTTGCGGGAAGCTGGCTTGTGGCAGCGCATCGCGCGTCGGCCGCCAGCCCAGGTGCCGGCCCGGGCGTTCGGTTCGAGCGCCGGCCTGGGTGCCGGAATCGGCCCGGAAGGGGTTCCAGGGCGCCGGGAGCAGAAAATCAATATTTTCGAAAGAAAAATATGTCTTGGAGTGGCCTTTTTTCCGCACCGCCTCGGAATTCAATTTTCCGGCGCCGGCCGGCGCCGGAACCGGCCCGGGCGCTGGCCCGGGTGCTGGCCCAGGCGTTCGGCTCGAGCGCCGGCCCGGGTGCCGGAAGCGGCCCGGAAGGGGTTCCCGGGCGCCGGGAGCAGAAAATCAATATTTTCGAAAGAAAAATATGTCTTGGAGTGGCCTTTTTTCGGCACCGCCTCGGAATTCAATTTTCCGGCGCCGGCCGGCGCCGGAACCGGCCCGGGCGCTGGCCCGGGTGCTGGCCCGGGCGTTTGGCTCGAGCGCCGGCCCGGGTGCCAGAAGCGGCCCGGAAGGGGTTCCCGGGCGCCGGGAGCAGAAAATCAATATTTTCGAAAGAAAAATATGTCTTGGAGTGGCCTTTTTTCGGCACCGCCTCGGAATTCAATTTTCCGGCGCCGGCCGGCGCCGGAACCGGCCCAGGCTGCCGTGCTCCTGTGTGGTCAGCCGTGCTCCTGAGGCGTCTACGGTGCTCTTTTGGGGTCTGCCGTACTCATTTGGGGTCTGCCGTGCTCCTGTGGTCGGCCGTGCTCATTTGGGGTCTGCCGCGCGCCTGTGAGATCTGCCGTGCTCCTGTGGTTTGCCTTGCTCCTGTGTGGTCTGCCGTGCTCCTTTTGGGTCTGCTCTGCCGTGCTCCTGTGGGGTCTGCCGTGCTCCTGTGGGGTCTGCCGTGCTCTTGTGGGGTCTGCCGTGCTCTTGTGTGGTCTGCCGTGCTCCTTTGTGGTCTGCCGTGCTCCTGTGTGGTCTGCCGTGCTCCTGTGTGGCCTGCCGTGCTCTTGTGTGGTCTGCCGTGCTCCTGTTGGTCTGCCGTGCTCTTCTGTGGTCTGCCGTGCTCCTATGGGGTCTGCCGTTGTTCGGCCGTCTTGAGGGCACTCTTAGGGCATAGTCTGCCGTGCTCCTCGTCTTGGTCTGCCGTGCTCCTCGTCTTGGTCATCCTTTCCGTCGTCTTGAGGGCGCTCTTGGTGCCTGGTCTGCCGTGCTCCTCGTCTTGGTCTGCCGTGCTCCTCGTCTTGGTCTGCCGTGCTCCTCTCGGTTCCTACGCGCGGTCTGCCGTGCTCCTGTGGGGAGCACGGCAGACCACAGGAGCACGGCAGACCACACAGGAGCACGGCAGACCACACCTCGATTTTTTGAGGATGTCTCGAGCGAAATGGCCGTGGTCTGCCGTGCTCCACACGGGAGCACGGCAGACCACCTGCTCATTTTCTGAGGACGTCCCGAGCGAAAACGTCATTTTTAACACAAGAGGTTCTAAAACACCTCTGTCGGCATCTCATTTTTTCGAGGATGTCTCGAGCGAAACGCTCATTTTTCATGCATGCAAAAATTTCTGATATTTTTCAACATGCCGATTTTTTGAGGATCTCTCGAGCGAAACCGTCATTTTTGGCATAAGACGTCTTAAACGATAACCTCCAACACCTCGATTTTTCGAGGATGTCTCGAGCGAAATGGCCATTTTGGGGAACCTGACCGGACAAGAACGGGAAGCGCCGTTTTTTATCCACCACGTGCGTCAGAGACCGTATTGGCGAGAACGTCAGAGAAACCCATAAACGCAACAGAACAGACTAAATGGTGGCCTGCCGCGCTGGTCTGTCGAGGTAGTCTGCTGCCCTGGCCACATCATGGTGTCGACACCGTGCTTTTCTCTCGGCCACGCGGGCCCCCACCCGTTGTCGCCCAGCCTACTTTTTCTTTAATCGTCGACGGCTATCAAGAGCACCCGCCGCATTACGCACTGGAAAAAATTGAAGGCGCGCTCCTGTGCTCTGCTATACTCCTGGCGTTGCCGTGCTGATTGGCCGTGTTGGTCTGGTGTGCTCCTGTGGTACGCCGCACCCCTGCGACCTGCACTGATCCTGAATGCTTTGCCGTGCTCCTGTGTGTTCTGCCGTGTTCCCGTGTGGCCTGCCGTGCTATTGTGTGGTCTGCCGTGCTCCTGTTGGTCTGCCGTGCTCTTCTGTGGTCTGCCGTGCTCCTGTGGGTTCCGCCGTGCTCCTGTGGCGTCTGCCGTGCTCCTGTGTGGTCTGCCGTGCTCCTTTGTGGCCTGCCCTGCTCCTGTGTGGTCTGCCGTGCTCCTGTGTGGCCTGCCGTGCTCTTGTGTTGTCTGCCGTGCTCCTGTTGGTCTGCCGTGCTCGTCTGTGGTCTGCCGTGCTCCTATGGGGTCTGCCGTTGTTCGGCCGTCTTGAGGGCACTCTTAGGGCATAGTCTGCCGTGCTCCTCGTCTTGCTCTGCCGTGCTCCTCGTCTTGGTCATCCTTTCCGTCGTCTTGAGGGCGCTCTTGGTGCCTGGTCTGCCGTGCTCCTCGTTCTCAGGAACCCATCTGCCCCTCGACGGATCACCGTTGCCAGAGAGAATCGCAACCACTTTGTACCTGTGTTACCTTACCCTCACAATACTGAAGGCGGGCGCTGGTTGCCCTGGTGAGCGGATAGCGCGATTGCGATGTGGGCTATCAAGTGCACTTTGCTGACTGTCCGAAATCTTAGTGCATTTGGTGTGAGTAAGGCTTTTTACCCGAAGACGTCGATAGGAGCGCCTACTCTTCGCCGCGCGTTCTGAGTTCGAGCGAACGTTATTGAAACGCGCGCTTAGCACGGTATGTCTGCTTTATATACGGTGGTGATGCTTTCAACCCACTGGCGCTCCGTGGTGCCACCGTGACATGCATAATTGCGGCTTGCATTGCACACGACGGAATCTCAAAAAAAAAAAAAAAAAAAAAAACCATTGTTCTGTGCATCGCGCTCCTTTGTGAGATTCTGTACCAGATATCGGAGCACCGCATACGATGCAGGAGCACGGCAGAACACACAGAACGCACAGGAGCGCGGCTGTATGCACAGGAGCATGGCAGACTGTACAGTAACACTGCGGAACATACTGAAGTACAGCAGAACGCACACAACACAACGGAGCACGGCATAACGGACAGGATCACGGCAAACTCCACAGGAGCACGGCATACCATACAGGACTACAGCAGACCACGCATGAGCACGGCAGACTACGCACGAGCACGGCAGACCACAGGAGGACGGAGGATTACACAGGAGGAAGGCAGACCACAGGAGCACGGCAGACCCCAAAGGAGCACGGCAGACCACACAGGACACGGCAGACCCCACGGGAGCACGGCAGACCACACAGGAGCACGGCAAACCACACACGAGCACGGCAGACCATACAGGAGCACGCCAAACCACACCGGAGCACGGCAGACCACACGTTCGCACGGCAAACTCCACAGGAGCACGGCAGACACCAAAGAAGCACGGCAGTGGTGTTGCTGGTTTGGTCCCCTCGGATACCGCATTGACGTGTTGCTGGTTTGCCCCCCCCAGGATACCTTCTTGACGTGTTGCTGGTTTGTCCCCTCAGCACCTTCTTGACGTGTTGCTGGTTTGCCCCCTCAGGATGACTTCTTGGCGAGTGGCTGGTTTTGCCTCAGGGTAACTTATTGAAGTGTTTGTGGTCGACCACCTCAGCACCTTCTTGGCGTGTTGCTCGTTTGCCCCCCTCATGATAACCTTTGACGTGTTGCTGGTTTGCCCCGTCAGGATAACTTCTTCACGTGTTGCTGGTTTGCCCCCCTCAGCATCTTTTGGACCTGTGGCTGGTTTGCCCCCTCAGGATAACTTCTTGACGTGTTGCTGGTTTGCCCCCCCCCAGGATAACTTCTTGACGTGTTGCTGGTTTGCCCCCCAGGATAACTTCTTGACGTGTTGCTGGTTTGCCCCCCTCAGCACCTTCTTGACGTGTTGCTGGTTTGCCCCTTCGGGATAACTTCTTGACGTGTTGCTGGTTTGCCCCCCAGGATAACTTCTTGACGTGTTGCTGATTTGTCCCCTGGGTAACTTCTTGACGTGTTGCTGGTTTGCCCCCCAGGAGCAAGGCAGACCACACAGGAGCACGGCAGACCACTTTGCGATTTTTTGAGGATGTCTCGAGCGAAATGGCCGTGGTCTGCCGTGCTCCACACGTCAGCACGGCAGACCACCTGCTCATTTTCTGAGGATGTCCCGAGCGAAAACGTCATTTTTGACATAAGAGGTTCTAAAACACCTCTATCGGCATCTCAATTTTTCGAGGATGTCTCGAGCGAAACGCTCATTTTTCATGCATAACAAAAATTTTTGATATTTTTCAACATCCCGATTTTTTGAGGATGTCTCGAGCGAAACCGTCATTTTAAAAAAAAGACTTCTTAAACGATAGCCTCCAACACCTCGATTTTTCGAGGATGTCTCGAGCGAAATGGCCATTTTGGGGAATCCGCCAATGAAAAATCCCGTGCAATGGCGCAACCCATAGATATAAAGATATATATATATATATATATATATATATATATTTACTCAAGGATTCAGCCAGAACGTCCCGCTTGCTTCTCGTACCTCGAAGACGCTTCCCGTCATCCGCCAACGAAAAATGAGAGCCTTTGGGGGTGCTTAATTCCCCAGAACTAACGGTACACGCCGGAGGCGCTTCCCGTCATCCGCCACCGTGCCGCTGGGAGTGGGCGTGTCCTCAGGTCCTTGGCCTCATCCTCTGAGCCTCAGTTCTCGGTCCTGAGGAGTCTCTCAGGGACCCCGAGCCCACATGCTCGAATCTCTCGGGACTTCCCGCGTGCCCCTTGGGCCCCGTCGCGGCGTCCTGGATTACCTTCGCGGGCCCAAGAAGCTCCGAGACTGGCCCAGAGGGCCCCCAAAGGCCCCGAAGACAGTTCAAGAGGGCCCCAGGTCGCCGAACGATCGCTCCAAGACGCTCAAGATGGCCTTCAAACAACACAAGAGGCCTCCAAAACGCCCCAGGAGGCGTCCAAGAAGCCTCCCAAGAAGCCAAAATCATTGATGTTCCATAGAAGGTTTTGGAAGATTGTCGGCGTTCGCCTTTTAGGCTTCCCCACGCTCCCAGGCGGCCCTAGAGGCCCCCAAGATCGCCCCAAGAAGACAGCACACGAGATTTCCAACAGGGCCCCAAAACGGCCCAAGAAGACCCCAAGGCGGCCCGAGCGGCGCCCAAGATGGCCCAAGAGGTCCCAAAGACGGCTCCAAGAGGGGGCCCAGATGGGGTGGCGTTTTGTTTCGCTCGTTGTTTATTCGTTCATTTTTTTGTTTCGCTCGTATTTTTGTCATTCGCTTTTTGTTTCGCTCGAGTTCGTTTTCGCCCGATTTGTTCTTCGCTCGTTTTCTTGTTGGCTCGCTTTTTTGTCGCTCGAAGTGTTGTTCGTTCGGTTTCGTTTCGCTCGTTTGTTGTTCGCTTGGCTTTTTTTATCGGTTTCGTTTCGCTCGGTCTCTTCTCGCTTGGTTTTCGCTCTGGCTGCGCTGGTGTGGCAACCGAATGAGTTTAAACCAGAGCGAATCTAAACGGGAGCGAACATAACCGAGGGAATTGGAAACCGAGCGAAATTGAACCCGAGCGAATTTAAACCCGAGCGACTGTAAACACGAACGAAATCAAACCGAACGAATCTAAACCGAGCAAACCAAACGAAATTAAACCCGAACGAATTAAAACCCGAACGAATTTAAACCCGAACGCTTTTCAGTTCGACCGGATGCTCACACAAGCGATTTCGAAACCGATCAATCTTCAACTTCAACGAGTTTCAATTCGCGCGAGTTTCCGTCATTCCTGTTGTTCTTCGCTGTCTCTGAACATGCTCTCCCCCGACGGACTTGCTTTCCTGATTCGGACTTTTCCTGTCCATCCTCTACATCATCACCACTCACGCGATTTCCTCCAGATCCTTCAGAGCGTTTTTCTTTGCATTTGGGTTGACTTTTGTTCTCTGGAGATAACAGCCTGGAATCTACGCTCACTCGCACTGACCAGTATCATCGCTCACACGTGTAATTAATTTTCA
The DNA here is from genome assembly GCA_963575745.1 of Prorocentrum cordatum. Taxonomy (NCBI): domain Eukaryota; class Dinophyceae; order Prorocentrales; family Prorocentraceae; genus Prorocentrum; species Prorocentrum cordatum. The sequence goes on from CAUYUJ010014606.1 coordinate 389,303, forward strand.
TACTGTTTCAAGGCTCACTTCCACCACTCCATTCCGCACACACGCACACTATATCACTATCCCCATCATATTCTGAATCAGTATGCTCTTTTTCATTGTCACCCACACGACCCACCTCGCCATCGTCGTGAGCACCACTCACGCACTTATATATCATACACGACCGTCCATCCATTCTATCATTCCCACACCCCCTTCATCATCGCCAGCCTGCAGTATAGCAGACGGAGGTGTCCTTCCCTCATGCGTTTCTCATTCCGCATCCCCTTCCCTCCTACTTTCCATCCCGCCAGTTTCTCCAACTCTTTTCCGCCATCTCTCATTAGCCCATCGTGTTTTCTTCCCGTCCTCTCCTTCCCTATCTTATTCCGTTTCACTTTCCATCCCTCCATCAATCCAATCCTTCATCCAAATGCTTTCGATCACTCTGCTTCCCCAATCCCTCCCTCGTTCCAACTTCCCCCCGCCCTCCCCGCTTCCCCCGCCCCTACTGAACAAAACTGTGTAAAACTGGACACAGTGGCCGCACCCGTTACGCAACGGTTTTAGTCTCGGCCGCCGAAAACGCAACAAATGGCGAACCCGTTACGCACCCGTTTTATTCTCGGCCGCCGGCGGCGCAACTTATGGCAGAATCGATACGCGACGATTGTATTCTCGGCCACCGACGGCGCAACCTATGGCGCAACCGGTAAGAGACGGTTTTATTCTCGGCCGCCGAGGGCGCAACCTATGGCACAACCAATAGGGGACGGTTTTATTTTCGGCCGCCGAGGGCGCTATCTATGGCGCACTTGCTCACGACGGTTATATTCTCGGCCGCTGACGGCGCAACATGTGGCGCACCCGCGATGCACCGATTTTATTCTCGGCCGCGAGGGCGCAATCTATGGCGCACCCGTTACGCGACGGTATTATTCTCGGCCGCTGGGGGAGCAACCTTTGGCGCAACCGATGGCAGCCGGGTTCGTTCTCGGCCGCTGAAAGCGCACTCTATGGCGCAACCTGTAGGAGACGGTTGTATTCTCGGCCGCCGAAGGCGCATCCTACGGCGCAACCGATAGGAGATGGCTATATTCTCGGCCGACGAAGGCGCAACTATGGCAACCATTACGCGGCGGTGATATTTTCGGCCGCCGAGGGCGCAACCTATGGTG
>CAUYUJ010014607.1:0-15000 GCA_963575745.1 Prorocentrum cordatum
CCCAACCCGAAGGCCTCAATGTGCCCTCCATTTCCAGTGGGGGAGGGGTCGGGGAACGTTGAAAAAACACATGGAACCCGTACCCCCCCCAACCCGAAATTCGGGTCAAATTCGGGTCTTCGGGTTGGGTTGGGGTGGTCTGGTAGGCAGTCAAACGAAGCTCCTGCAACTGTTTGCAACGAAGGTGCGCGACGCTCGAGCGAGAAGCGCCGCTTGAGAAGAAGGAGGCGCCCTCCATCCCTGCAGCCTTCTGCGGCAGACGTGCGAGCCGAGCGTGCGCGGCGCCGGGGCGAGGTGCTGGACGCCCTGGCGCACCCGTGTGTCTCTCGCCACCTCCTCCTGATCGTCCCCGCCCGAGCGTCGCCGTCCTCTCAGAGCCCCGAATCATCAGGGATAACTCGGGCCAGGGCCAACTCGGGTTCGTTTTTCGGGGATCTGGGCCCGACTTGCCCCCGGACCCGAGTTACCCCGGATAAGTCGGGCGTCCAAGTCCTCTTCCGAATGGGCACTTCGCCCACGCCGCAGCAGGAGGCGTGTCGCCCGGGCGGGTCGGGCGCTCCGCCCGCGGCTCCCGCGGCCGGACTCGAGAAAGGTTAATACGGAGGAAGAGGAGGAGGGAGGAGGAGGAGGAGGAGGAGGAGGAGGAGGAGGAGGAGGAGGAGGAGGGAGAGGGAGAGGGGGAGGGGAGGAGGAGGAGGAGGAGGAGGAGGAGGAGGAGGAGGAGGAGCGGCTGGCTGTCAAACGGTGGCTTTCGCGCCAGGGCCGGACGCATTCGCTGCAGAAGCCTGCAGCAGTTGCACGGATGGAGGACAGCTGGTTTTCAAACTGTGGTCCTCGCCTCGGCGCCGCGCACATGGTTTGCGAGAGCTTCCAATGGTCCCCAAGGGTGGAGAGTGATTCCTTCTCAGCGTGGAGCTCGCGCTTGAGAGTTCTTCACATCTGATTTTCGGAAGTTCACACTTGTTCAACAAGGACACGGAATGGGGGCGGATCCTTTTCACAACAGGGCTCCGCGTTAAATGGCAGGCCCATGGGGGTCTCTTTTTTCAGGGGGGAGGGGCCGACGTGAAGGTAAGCGATCAAAGCTTGAAAAGGAACCAACGGTGATGGGTCGTTGGATGGGAGGGCGTACGATGCGCATCGTTGCTGCAACCTGGGCTTACCCTGGCCCTCCCTCCTGCCGCCTGCCTTCTCTCTCGGGCAAGCCGCTGGGCGAACACGAGCGCCCGTGGCGTCAGCAAGGCCGAGCCTGCCCCGCACAGAGCCTGGACACGCGATGGGATGATGGACGTCCGCCTCCCTCGCCAACTTCCACCTCACCTCCTGATAGGAAGGGCACGAGCTGGGAGATCGGGAGAGAGACAGAGAGAGAGTCGGTGAAGAAACCAGGGGAATGATCGCCAGGACGGACAGTCGTCGTTCCTTCTCTCCTCTTTCTCCTCCCTATGTTTTGTTTCCCCCTCCCTGTTTTTCTTCTTCTTCTTCTTCTTCTGCTTCTTCCCCTCCTCCTCCTCCTCCTCCTCCTCCTTCGTACCCGCCTCCGAGTCCCCCTTCTTTTCCTCCTACTTCTCCTCCTCCTCCTCCTCCTGCTCCTCCTCCTCCTCCTCCTCCTCCTCCTCCACCCCGATGTGCACCACTCCTTCTGTTCCTGCTGCTCTGTCCTGACTGACCTACCCTCCCCCTCCTGCTCCCCCTCCTCCTCATCATCATCCTCCTCCTCCTCCTCCTCCGGTGGGGAGGCGGCGCGGACAGTGTGCGGCAGGGGGGACAGCAATCCGGCCGAGGCGCAAACGGCAGCCTCGACGCTTGCGCGGTGTGCAACGGGCGCGCGGCCATCTGCCGGACGCTGGACACGGACCCAGGCCGCCGCCCTCCTGGCCAGGAGGCGTCCTCGAGATCCGACGTTGCAAAAAAAGTGCCACATCGCAAAACATCACGACCCGACCTCCTGACCCCATCTTTCTGCCTCATTTTGCGAGCCGCATCGATCTGTGAGGGTCGGAACGAGAACGCCGGCCTAAAAAAAATGGAGTCGCCAGGATCTCAGGGTCGCTCCACGCAGTGAATAACAAGTGGCACGCGCGCGATAGTTCCTGCACGGGAAGGAAGGGGGGGGGGAGGAGGAGGAGGAGGAGGAGGAGGAGGAGGAGGAGGAGGAGGAGGAGGAGGAGGAGGAGGCGGAGGCGGAGGCGGAGGAGGAGGAGAAGGAGGAGGAGGAGGAGGAGGAGGCGGAGGAGGCGGAGGAGGCGGAGGGAGGGGGACACAAAACCTGCTGCATGCCGCTGGCTTCGGCCCCGCCGCCGGGTGCCTCGCAGCGGCGGCTTTTTCGCGCCTGGACGCCGGATGTTGAGGACAGTGGCCCGCTCCCATATTCGATGCTCGTTCGGGGAACCTCTCTGGGGCTTGCATCATGGATTCAAGTTCGACGCAAGTTCGACTCACGTTCGACTCAGGTTCGACTCAGGTTCGACTCAGGTTTGACTCAGCTTCGACGCGGGTCGACGGACGTTCGACGCGGCTTCGACGCACGAGTGGAGCGAGCGGCTCCAAGAAGGTCCCCAGAACGAGCGTCTAACCCATATGCTCCTCCAGAGGCGCCGGGAAGACCAGCTGCGTGGGCTGATGGGCTGATCCGTATAGCCCCCACCCTTTGCTCCAATCCCCCCCTCGTCGTCCGGCCCGAGCGGTGGGAGGGGCACGGGGTCCAGGGTGTGCACGATTCGGTCGGTGCTGTTCGAGATCTGCCGGGCCGCGCGCTCGACGGGGACGGCGTCGAATGAAAAGGGTAGTGCCCAGGTGCCGACTGATTGGGAGAGCCCCTCCGGTCCCCCCGCACCCCCATCCACTCTCCAGTCTTTCCGCATCCTCTCCTGTGCCCTCCAAGTCCCCAGTGGTCGCCCCTTCAGCCAGACGGGCCCTCGCTCGCGACATTGCCTCCCAGCCGCAAGCATTGGACCTCCTGCTGGTTGCTGGGGGATGCGTGGAAGTGCCAGGAGGCTGGCGACACGTGCCGCGCGGCTGGCCATGGGCGAGAGCCAGAGTCCGGAGGGAGCAGCACACAAAGAGACACAATGAACCGTCGCTTCCCCAGAAGCTGTGGGAAAATGTGGGACGTGGGGGGGAAGACAAGCACCCAGAAAGTACTGGAAATCTGTGTCGATTCACTTGTGCGGAAAATGTTGGAAAATATAGGAAATACTGGAAAATATTAGAAATACTGGAAAATCTGTGTCTACCTGGAAAATATTGGAAGTACTGGAAAATGTGGGGAGTCCTGTCACCCGTGTCTATTCCTTTGCGTGTGTCCCCTGGGCCCCATCTGCAGAGGTCCGCCTCCAACGCTGGGCCCTGCTGGGTGGTCGGGCTGCTCGCGGGGGCCTCCGCGGGTGCATCTCCCGCGCGTGGCCTCCAGCCGTTCCCGTGCTCCGCGTGCGGATGCAGCCGTGTGTGTGTGCGTGTGTGCGTGCGTGCGTGTGTGTGTGTGTGTGTGCTTCCAGCTTAGACTTAAGTCGCGCCTGTCCCTCTACAGGGGGGGAACAAAAAAGGTCCAACAATAGTCTAGGACGGTGTTTTGACTATTATGTTTTGCATGTGATTAGGGCATGTTTGGGGGTATGCTTCATTTTTCGTTCAAAATCCGCTTGCAGGGGGGCATGCCCGACCTGAGCTTAGAATCCGCAATTAGTCCAGTGTTGCCACTCGCGGGAGCGGATTGCCTCTGCCGCGCTGCGGCGGAAAAGTGCTGCCAGCTTCCTGGCAGGTCGATTCGGGGGTGGGGCAAGCGAGCCGTGGAGAGTGGATGTGACCCGAGGGCTGCCCTCAAAGATGCGCGCAAGGGGGTGGCCAACGAGGTGCGTGCTCCCGAGTACGTGTCCGGAGGCCCATAGTGGGCCGGAGCAGATGGGGTCGGAGGATCGTGACGCATCGTCGATGCATCGCCGATGCACCAGCGACGTCGGGACGGAGAAAATCTGATTGCAGATCGCGCCGCATCACCGATGCTTCGGCTGTGCGGCGTGATCCTCCGAGCTCATCCACTCCAGCCCCATTTGGAAGGCCTGCAATGGCGGGCCGCACGCCCCAGTCGGCCAACCCGCGGCCTTGCAGCAAACCTAGGGACCTCCCAAGCGGCTCGGAGTCGTCGCCCACAGTTCTCGGTCGGAAAGGACCGGCGTCCAGAATCTTGAAGCTCCTGCGCTGATCTCCGGCACGAGATGTGTATCCGCAGGCTCCAGAGATCAAGAAGAAGATTTCCCGAGGTCGGCGTCCCAGTCGAGGCCCTGCCCTTCCGGTCATCACCTGTTGGCCGTTCTGATTGCGGGGCTGGGTGGCGACCTCGCGAGCAAGATTTCACTCGCCCGCGCCACACAGCGTGGGCGGGCGACTCTGCGGTGAAAAGACGTTGCCGCAGGCCTCCCACGTCAGCACCTCCGCCCTCTCCCCCGTGGGCAGAGGGACGTCGTCGTCACCGCCGGCCGCCGCCGTGGGCGCTGGCGCCGCCGCCGCCGCCGCGGTTGTCGTCGTCGTCGTCGTCTCCGCCGGCTGGGGCGCCCCCGCCGCCACCGTCGCCGTCCTCGTCGTCTTCGCCCCTCTCGGCGAGGTCTGCTCGGGCGGCTGGCGGTGGCCACGGCGGCGGTCGTGGGCGGCATGGCTGTGGCCGTCGCGGCCCCCCGCCTGGCCCGCCCTGCCTGCCGCGGGCGTGGCTCGGGCGGGCGCGGCTCAGGCGGGGCGCGGGGGCGGCCTGGTCCTGTCCTGGCAGGTCGGGCGCGGGCGGAGGATGGGCGGGAGGACAAGCAGGAGCTTCGTGGGCCCCGGAAACGGCAGGGCCGTTTTTTCACCGTTTCCGCAAAAGTGCCCCTTGAAAGTGGAAGCGGCAAAAAACGGCGACCGGAAACGGCAACACAAACGGCTCCAGGACTGGAGCCGGAGCGGGAACCCGTAAAAGAACGGCTACGGAACCGGCAAAAAAACGGCGTCGGAACCGGCAAAAAAACGGCTAAGCGGAACCGGTAAAAAAACGGCCTTGTCGTTTCCAGGGCCCACTGAGAGCAGGAGGAGCAGAAAGCAGAACGTGGAGCGGGCGCCCAGCTGCGGCTCCGAGCGACGTGGACAGAGCCAGGGCCGCCGCCCCCGCGCGAAGACGAGCAGCACAGGTCGAGATCGCAGTCGACGAGGAGGGGGGGGGTCGAGTCTCCAGGTTGGGTGCTGCTCGTTTTGCTCCAAGATCACCCGTCGATCGTCCCGTTGCCGAAAATTTCCGGTAACGCTCTCTGGACGATCTGGTCGCAAGCGGCATTCGGCTTCCAGTCGCGCACAGCTACCGGTAACGAGCGAGCCGGCGACGTCTTCCAAACCCATCTTTGGACCCCCTCCGGTCGCGGCGACCGCAGTCCGCTACGTTAAGGTCGGGCATGTCTTTCTACAGGCCGATTTGGGACGAAAAATTAAGAATAGTCATACAACAACAAAAACAACGCAAACTCTTTGAAAAATAGCGGGAAATCGTCCCCTGACTATTTTTAAGCAGTTCTGAATATTCCTCCTGTAGACGGACGGGCCCGACTTCACGCTACGGTGGATTTCTCATCGCGGATGATTTGGATTCGGGCTTCCGGCGGGCCTTTCGTCGGCACGGTGGGATACTCCTTGAAAGTTTCGTCAGAGCACACCTCCAGAGAGGTCCAGAGAGGGTTTCTCCAAAGGGTTTAGGCGACCCGTCCTCCTGCTCCTCCTCCTCCTCCTCCCTCCTCCTCGTCCTCCTCCCTCCTCCTCCTCCTCCTCCTCCCTCCTCCTCCTCCTCCTCCTCCTCCTCCTCCACCTCCTCCTCCCACTCTCCCCCTCCTCCACCTCCTCCTCCTCCTCCTCCTCCCCGTCCTCCTCCTTCTCCTCCTCCTCCTCCTCCTCCTCCTCCTCCTCCTCCTCCTCGGGTCGCCTACGGCCCCGGGGGAAACCGTGCAGTCCAGGGGCCGATTTGGGAGTGGCGTTGAGGACGACGGGGCGAATCAGGAGGATGTGGCGAAACGGCAGCAGGAGCGGCAACAAGAGAGGGGGAGGAAGAGGAGGAGGAGGAGGAGGAGGAGGAGGAGGAGGAGGAGGAGGAGATGGAGGAGGAGTAAGAGATAGGGAGAAAGGTGTGCCTGCGAGGTGCTCCACACGGGTCGAGTCAACGTTTTGTTTTGAGATGTGGAGTTGTAGTGGGCGGTGCATGGCATGAGCATGAAACTCAATATGTGAATAACGCGAACACGCACACCTTCTGCTGTTCAACGAGGTAGGCTTGGTCACTGCGTCGCGCTCGAGCATTCCTTGAACAGTTGTACGGCTTTTACGTTTAGGTAATGTGCTCATGTTTTCGCTGTGATGCTACTACACGGGGGAGCCTTATGGGCCGTCAAGGTCTGCGCTGTAATTCACACAGCATTGCTTCACAGAGCTTATTGCAGGTGCGCTTGCTGCTTCAGCGCGAGCGTCTACGCGCTTTAGTCTGCTAATGACGTTCCCCTCCGGCGGTGCTCGGTGACTGTATATCTGTCAGCGGGCATTGCCTTCGGAGGCTGCAGGATGGGAGCACATCTCAGCAAAAAGGGAGGAGGGTGGAGTATAGAGGCAGGGGGCGAAGGAGGAGGCGGCAGAGGGGGAGGAAGAGGAGGAGGAGGAGGAGGAGGAGGAGGAGGAGGAGGAGGAGAAGGAGAGAGGCAGAGGAGGAGGAGGGAGGAAGGGGGAGGAGGGAATGGAGAGGAGGGAGAACCAGCAAGGGGAAGAGAGAGAGAGAGAGAAAGAGAGGTAAAAAGAGGGAGGCAGAGAGAGAGAGAGAGAGACAGGGAGGGAGGGAGGGAGGGAGGAGGCGGGGAGAGGGAGGATGTGGGAGGGAGAAGAGAGGTCTGGGAGCGAGGAGCGTGCGTGCGGAGGAGGAGGCAGAGGAAGGAAGGAGCAGAGAGCGGGGAATATGGAGAGGAGAGACGACCGAGAGGGGAGAACCGAAATAGGATGGAGGAGATAGAGGCATCTCCCGCCTCTTCCTCCTGCTCCCCCTACTCCTCGTCCTCATCGCCATACCCCCCCTACTCCCCCGTTGGCCAGAGTCGCGCCTCCTCCTCCTCCTCCTCCTCCTCCTCCTCCCCCTCCTCCTCTTGTTCTTGTCGATCTCCCCATCAAGATCATACCGCGGTGGACGCGTGCAAGCGATGAAAGAACGAGAAATATTGACGCGCCTCGGGCCTCCCAGCGGGAAGAGTAGACCTGGCACAGTTGGGGCGGCAGCCCGTCAAATATCTCGGGGCGGTCGAGGGGGGAGAAAGGAGGTCCGACAAAGCGCATCCCGCCAGCAGTCGGCACATCCCTTGGGAGCATTGCTCGGCCGCGGCAGTCCGAAACCTTCCCGTCGCGTCGAGCCCCTGGAGAGCCCCACTGCCAAAAACGTGGATATATCTGCCGCAACCTGGGAGTCTGCTGAGAGACTCCCCCTACGCATGGGACACTAATTGTGAGCAGTGTAGTGGGCTTCGCGCTGGGGGGGGCACCGAACTCGCATTGGTCACACGAGACAGTGTGTGCGCCAGGAAGCACGGACTGGTAATGGATTTCGGGAACGGACCAGCTGCTAGGCAGGTGCGCCTCCGGGGGCGCTTGGGGTGCTCCATAACAAACCTGGCATTCACTGCGACACAGGCGAGAGCGCACCGGGCTGTGGTTCTGAGCGGAGCATTTGAGAGGTCCAGTTGGTCCCATTCAGCGTCCCCTCGAGCAGGGACCCCCCAGGATCTTCTACGGAACGAACAGCTCTAGGATAGTTGGATCTGTTCGGGGGTGGCCGCCTTCTTGCTCGGCTGAACTTCTCACAGGGTGGTCCTGCTATGACGGCCTTGGCTCCAGCCAGCAAAGCAAAGCCGATCAGTGCTCGCACAGAGTCTCTGGCCGAAAGATCCGCTGCCTTGGGGTCATGGGCAACGTCGATGCTCAAAACTACGATGGTCAAGCTTCTACTCCGTGCTATTCGGATCCTGCGCGTCCTCTTGGCGTCGCTGGCCAGAGAACAAACGCAGCACTGACAAATCTGGTCATGGGGGACAGGATTCGGAATCGAAACGGCTGCGGGTACTTGCGCAGCTCGAGAATTCTGCCACAGCCCGAGCAACTGGAGACAATATGAAGTACCTGTCGTCGCACACTCCTTTCAAGGTGAGCCCACACAAGCGAAATGTTTTCGTTGTCTCTGCCTGCTCAGCGTAGAGTTCTCTAGAAGCGAGCCCCGAAGCAATCTCGACATGTTCTTTTCTCTGCACTTCGATATGGATACTCGTGAGCAGTCGCAACAGAATCATGAAGGCGGGGAGATCGAATTCTTCACGCTTTGCGTATCTTCATCAGCCCATTCAGAAGCCCTGCCCACGAGAGCTGACGGGAAAAAGGGGCGACAGGACACATCAAGGGAAACAAAGCGAGCAACCAGGATGAACCGAGAGATCTCTGGGAGCAAGGGGGTGACCTTGGAAGGCCTCTTCGGGCCACCCCTGGGGGCCGCGTGGGGGCGAGGGGAAGAGGAGGAGGAAGAGGAGGCGGAGGAGCGCTTCCGTTTTATGTATTCCTCATTATCCTTGAGACCACATGTCGCCCAAAGGGCTGGTGGGATTTCTCAGCCATCAGCTGGTGCTGCTGCTGCTGGTGGTGCTGCTGATGTTGTTGCTGCCTCTGCTGGTGCTGCGGCTGGTGCCCTGGAAGGCCTGTTGGGGCCATCTAGGAGAGCGTCGATCAAAAGATGGGGGGTCCTCGATTTCGGCCCCTTCCCAAGAGCCCTCAAAATCACCTCTTGGAGCTCTCCTGGGGCTCTTTGGTTGAAGCGTTCCTGGGGCTCTTTTAGGGTCCTGGAGCCCTCTTGGGGCCCTCTTGGGGCTGCCTTGGGGCCCTCTTGGGAGCCCTGGAAAGCCTCTTGGGGCAATCTTGAAGGCCATCGATCAAAGGAGGAGATGGTATAACGTTCAGGCCCCCCCCCCCCCCAGAGAGGCCAATATGGGGCCAACATTTTTAGTAAAACCAATGATTGTGGCTTCCTCGCCGAGGCCGTTTTGGACGCCCTGGCACCTCGCGGACCCCCACAAAAAAGTCCAGGGGAGTTGCACTTTCTCTGCGCCAGGGGGGGCGCGCAGGTGGCGGTCTCTGAGCGGGTCCAGTGCCCTTGCCAACGTCGCAGAGCGCGGCGCGAGTGGCAATTTGATTACACCAGAGCGGTCCGCAGGGGTCGGCCCGTAAACGGGCGTGCCACGCGCGCGAGCCTCGCAAGCGGAGCGGCGGCTTCACGACGCCAGAGGGGGCCCGTAGGGGGGTAGTCCCTGACGGGAGCCGCAAGGCGCGCCAATGTCGCAAGGCGCGGCAGGAGGGTCACTGTCTCGACGCCATAGTGGGCGCGAGTGGGGGGAATCCCTTAGCTGGGCCGCCGCGCGTGCCAACGCCGCAAAGCGCGGCAGGAGGGTCACTTTCTCGACATCGGACTGGTTCCGCAGGAGGTTTTTGTCCACGTCATGTTTAGCAGGGTTACGTTTTTTGTCCGTGCCGCGTCGCACCCGCGTCTCCTCCCACGCACGCCCCCCTCTTCCCTTCCCCATCTTCCTCTCCTCCTCGCCCTCGCCTCGCCCGCGCGCAACGCAAGCGCGGCGCGCGCGTGAGACGCGCTTTCTACATGCAGCCGCGCGCACGCACGCGCGCAGAACACGCGCGCTCAATATTCGCAGGGCGCGGCTGGCGCACTGCGTCATGCACCCAAGACGCATGCGGGCCGTCGCCCAGGGCATCGCAGGTGTGGCATATTCTCGACGCCGCAGGGGGTGCTCTGGAGGATGGGGGCGCTATGCGTTGCAGGCTCACAGGGCGTGACAGGCGCGGCATTTCCTTTGCGCCACAGGGGGCGCGCCGGGGGTGGGGGCGCCATGCGTTGCAGGCTCGCAGGGCGTGGCAGGCGCGGCATGTCCTCGGCGCCACAGGGGGTGCGCTGGGGTGGGGCGCCATGCGCTGCAGGCGCAACAGGCGTGGCATTTCCTCGACGCCGCAGGGGGCGTGCTGGGGGTGGGGTCGCTATGCGTTGCAGGTTCGAAAGGCGTGGCAGGCGCGGCATTTCTTCGACACCACGAACGGGCGCGCTGGGGATAGGGGGCGCCGTGCACTGCAGGCCCACAGGGCGTGACAGGCGCGGCATTTCCTGGGCGCCACAGGGGGCGCGCCGGGGGTGGGGGCGCCATGCGCTGCAGGCTCCCAAGGCGTTGCAGGCGCTGCATTTCCGCCACAGGGCGTGCGCTGGGGGCAGGGGCGCCATGCGCTGCAGGCTCGCAGGGCGTGGCAGGCGCGGCATTTGCTCGACGCCACAGGGGGTGCGCTGGGGTGGGGGCGATATGCGTCGCAGGCTCGCAGGGCGTGACAGGCGCGGCATTTCCTCGACGCCGCAGGGCGTGCGCCGGGGGTGGGGGCGCCATGCGTTGCAGGCTCGCAGGGCAGTCGCGGCCCTTTCCAGCATCGTTCCACCGCCCAGCAGCTCTTTAATTTGTTTCCAGGTACTCGGTGCGTGCACCCAACGCGCGACTGGCGCGGCACTTCCATGGCCCCTGAGAGCAGCGCGCGGGGCGGGGGCGGGGGGCGCGCCTTATCCAGGATTGTGAACACCCTGACTCAAGCCGGCTCCGCGCGCATGCGCTCTCACGCAGACGCTCCTGCAATCCTGCTTCAGAGCGCCGCCGTACTTGCGCGCGGCAGCCATGCCCAAAACAAATAACCGCGGACGCGCTGCCACCTCCCCATCTCTGGCGATGAAGACTGCATTGGTTCAGATGGGCGGCGAAGCGTGGAGACCTCGCGCAAATACGCCAGCGGAGCGGCGCAGTCCGCGTTGAGTGCGCACCGCCGCCAGCTTAACAATTGGTAGCCGATGCGCTCTACGCGAAGTACTCCGAGATGAACGACGACGGCAAGAGGCAATGCTTGGCGACGCACTTGCGGAACCCTGCGTCGGGCGGATTCCCCCAGGGAGTTTTTTAGACGACGACGGCGGCCCGCGAAGGTTCGCTTGGCGAGCGCGCGAGATCGGCAGCGCGGCTGCTGACGCAGAGGCCCCCACCGCAGCGCACGCCGCGCCGCAGGCTACGCCGACGAATGCCACGCCAACGAAGGCCCCGCCCATGCATACTTGCACTCCGCGGCGGCCCCCGGCCTTGCTGCTGGATGCTTCTTCGCGGGAACACAGGCGCGGGTCTGGCAGACCGGAGGTGAACTTTTTTCGCATGCCCTTTAAGAAGGCCTCCGGAACGAAGCCGGCCTACCACGGCAGTTTTTTCGGTTGCGTTACGAAGCAGGCGAGCTTCTCGCAGGCCGCGCGCAGCGCGCCACGCCAGGGCCAGGCGAGCCGCGCTGCCGCCGCAGGACCATTCCGATGCCGATTTCTCTGAATTGCAGGATTCTGTTCTGCATTTCAGATTGCTGTTCTGCAGCACTTCTGCGGGGCATCTGAAAATCTGCAGCGCAGGTTTTCCCCCGACCCTCCTTGGTTGGGCATTCCTTCTGAATAGAGCACTGCGGTCTCCAGTCCTTCTCCTCCTCCTCCTCCTCCCGCCTCCTCCTCCCGCTTCCTCCTCCCGCCTGCCTCCTCCCGCCTCCCGCCCCCCTCTCCTTTTGCTTCGCGCGGGCCTCGCCATCCCTGGGTGGCTGCGATATGATAAACCATCGCCACTTTCGAGTGCTGCTGGCGGGTCCTGTGGAGCGAGGCACCGCGGGGATCTGAGCGCTGGGGGGCTGCGATCTGCGACGCCGTCGCCGCTTTCGAGGGTTGCTGGCGGGTCCTGCGGGGTGAGGCGCCGCGGGGATCTGGGCGGGATCTCGCCGTCCCTGGAGGGCTGCGATCTGCGACGCTGTCGCCGCTTTCGAGGGCTGCTGGTGGGTCCTGCGGAGTGAGGCACCGCGGGGATCTGAGCGGGACCTCGCCGTCCCTTGGGGGCTGAGATCTGCGACGCCGTCGCCACTTTTGAGGGCTGATGGCGGGTCCTGCGGAGTGAGGCACCGCGGGGATGCGAGCGGGACCTCGCCGTCCCTGGGGGGCTGCGATCTGCGACGCTGTCGTCACTTTCGAGGGCTGCTGGCGGGTTCTGCGGAGTGGGGCGCCGCAGGGGCGCGAGCGGGACTTCGGCTGCGATCTGCGACGCTGTCGCCAGTTTCGAGGGCTGCTGGCGGGTCCTGCGGAGCGAGGCACCGCGGGGACATGAGCGGGACCTCGCCGTCCCTGGGGGGCTGCGATCTGCGACGCTGTCGTCTCTTTCGAGGGCTGCTGGCGGTTCCGCGAGACCTCGCCGCCCCCGGGGGGGCTTGCGATCTGCGACGCCGTCGCAACTTTCGAGGGCTGCCGGCGGGCCCTGCGGAGCGAGGCACCGCGGGGATCTGAGCGTGACCTCGCCATCCCTGGGGGGCTGCGATCTCCGACGCTGTCGCCACTTTCGAGGGCTGCCGGCGATTCCTGCGGAGTTGGGCACCGCGGGGATCTGGGCGGGACCTCGCCGTCCCTGGGGGGCTGCGATCTGCGACGCTGTCGCCGCTTTCGAGGGCTGCCGGTGGGTTCTGCGGAGTGAGGCGCCGCGGGGGCGCGAGCGGGACTTCGCCTTCCCTGGGGGGCTGCGATCTGCGACGCGGTCGCCACTTTCGAGGGCTGCTGGCGGGTCCTGCGGAGCGAGGCACCGCGGGGATCTGAGCGGGACCTCGCCGTCCCTGGGGGGGGGTGCGATCTGCGACGCGGTCGCTGCTTTCGAGGGCTGCTGGCGGGTCCTGCGGAGTGAGGCACCGCGGGGATCTGAGCGAGACCGCACCGCCCCTGGGGGGCTCAAGAGCTGCTGCGGGATGCGCTGGGCGCAGCGGGCGCATGGCGCAGCCAACGGGGGTTCTGTTGTTACGTAGCCAGTGCTTAGATCTTGATCGGGGGCCTGCGAGCCCCCCGATTGCTGCTCGCAAAATCACATGCGCCCATGTTATGTCATCGCCCCCGCTGTAGCTAACCTGATGCACTTATGCCCCGCATTACGCAAGGGTTGGGCATTTCGCCAGGGTAATTTTGCTGCATTGAAGTTTTTTGTTTCTGGCGCGCGTGGGTTCGCCCGGCCACGAGCCGCCCCTGTGGGGCATTGGGCACGGCGTGGGAATCGCGCTGAAAATCTGGGCTGGGCGCATGGCAGGGCCATTGGGCGCCAGGGCTTACGCGCCCGAAACAGCTGCAAAATTCTACGGCCCAGCCCCCGGTCTGCCTCCCGGCCAAGGGAGCCCCGACTTCTGTTCGTTCCACCGGCGCCCATCGCATTCAGCTTTCTCTTGGGCCCGCGGAGACAGACGAGCGCTGGTGCCGAGGACCTAGGTCACGGAGCCTGCGGCAGCCGGTCGCGGCGACCTGTTTGCGCGACCAGGCGGATAAGAAAGTTGTCGGATGGCACAAGTCGTTCGCTGAGAATCAAGCGGGTGATCCACTGCGCCGACCGCTCAGAAGGGGCGCCGACGCCGACGCGTGGCAAGCTCGCAACAGGTACTCCAGCGGCCACCGGAGCTACGAAATGGATGCACCTACTTCTCGCCCGTTCGCTTTGAAGCCTGACGTGATCGGCGGGGCCAGCGCAAATCTTTGCGGAGAGGTGAGCGACGTTGCCCTCGTGGACGTTTCGAGCCGCCGCGGAGCACCGCGGCGTCGATTCCTCGCGAGACGCGGACGGCGTCGAGCACAGCGCGCGCCAGGCGGCCTTGGCAGAGCGGCTGAACGCGGCGAAGTTTCTCTTCTCAGCTGACCAGGTGGACCCGCGCCCCGGCCCTGTCAGGGCCGAGCGCATCTCGCAGGCCCACATTGCCCGGGCGGACTTCAGAGCCATGACCCTCGCCCATGCGGACGCATTCTCGCTCGCAAGAGAGAAGGAGAGAGAGAGAGAGAGATAGAGAACACAAAAAAGAAAGAATAAGGGAAACAGCAAGAGAAAGAGAAAGAGAAAGAGAAATAGAGAGAGAGAGAGAGAGAAACAGAGAGAGAGAGAGAGACCGAGAGAGAGAAAGAAAGAGAGAGAGAGAGAGAGAGATTTCTTTGCCTGCGTCACAGACGACCTCTCAAACCTTTACTTGCCGTCAGTGCGCATGCCAAAAGGCCCTCGACGACCGCCTCGAACTTCCAGCGGTGCGATGGATGGCGAAATACGGAAACATTCGCGATAAGCGTTCAGGACGCAGGAGCGCCCATAGATGGCATTGATAAGCAAACGCGTAATATTTAGATTCTGTTTGCGGGGTTCCTCGGTGGAGCAATGTCTCGTAGAGCTTCCCTGAGAGCGTTAGCGGCGAAGCTAGAGAGTAATTCCGGCGCGCTGGGGGGCTAGTTGGCAAATACTCCCGGCGGAAGTTTTGCATAGTCTTGTTGTGTTTAAATTCGATGTCTCGAAATTCAACCATTCGTTAGAGCTCTAGTACTTTTTCCCCCATATTCGATCTTATTCCCGCTCGCCATCTTAATCTCAGGTCGATCGGGTACATACCACTGCCAAAAAGCATGTGGGCGGGATCGGCTCTTTAGTGCCATCTTGTCAGGTGCTGTCGGTTTTCTGTACTTAACTCGAGCTGTAGGAGGGCTACAGAGCTGGCAGGCAAACCTCATCCATCTAGAATCATCAGACGCGCTAGTCTCAAGTATCCAGATGTCTGAACTCGGTCTGCTACCAGAGCTGGGGCCGAAAAAACTAGTTGTACTCTGTTTTTTTTTTTTTTTGCGAGATGATGATGAGTTTCTCGATATAACTCGAGCTGCAGATGAGCTACAGAGCTGTTTGGCGCAGCAATCGGAAGGAAATCATCAGAAGCGCTAGTCTAAAGTATCTAGATGCCTGAACTAGGTCTGCTACCAGAGCTGCGTCCGAAAAAACTATTGTTACTCATGCTTGTTTTAGAGATGATGGTGGTTTTCTCGATTGAACTCGAGCTGAAGATGAGCTACAGAGTTGTTTGTTTCAGCAATCG
>CAUYUJ010014607.1:27500-32500 GCA_963575745.1 Prorocentrum cordatum
GCCTCGTCAAGCCTCCAGCGTATCCCGTTGCGGTCTCCCCCCGCGCCGCCCCGGGCGGAGCCCTGGGGCGTTCCCGTTGAGGCCACCTGGGGACCACCCTTTGGGGGTCAGCCGAAGCCAGCCTGGACTGCAAACGGGGGCTGGCCGTTCGTGGCCCAATCAAGCCCCTGCCAGGGGGGAGAGGCCCTTCCAGAGGAGGAGGGAGGAGGAGGAGGAGGAGGAGGTCGAGGAAGAGGAGGGGAAGAAGGAGGAGGAGAGGAGGAGGAGGAGGCGGAGGAGGTGGAGGAGGTGGAGGAGGAGGAGGAGGATGAGGAGGAGGAGGAGGAGCAGGAGGAGGCGGAGGAGGAGGGAGGAGGAGGAGGAGGGAGGAGGGAGGAGGGAGGAGGAAGGAGGGAGGAGGGAGGAGGAAGGAGGGAGGAGGCAGGAGGGAGGAGGGAGGAGGTGATCCGTAGCCATTTTGGCTCAAGTCCGTAGCTGTGGTGGCTCAGGGACTTGACATCTGGCAGGGGGGATCTTGCGGCCCCCGCGGCTTTCCCAGGCGTTCTCCCGCTTGGCATTCACTTGCAAAACGTTTCCTGTACAGCACCCCCGTGCTGCCACACCCTCCTGGCCTCGGCGATGGCTCCCTCCAACTATTCCTCTTATGCGCCTTGGGTCAAGCTTGTCTGTGGGACATCAGAGTCGGCAGGGACAATGATTACGAAGGGTGGAAGGCGGGGCAAGCAGCAGGCCGCGACATTCGCGTGCCCAGCCTGCGGGTGTAAGAAGAAACATCACACAACCATTTGGTGCAAGCATTGCTCTGCTACTCTGCCTCGTCCGGATACTGCCTCAGGTCGGTCTCCCAGTGGGCAGTGGGCGCAGTCAGGTCTTCCTGGACAATGGCATGGCGTTGCTGGCTACAAAGGGGTTGGGCAAGGGCGACCACGGCAAAGGTCGTGGCAATCACAAGGGTAAGGGCAAGGGCGCCAAGTTGGCTCCAGAATTACAATGGTTCGCGTCGGCTCCAGGGTCGGAAGGGCATGGGCAGAGTGCAGGAGGTACCCCGCCGCTTCCCGCAGGACCAGCCCCATCCTTGTCTCTATCCGGGGCGCAGCAGTTGTCCGCGCTCTCCTTCAAGGCGGGGGGCCAGAGTGGAGGAGCTTACTACGCTGACATCGCCAAGCACCTGGAGCACGCGGCGCGCGTGCCAGAGGTCAATATTCATCAGAAAATTACAGCAGCAACACGCTGGAGAAAAACAACTCGACACGGAGCTCGCGAAGCTTGGTAGATGGCGTGAAAAGGTTTTGGCATTCGAACTGCATGTCAAGACCACGAGAGAAGAGAGGTGCTGGAGAAGGCTGACCAGGATTACAAGGAGGCGGTCTGCTTACTCAAGTCGGAGTCGGCCATTCCTGGTCCTGTCGCTGCTGACACAGCCGATCAAGCTCGGGGAGTTGCTGGGCGGCTCCTTCGACATGTCTAATTTGTGACAGGTCGATTTCTTGGATGAGCTGGGTGGCTTGAAGAACGGCGTGGTCACCGCCGAGGACAAATCCGAGGTTGCCAAGCGCACAGGCACCCTCATTAAAGGAATTCATGACTTCGCCTAGCAGAATCACACGCGACAGCCACAAGTTGCGCATGGCTGCCAAACGTCGCCGCACGGGGGCAGATGGGGAAGGCGCTGCTGCAGGAGGACAAGATGCTGAAGCCCGCGCAGCTGCTGGGCCAGACGGCGCCGCCCCCGCAGCTTCTGAGCCCAGTGCCGCAGCTGGCGCTGGAGGCGCTCAGCCGGCAGCAGCTTCAGGCTCTGATGCACGCGCTCGTGCTGACGCCGCTCTGCCCCGCGCCCCCCCCCCCCTCCCTGCTGGGGGGGGGGGGGGGGGGGCGCCGTGACAGCATCGGCGCTAGCGCGAGCCAGCTCCGTGGCCTTTTTTGTCGCCAGCAGGATGTCTCCTCTCGGCTCCTCCGCTCGTACCCCAGGGGTCCGACTTTTTCGGGGGATCGCGAAGCTCTGGGCCCCGAAACCTTCTGCTTTTTTTTTTCGCGCGCCGCTGTCTCTCGGTGAAATTCTCGCGCCCCCCGGGGCTCCGAGATAGCGGGCCTCGCCCCTCTCCGCTCCAGATGGCAGCGGGGGTCCCAAGGGCAGCTGGCCAGGTGCAGAGCTTGGATCGCGCTGCCGCGGCAGCAGACGCACGCCCGCCGCAATCCGAACTTCTTTTTGCCGGGCCAAGCTTGGTCAGAGCCTTTCGTCTTGAGGTTGGGGCCACAGACGGATCAGCCCCTGCCCACGCGCGCCCAGCGGCATCTGGCAGTCGCCCGGGACGAGCAGCCCTTGAAGGAGGGCGTTGTGTCACGACCGTCAGCGCCAGCAGTTGGGGCGCGCTGAATTCTTTCCTGGGACCCACGGAAGCCCACGTCGTCTTGGCCCAGGAGCACCGACTGCGGTGGCAGCCCGAGCTCGATCAGGCGTCTGAGAGCACCAAATTCCTGGGATGGAAGTCTCCGTGGGCCCCAGGACTTGTTGGTGACGGAGGAGGCGCTTCATCCGGAGTGTGCGTCCTTGTAAAGGACGCCTTCTGCTTTTTGAAATATAAAAAACGGCGGGTCGGCGCGTGCTGGCCGATGGCAGGGCCACCGCAGTCGCGGCGCGCGTGCCTGGCTGCACGGCGTTCTGCGCCGTCTCGCTCTAGTTGGTCCACGTCGGAGGTCTTTCGGAAACTATTATGGGGGCCCGGGGGAGTTTATGGAGCATCTGGAATGCGAGTTTATCATGGGTGGAGATTAGAAATCTTGGCCCCGAGATTTTGGATTCCTGCGAGTTCACGAGGCTCCTGCGCGGCACCCTGGCGGCCACGGAAGGCCGCGCCCACTTTCCGACCTCGGGGGGCCCAGATCGATTTGATGACTTCGTGGTTTCGCGCAGCCTTAGCCTGTGTTTAAAGTCGGTCGACGTTGTCGGGGGCGCCTCGCTGGCGCCCCGTCGCCCTGTCGCTTTGCGGTCCCACGATTCCATGGGCGATCTCAAGGCTCTCGCCTTCCGACGCCCCCCTGCCCCCCCCCCCCCCCCCGCCGACGGGCCCCCAGCCCCAGGCTGGCGCTTGGGGCGGGGCTTTGGGCGCGGCCCAAAAGGCCCACGGGGCGGCGAAGAGCGGCGAAGGTAACCGTGCCCGACGCTTGCTCTCGCCAGGTTATACAGGGTGGGCGAACTCTGCTGAGCGCGGTCTGCCCATTATACTAGGGGCGTCGATTCTTCAGCACACGTCGGGTAAAAGGCCTCCAACGCATTGGAAGTCGATCCTTAAAGCTGGAGGTCGCGCCGAACATTCCCACCCCAGGTCCATCATGTAGCTCTCTGGCCAGCTGACAGCTTCGAGGTGCTATCTTTCGGAACAAGGGCTTCTTGAGGGGGGCCGACTGGTCCTGGCGGCGCTGGCGAGTCCTGCGGCCTCAGCCCAGCCGGCTGCCGATTCGAGCTGGACGCAGCCATTGCAGGCGGCCCCGGGCTTAGCGCGCCAGGCCCTTAGTCCTGCGCTTGATCCGATGCTGGCTTCCTACGTTGACCGCCTCATCGGAGACGCGGCGAATGCGCGCGCTTGCAAAGGCCACCGCCGCGGCTTCGTCGAGGCGAGAGCGGCGCGATCGGGCGCGCACGGGGCTCGAGAAGGGAGGCCAGCATGCCTAGGAGACGATTGCTGACCCCGAACCTTGGGCCCCCGTCCACCGCGCTGTCCCGAGCTGGGGTCATCATTTGCGACCCAGCCAGCCTCCTCAAAGCAGAATGGGATACGTTATATATATATATATATATATATATATATATATTGTTATATATATAAAGATTTGGGATCAAGGGGGCGGTCAGGATGTTCGATCGGATTTTCTGCCGCACTCCTCCCTTCCCGAGCCATCACTTCTTCGGGAAGCTTCCAGACGCTATCGCACCGGCAGCGCGGTGATCTTGGACGGATTCCATTTCCGTTGCTCCTGCCTCTGCCTGATTCCGCTTTGATTGCCGTGGCCCTTTGGTTCGCGGAAATGGAGGCGACTGGTGCTCTCCCTCTTCTCCGGGTTTTGATGGCTCTCCTGGGCAGACCCACGAGTGGCTTCCGTCCGATCGGTATTTTCTCGAGCTGGTTTCGGGGCAAGAGCCGTTGCCCTGAAGCTCTGCGCTGCGAGCTCCAGCATGCTCGGCCCTACTGGGCCGCGGGGGCCCCCGAGGAGCTGGGGATTTCGTGCGTCGCCAGGCGTGGAGAGTTGAATCCTGCAACCATCGAGGCGAAGTCAGCGCTTCGATTTCCTGGGACTTGAAAAAGTATTACGAGCACGTTGACTGCAAACTTGTGTGGAGCAAGTGCCAGCAGTGCGGTTCCCCGTTGGCCCTGGCGCGTCTTGCGATTAAGGGATATTATGCGGTGAGATGTTCAATGTTTGGAGGGATCGTCGAAGATCCTTACTTCGCGTCCAAGCGGGTCGTCGCGGGCTGTTCTTTCGCGACCAGCCTGATCAGTGCGTTCGCCATGGAGGTTTTCGACACCACGCCGTGCTCTGTTAACTGTGAGTTTGACGCTTACATTGACGATCTCAGCCTTCGCTGCACGGGTAGGCCACGCGTAGTCTGAGCCCCTCATCGTTGCTGGTGCGCGCGCGCTCGAGGATGCTGTGCGCAGGGCTCCCAGGTGCAAGCTCGCCATGGACAAGATTGGCTTGGTCTCCAGTTCAAAGGTCGTGGCCGACGACTTGGCTTTTCAATTGGGGCCCTTAGTAGACGGCAGGGCCTGCACTCGAGTCACCAACTTAGGTGCGAACTACACGGCGGGTCGTGCCCTCCGCGCTCCAGGAGCTAGGCGCTCGGCTAAGCTCAAGCAGAGGGCGGCCGCTGCCTACTGGAAGGCGAAGCGCCTGAAGACGCTCAGTCGCGATCTTAAGAGACGGGCTCTCGAAGTTTTTGCCGCGGGACCTCTGGCTGGGGCCGTCTACGGCTTTGACGTGTTCGGCGTTTCCGATAGAGAACT